>CM076578.1:1165750929-1165990441 GCA_034641835.2 Pinus albicaulis | reverse complement strand
TTTTTTAACTCCTTTATATATAATTTAACTTTTCCTTTTTTTAATAATGAACCTTTTCCTTTTATTCGAATTTGTACTTTTATCTATATATATATATATATATTAATATATATATATTTTTTGTTTTTGAATTTAATTTAATTAATTAAATTATGAAACGAGGGGAACTCTTCACTTTTCCTCCCATATAAAGTAAGGCGCTGACAACGATTCTGGAAGGTGCCCTTTTCTCATATTATAATCGTAATAATAAAAAGCTGGCCTCAATTTAGTTTCTTTTCAATATTATTACGCCTTAAAAATACAAATGGCAATCTTATTCCTCGGCACGTATGAGAACACCTTCTAACCATAGGGATTATTTCGAGGAGAGTATCGGGACAGTATCGTGTAATCCTCGGTGCTTTTCCATAACCATAGCGAGGAGCAAGAGCAGAAATATATGGGTTGAAACGCCTCCTTGGATATGGATATGGTACAGAGGGAGTGAAAACACGCCCACGAAAGTGTTTCAATCCAGGGTGATTTGTTCGCTTTCGAGCCACCTTAAGTTTTCGGTTACGTAACTCAAAATCGTTCATATCAAAACTCTGGGAACGGCCTCTGATTTCAACGTAAGCAAACCCTTTTGGGCGCCCATATTGGCCGGTCTTCACTGTAATTCTATTAACTGTTCCACAAGACGAAAAATGGAGTCGCAGATCCTTCACGTCAAAGGGAACTCCTTCAACTCTACTGCAATGGCGTCTGTCATATATATAATTTATAAAATCGACTTGCCAAACGACGGCCACTCTAACCTGACCATGATCTATCCCGTGACGGTTCACACTGTGATTTAAATCGACACCCACACCATGGCTAGAAGCTCGGACACAAGACATGATTTCACTGTCACTTAATCGATTCTGATAAAAATATCTGGAAGGAAAATCACGAATTTGAGGATGCATTCGGTATTGCACAGATAACAACATAGTTGGACACCCTGCCTGCTGGAATCGTTCAAAAAGGCTTCGACTATATTGCAAGGTGCCAGCTGCCTGGCTTATTACTGTTGCAGGTAGCTGTTGTGGATCCCCAACCAGAACACACCGTGCAGCACGATTTTGTGAGTCCACACCGACCCTAGCAACCTCAGGACGGTAAATCTTCATTTCTTCATCTATGACTTCTCCAGGTGTAGTAGTCGAAGCAACTTCAGATACAAAATCAGGTGGCCGTGGAATAGGATCCAATCCTACCCCAATGCCCATGGCTCTATCTACCAGTGCTTCTACATGAATATGTTTAGCGGCTGGCAGAAACAAACCGTGGAGTATCTCAGAAGCGTCAATAGCTTTCCCCTGAAGTCCTCGAAGGGATTTGATTCCCTCCAAAACAAGTCCAGTCACTGCAAGACAATGCATCCACTGCAGAAAATCTGCAATTTTTCACCCGAAGACTCGGAAGACAGCAGCTGAAACAACTTCTGAATTTACAGTCAATACAGCTGTATACATTTGAGCAACATCTTGGTCCGTCATACTTTGACTGTTCACCATCAAGGGGATCAAATCTCGATTTGTACTAGGATCTTTTATAGGTGTAAAACATTCATAAAATATAGCAGCTGATTCTGAAAGTAATGTCTTGATGACAGGATCTCTCGTTTCCCTGTGCAGGATTTGCCATTTTATTTCATCGTGTAATGTTTCCTGCTCACCATCCGTTATCTTCTTCCTTATTATTTCAGATATATGAGGATGCAGGATTTCTGGTCCATTTTGTACACATGTTTTCAGCGCATTGTGTATATCCATTTTGCGATTCTCAATTAGCTCCTTCCACTTCTGCTGATCAAGTTTAGCGTCTTTTAACTTTTTATCATGAGTGGGCTTATTATTAAACTGTCGCTTGAAGGGTTTGCTGCTATCAACAACAGACTTACCATCATCCTCTTCTATTTGACTAGGTCTGTATTTAGGGTCAATCAGGAGCATTAATACAAAGCCATTGCCGAGGTTATCTCTGAGGGTTTCCGGCAATATCTTCTGTTTACACTTACTAATTTCAACCTTTATCAAATCCGATATTGGTTCTAGCTGCCCAATAATTTTTTGGTTAATTGTTTTGATATCAGCATGATGTTCAGCAGAAGAAAATTGGTTTGCATCTGCCATGCCAGTGGCTACTGTAGTTCCATAATCTGTAGCTAGAGAAGATTGATCCATCGCAGGAACTGTATCACCCATATATTCAGTTACATCATAATTGATACTAGCAGCTGCAGCTTGGTAAACTGTTGATGGAGGAGCCTGTTCTGCTGCAGGCTCTTGTTCAGTCAAGCCGTATTTACTTCCATCAGTCAAACCAGAATTATCCCCAATACCATAAACGTTAGCTGTTGAAGCTAGGTCCATTGCAAAATCTTGATCTCTGCTAAAATTGTCTCCATCAGACAAACCAGTGACAGCTACATCAGCATAGGTACTTGGGGCAGGAACTTGCTCCATCACAGGTTCTTGATGCTGGGTAAAGCTGCTTCCCTCCAGCAACTGAGTAGAATCTGCAGTTTCATAACCTACAACTGGTGGATGTTGACCCAATGCAGACACATGCTCTGTCACATATTTGTTTGCATCAGACACACCAGTATCATCTCCTGCTCCATATTCCATGACTGCTGGAGCTTGAGCTACTGCAGGCTCGTGGTCTCCCATCAAATGAAGATTGGACTCCACCAAACTTTTAGAGTTGTAATACTGGTTTTCAATGACAACATCTTCGTCGCCTTGTTCTTCATCTTTTTCTGTTTCCTCACTGTTGCTGTCAATGATATTTCTTGTATAAAATGCACATTCATGTCCTGCGAAATATTTGTCTCCACATTTCCAACATTTCCCTTCTTCTTTACTTTTATTTCGCATTGGTGGGGGAATGTACTTAGTTGACTTTTCCATGGATGTTTTACTTGATTTCCCTTTAGCATAACTAGCTGTCTTCTCACTTTTACAGCATTTGTCATCTTCTCTCTTATGGGTTACTGCAGAAATTTTTTTAAAACTGTTTTCGACTTCTGCACATGAATTTGTGAATTTTGCACAAGAATTATCTAATTGTTGAAACTTTTCTTGAACTTTTCTAATCTGCTCAATTATTTTGGGATTTTCACGTAATGGCACATTATATGGTAAACAATGTGCTCGGGCTTGTAAACTACGTTCGTAGGCTTGTAGAACGATGTTGTGTGCCATTGCTTCAACTTGTCCTTAATATGGCTCTGAATATGGCTCTGATACCACTGTAGCAGCGGAAGTTGTAGGTTTGGTTTCTGTAACAACAAGATTGTAGATTTGTAGACTTAATAGCAAAAGCAGCTTTAATTATAAAAATACACAAGGTATTTATAATAATAAATATTTATTGATATGATATATGACATGATTGAATGATTACAATGAGGTCCCGCTTTTATACCCATGCAGGTACCTTTTCACGAATAGGCATGTCTTTTAGACATGCCTTTTCATTAACCTAATGATTGTTTAATATAATCCTAATTGATTAACTAGTAATTACATTTATTCTATTTTATTCTATTAATGACTATATTTAATACTTAAGTTATGAATTAGGTTCATAACAGCCTCAACAAACAAGGTTTCAACTGCACTGGTGAAGTGGGATCCCAATCACATTGCTATCATCATAGCAAGAATAAATGGCTATTCCATGCAGTCATATGCTTTCTCTAAATCAATTTTAATGAAGATTGCATGTCGTGTTGATAAGCAAGCCCATTTCATACCATCCCATATCACGATGGCAGTGTCTATGATATAGGGACCTAAAATGTACCCAATTTGTTTATCCTGGACTGTTTTAGGAAGAATGTGCTTGATGTGCATTGCCAGACCTTTGGCCAAAATTTTATAGGAAGTGTTAAACAAGGTAATTTCTCTTAAACTTGTAATTAACTCCGGATCTATGGCCTTGAGAATGAAATTTATGAGGCTCTAGTTAATTCCAACCCACAACATCTACTTTCTCACTGCTTCCTTGTAGACTGATAACAAGTCAAGCCTGACAAACTCTAGGGGCCTTGACATCCACTATCTTTCAAAGGCATGCTGCTGTTTCACTACAGTTAAAGATTGGTTGCAAGCACTCTTATGTTGCTCCGATACCCACGTCAGGACTATGTCAAGACATTACTGCACGACCGTCTTCTTCTTTATTGCTTGCGAAAACTTCTTGTATTTACATCAAGGGAAAACAAAGGGCGAAAGGGTACTCCTTTCTACTCCTTGCGAATGCCTAGTTGCTGTTTCAATGGCAATATTTTTTCGTTCGCATCCTTTATGGTAGCGGCTTTGCAAAAGGCCTTATTGAGTTGACCTCTTGTCTTCATTTAATGCAGGTGGGAGCAAAGATGGGTGCCTCAAAAGATTTCATTTACCCATAGAACATTGACTTAGAGCTTTGTTGAGAATATATTATTGGGGATGCAAGAGTCAATTTAGAATGAGATGCCAGTCTTCTGTGTAGGTCACAGGGTTGGAATGTAGAGAAATTGAAACAGGTCTCCACCACCTGGACCTACATCACCTGGACTCTTAGTACAGAAATGAATCACAAGCACAGAATGCTCTCAGTGCATTGCCATCTTTGTTGCAAAACGTTAGCATTGTGTGATCGAAAACAGGCCATCATAAACAATGGAAAATGTGAACGTGATGGCAAGCACCATTTTGAAAGACCACCTCATGCAGTTTGTATTAAATAAATTGTTGACAAAGATGATCTTCACAATTCCTCTTTAATGTTGCCTTGTTCTCAAGCATTCATTTTTTTTCTGTATTTGTTACATAGCATAACATGCTTTTTGTATTTCTGATATGCTTACAAATTATAACAGAAATTTTGTTGATATAGTTGGTATTGGGCCCTGACTCATCTTGATATCGGAATTGAATGAAGCAGGAAAAACCATTCCGAAAGATGGTGAGACACAACGTTGGATGCTTTCTGCTGGTGCTGAGTATGTCTTATGTAAGGTGAGAAAACAATGTGCCCAAGTTCTAAACTGTTATACAAAGTTGATACAGCTTACAGCACATTCCCGTTTTCAGTTGTAACCTGTGAGAGACTGTAAGATGTAGTTACAGGAAAAACTTAAAAAACAAATCTTAAACATTTCAGTCTTATCATCGAGATGTGAGATATTGGGGTTACTCTTACAGTCCTGTGCACAACAATCACCAAGCCAGTATAACTATTGGTTTTCACATATCTAACTTCGAAAGTATTAATTATCAGATATTATAGTAAAGGTAGTTGCTTTATGATGGCCGATTAAATTGTTTCAAATTGTGCTTTCCAAGCTATATCAAGGAACATACATTTGCTACTTGTTTTCTTTAAATTGTGACTATAGTAAGTCAATCATTAGCAAAAATTACATGCAAAGAGACAGATTGCAACCGTCATCAAATCTCCGTATATTCATATTTTCATCCACAAATCCTTTATGAATATAGCCTCTCATTGGAAAATATGACTATGGAAAACCAACGAGTCAGAATGAGACCGCGAATGATTCATTCAGACCAAGAGATGAATGCTATATATTAATTGCCCACTAGTTCAAATAGAAGTTAGACATATTACTAGTTGTTAGGTTATCTGTCCAATACAAGAGCTCAAGTTTGACTCAATGTGACATTGAGGTTGTTGATGTTTGTAGCATCGGGCAGGAACTTCTGCACAGGTCTAGTGTTAGGCATGTGGAGGTCGTCCGAAAATGTCCTTTCTATTTTGTAATTCACTTTAATTAAAGTGAAGAGTCTTTTATTAGTGAGTTGATCAATGTTTAATAAAATGTGAAGTATTTACATTAGTGATTTAGATGTAATGTCCACTGTCTATTGGGATATAATCTCAATTAGGGTTATGGAGACTTGGTCATCAACTCAATGTTATAAAAGAGAGACAAAGTGAAAGGAAAAGAAAAAGAGAGTATGATACACAGAATGTGTTAGAAAAACACAAGTTGGAGAGGGATAAAGGATTTTCACTCAATGTGCATGTCAAAAGGGGAAAGAGGAAACACTGCGAGCAGCAGAAGGAGAGCAACCCAATTCTCAGAAATTGAAGGGGCTGTACATAGTAGTTGTAGAGGCAACTTCAGGAAACTATACAACCCAGCAAGCAAGGAGGACAACCATACAAATTTCTGGGATAGAGTTCAGTAGTAGCAGGAGGGTTTTTACAATAGGTTTTGGCAGGGCTGTGCAGGCTGTACAGTGCACCAAAAGAGCTAGGTGTTGCTGTATTTTTTGTTTTGTTTTCTTAGTAGGCTATTTTCTTAGTTTGGAGCCCTTGTAAGCTTGGAGTAATTTTTCTGAAAAATTGATATTTGAAGGGCATAAATTTTTGTGTGTATTTTGGAGATTGGTTTCTTGTAGCTTATGCTGATTTTTAATTTCTGGTAAAATTTCTAGAAAGTGTATTTTATTATGAGTTGAAGAATTCAATCTAAATTATTATTTTAGCAAGGAAATGATAAGGAATTAATATACGTAGGCTGCTAGAATCAAGATCTTAACGTGGTATGAGAGCCTGAACTTTGAGAGAAGTCGATTTCCAAGTTTTTTACAAGTACAACATCAGATATGAAGGTTAGAATACTAGATTTGAAGGCTACAATTGCAGATCTAGGTATACGACAAGCAAATATTGTAGATTTGAGTCACCAATAGACAAATCTGGGGTAGATACAAGTATACAACAAGAAGATCTTGCAGATCTGAGTGACTAGAAGACAAGTCTAGTGCAGATCTGGGTATACAAAAAACAAATCTTGTAGATTTGAGTGACCAGCAGAAAAATCTTGTGTAGATCCGGGTTTATAATAGGCAGATGTTAATTTTAGATAACAATGGTATGTTCTATGCTTGCAATAATTACTTCAATGTCCTTTTATTAGCCTGATGATAATTTCCACTTATTTTCCAATAGCAATCACATTAACCATTAATCACATTGACAATTACTGTAGATAGAACATAGACAATAAATGTAGAAGACAAGCCAAGACAAGATAACACAAGAATTTGGCTCAAGCCAGGGAAAAACCCCAAGATGGGGAAAATCCTTGATCAATACTTCTTATTATAAATATCAAATGTTCAAAAGAGAGAGAGAGTACAATAATACAAAGTCAAAGTCAAAATTGACTTGCCAATTTGATGATCCAAAACCACTGTCCAAAACAGCCCAGTCAAATCTGCTACCCTCAGTCAACAACAGTCAAATTCTGCCCTAACCAGAAAGTCAACAACAGTCAGTCTGGTCAAACTCTTCCAAAACAGCTCAGTCAAAGGAGAGAGGAACTCAGCCTCTCTTGCTGGTAAAAACAGTGAACAAATCAGCAGTCAAACTCCATCAACCTGAAGTCAACCTGCGGTCAACGCAGGTCAAACAACCCAAAATTCCTTGGTTCTTGTGCCAGTCAATGCAGCCTGGTCAAAAAGAATAAAACCCTCCAAAATCGTAGTCAAATCTGGTCAAGGTCACCTCAATCAACACTGGTCAAACTCATCCTATGTGAGAAGGTGAACCACTCATCCTATGCATATATCATCAGCCATAGGGGAAGGTGAACCACTCACCCAATGCTCTCATTTACCATCATGGGGTATCATAGGGGAAGGTGAACCATTCACCCTATACACAACATACGTATAGGGGAAGGTGAACCACTCACCCTATGGTCGCACGTAGCTCCAAGAAGTACCCCAGGCCCCCAGGAGCTCCTAGAGCTCAACGTCCAACTCAAGCGGGACCCTCATGGGAGGGTCCTTCCAAGACTCCAAGTCTCTCTCGTAAGGTTAAGAACTTGATCTTCCCCAAGGGCTTCAGGAGGATGTCTGCAACCTGTTCATTAGTCTTGATGTGCTGGAGCCTTATTTCTCCCCATTGTACCGTATCTCGGATAAAGTGGTGCCTGATATCAATATGCTTGAAGCGGTCATGGAACACAGGATTCTCTGAGAGGCAAATTCCACTTTGATTGTCACAATAGATAATGGTTGTATCCAGCATGTGCTCAAATAGCTCACTAAGGAGCTTTTGCAACCAAACAACTTCACAACATGCCATACTAGCTGTAATATATTCGACCTCGGTGGTGCTTAGAGCAACCGATTTCTGCTTCCTGCTCATCAAAGAAATTGTAGCAGATCCCAAAGAGAAGCAATATCCCAACGTTCTGTTTCTATCCACCACACTGCCAACACAATTAGTATCAGAATATCCATTTAGCCTCAAATTCCTGACAATGTATCTCAGTCCATAGTTGATAGTGCCATGAAGATATCTTAAGAGATACATATTAGTATCAGAATATCCATTTAGCCTCAAATTCCTGACAATGTATCTCAGTCCATAGTTGATAGTGCCATGAAGATATCTTAAGAGATACATAGCAGCAAACCAATGTATGTGATGAGGTTCAACCATAAATTGACTAAAGTATTTACAAAAAAGCATATGTCAGGTCGGGTGTTTACCAAGAACATCAGGGCCCCCACAAGTTGTCTATATTCAGAAGGATTTGCCAATTCGGGCCCAACAACATTTCCACATAGCTTTTTGATGTTTAGTTGCATCGAAGTAGTCACACACTTACATTCCACCATCCCACATCTTTCTAACAACTTCACATTGTATTTCCCTGAAAAAGAAAATATCGCCTGACTTTTGCTAGACATCCAAGCCTAGGAAGTAATGCATCAGTCCTAGGTCCTTCATCTCGAATTCAAAAGTCAAATCCCTATTGCATTGATAAATGAGAGGCTCTGTGTTAGTTTTTGTAGCATCGAAGGTGTTCTAGTCTCCAAACTTTGTGGAGAGGCTAAAACACTGGAGTTCTCCATAACCCACAAATCGTTTATGGAAATTCCATCTAGAAGTATCTCAATTAGATTATTAGCCTATATTTTAATATTTCCCAAGTCTAAACTTAGGAAATCTGGTTAATTAATCAATATTAATTGACAAACGTGTGAATCATCTAGAAACTCACACGGATCGATCCATAAATGATCTCAACCATCGATTATGTTTTAATCTTGGTCGTTGGAGTACCAACTAGAGATTATAAGAGGAGGTCGATGGGTAGAAGGAGAACACACACTTGAGATCGATTTCCTTGGGCAGTTTGATTTTCCAGAGAGAAGCAGTAGTTACCAAAAGAGTTTGAGCAAGAGAGGGAAGCAAAGACGGAGAGGGGAAGGTACAATGATCCAGAGGAGGGTTTTTCCAGTTCTGGAGAGTACATTGCAGAGAGGGAGAGATAGCCACATAGAGGCTGCGCAGAAGCCTCTAAGAGGTAGTTGGATTTGCAGATTCGGGAAGTCATTTCAGAGTTTCGGAGGCAGGAAAATTTCGCAGAGGCCGGGAGAGACGTTTCCAGAGTCAGTGGTAAATTGAAGACGAAGCTCAATGTGAGATCTAGGCTGTATGGATTTGTGCCTGCATAGAGGGTGAAGCAAGGCAATTTGTGGACGACCGTTGATTCATCAACAAGAAAAGTATAAAGAAAGGCTTGAGGGTCAGTTGGAGAACACACAAACGGAGAGCAGCATTTGAGCAAAGTCGAAATTCTGGGGCGTGGTTTGTTGAGAATTTCAGAGTGATCTGCCAGTGTAGAGAGGGGCAGTTCGGTAGAGGCCGAGAATACAATTGTAGAGAGGCAAAGCAACACCAGGAGAGATAGCGCAACACTAGAGAGGGTGATGCAGGCCCAGAAGGGTGACACAAAGCCAGAAGGATGACACCATCACTGAAGAGGCAATGCTGGGGTTTCTGTGGGGCAGATTGGGCTTAAATTCAGCAGATCGATTTCTGAGACGGGAAGGCTCACGAGGAGGGTGACGCAACTCCTGGAGGAGGTGACACAGTCTCAGCGCAGAGCTTGCTACAACCATCGTTGCACAACACTGGGGACAACACAGTCACCTGTGGGGTTTCTTCATTCAACTGCTGGATCAACCAATATATCTGTCTCCAGATAGAGGGACTTCTGCCGGGATTTTCTTTGTTGGGTGAGCCGGATTTGGCACCCTATATTGTATTCAGAAATCTGCTTAATAATAAAACCCTCATTTATGTTGCACCGATTTTCCCGCATTGGATTTTTCCGGGGTTCTCGCATCTAAGGGACGACAAGGGCAACAAAGAAGGAAGATGGAGAACCTCTCAAAGGTCATATGCTTTAGATGTGGGGAACTGGGACATTTTGTCACATAGTGCCCTCTAAAGAAAAAGGTCAAAGAGGAATCTGACTTGAAGGCTGCTCCAACTCAGGTTGATGAGGATGATGATGATGGATGTGCCATGAGTGCTCATGCACCTAAGAAGTGGGGCGATATGGAGCTGTAGATTGAAGCTATAGTGAGGGGCAGGATCCTTGAGGTGCCCAAACTCTTGGATCACATACAACTATGGGAGCCCTTAATGACAGTAGTAGAATGATGGGAGTCAGTTGGTGTGAGGATGATGGAGCTACAGTGGTAGACCTAGAGCGCAAAAGTTTGAAGCAGCGCAGAGCAGAGGCAGCAATAACGCAGTGTACAGTGGTGCAATGCAGTTTAGAGCAGTGCTTATGCAGTAACAACGCAGTAGCATCAGAGGCAGAGGAAACATAAGCATCGAGGTGCATCCAAACTGACCAGTATGTTAGTATTTAGGATGACTTTTAGTTGCTTAACTCTTAGCCACTGAGTTGTAGTGCAACTGTTAGCAGTGGCAGTGCTATGGGCAACATGATGCGGCATTTTGAGGGGGAGTTGCAGTACAGATGTAGCAGTGATAGTGGCAAAGTCATGGGCAACAGGCCGAGCAGCAGCAGCGCAGTGGATGAGGGGCAACAGGCCGAGCAGCAGCGGCGCAGAGGGCTGATGCCGTGAATCAGAGTGATGCTTCTGGTGAGAAGTATTGCTATAGCACTTTCCTCGCTAAGAGGGAGTGTTGATTTTTTGGGTAGCATCGAATGTGCTTTAGCTCCGAAATTTTGTACATGAGATCTCCAAGACCCAGAAATTGTTTGGAGATATTCCACTCGGAGTGAAAGTTATTCAAATAATTAGTTATTTTTAATGGAGCCTAATTTAAAATTTAGGGAATTAAAATAATTAAAGTGAATTAATTTAAGGATCAAGTATAATTTAATCTTAGCCGTTGATTAAGGATTAGATCACATTCGTAGATTCATCAACAGGAAAAGTATAAAGGAAGGCTTGAGGGTCAGTTGGAGAATACACACACAGAGAGTAGCACTTGAGCAAAGTCGAAATTCTAGGGCGTGGTTTGCTGAGAATTTCAGAGTAAGCTTGCAGTGCAGAGAGGGGCAGTTTGGTAGCGGGACTTTAGTCCAAGGCTGAGAATACAATTGCGGAGAGGCATAACAGCACCAGAGAGGGTGACGTAGTCACTGAAGAGGCAACGCTGGGGTTTCTGTGGGGCAGATCAGGCAGAAATTCAACAGATCGGGCTGAAATTCAAAAGATCGATTTATGAGCTGGGAAGGCTCATGAGGAGGGTGACACAACTCCTGGAGGAGGTGATGTGGTCTCAACGCAGATATTGTTGCAGCCATCGCTGCGTAGAACTGGGGACATCACAGTCACCTGTGCCGTTTCTTCATTCAGCTGCTGGATCAGCCAATATATTTGTCTCCGAATAGATGTACTTCTACCGAGATTTTCTTTGTTGGGTGAGTTGGATTTGGCACCCTCGATTGTATTCATAAATCTGCTTAATAATAAAACCCTCATATTTGTTGCACCGATTTTCCCACATTGGGTTTTTCCGGGGACGTTAGTCCAAAAATAAGTGTCCTTTGTTCTCATTCATGTTTTCAGTACTTGATTTGTATATCGGTGTAGGCTGCTTAGTATTTGCATTAATATTTTACCGAAGTATTCAGAAAATAACTTGTTAAATGGAAAATACAAGTAGGTAATGCAAATCAGTTAATTGCAGTAGGATTTATGTATGTCAAGATTCAAAAAATTTCACAAGAACTTGTATCTTTTGTAGGAAAGGAGCAGTTGAAATTGAATGGCACTTCATCATGGAATGTTCGACTTATGAGGACATTTGGAATCAGTTTGAAAGCAATCTGCAGCTAGACAGTTTGAACGCGCTGTTTGAGGAAGCAAGGCTTCACAAAATTGCGAACTTCTTGATCAAGATTCATGGCAAAAAGGTTGTTTTAGATGGAAACTTGAAGTTGTGACGTTTTGTTTGGTTTGGAGCTCTAGGTCCCTTAGACCGCTTGGTCTCTCGGATGTCATTAAAATTCCTTCAATTCAATTCAATTCAATTTAGATGAATGTCTTTCGGATTAATCACATCATTAGAATTTGGTTGACGTTTCGAACCAACTATTGTGGTTCATCCTCAGGAAATCGATCTTAATGAATAAATAGGGATGTATCATTGCCCGGAAATAGCCGTTAAGACTAGCCATTAAGACTAGCCGTTAAGAACTAGCTGTTAAAACTAGCCGTTAGAAAGTTAGTTATTAAATTTTTTTCTAGTTAAGAATTAATATTAATTAATAAATTAATTAATTATAAAATAAGATTTTAATTAATATAATAGAAAAAACAAATTTTAAAAATTACATTCAAAAGGTTGTTTAAATTTGTTTATAAAATCTTATTAAGTAAAATAAATAATATTTAATTAGATATAATAGGAATTAGTGAGGGTTAAAATTTTATTAAAAAGATTTATTTATATTATTTAGGGAGGTAATAATAAAATACCTATGTTGCACAGGTTCCCGCATCGGGTTCCCGTACCTGCACCGGGTTCCCGTCCCCACGTACCGGGTGCTGGGACGAGTTCTTCTCAGAAGAACCCTGAAGAACCTAGTTCTTCATGGAAGAACCCGATTCTTCCAACACAAAATCAGGGTGCTTTTGAAGAAGAACCCCGAAAATGGGTACTTTTAGGGTGCTTTGAGGTTCTTTTAGGGTTCTTTGGGGACGAAGAACCCCGAAAACAAGTGCTTTTCGGGTTCTTCGTGGCAAGTTGGGTTTTTTTTTTGTTTTTTGTTTTTTTTTTTTCTAAATTTTTTTAATTAAATTTTTTTTTTTTTTTTATTAAAATTAAAGTTAAATAATATTTTACTATTCAGACTACTAAAATTAATGCGATTTTTTTTTTGTTAATTTTTAAAATTAAATAATGAAATTATGAACATTGAACATTGAAAACTTAAAATTAAAAATTAAAAATTAAAATTTAAAAGTTTAAATTTAAAACTTAAATTAAAATTTAAAAAACTAAAGCTAAAACTTAAAAATTAAAACATAAAAATTAAAATTAAAAACAAAGTTGCAGTTCATGACAGAAAAAGTTCTTAGTAAGGATAGGTCCTATTACGAGATACTAGATCAAGCTTATGGAAGGTTGCATTTTACAAAGCAGGAATATCGAAGGAGCAGTGCCTGCTCCAAATGCAGTCCTGGCCACAAATGAATACAGTATTAAATAATGTTCACTATAACAGATTAGCTCTCGGTTTATGTGGTACAGCAGATTTTTAAAGTGCTTATTTCAGAAGAATTTAGATGGATGAAAATAATTAGTAACCAATTAATTTTGTTCTTACTACAATGTGCTCTATTACGAACTTTAGTATCTGTGATTCTGTGTGCTAAATGGGCATAGCTTTTACCCATAAACTCAGTTTTTGTCGAATGATATATATCATTTTATGTAAACTTTTAGGATATAAAATATAAAAATATAACTTAAATGGAAAACTTGAAAGATATAAAAAGCCCACATATGTATGTGTTTAGTCAATTAGGGTTATCTTGGGTGGTTGGGTGAAATGGTTATTATCTTCCCAACCCAGGTTCAAATCCTTCGATAATGCCTTGATAATTATTGTTGTAATGGCTCCGTGCTATGAATATTGTTATATTGGATTTGAGCCTTGTGAACTGTCAAGTGAGTTCACCTGTGAGCTGGCCTGATACCAGAAACCTGATTTTTCCTATTTGTGTATCAATGTATCATTATGTGAATGTTGATTCTTGAATCTTCAATGATGTGCATGTTTAAATCTTTGAAGTTTAAACTTAAATTTTTAAATCAAAAATATTTTATTTTTCTTGTTTTATACAAATTCACATATATAAATTATAAATTTATACATTATAATATATATATAGTATATACCCCCGACGCACCCACGCAACCTGTTTCAAAAAGTGCCGTCCCCATCCCTGCACCCACGTTTCCTGGCAACATAGTAAAATACTAAATAAAATAATAATAAAACAAAATCGAGGGACAAATGTATAATAATAATAATAATAAATAAATAAATAAATAAAATAAAGTTTTTACCTGGCGAGAACCGGAGTCCAGCTCTTAATTTCCAACCAGCATCATCAATTTCGATCACCTCCCTTAATTTCCTATGGTGGAAGTGCTCAACTTTAGCAATGACTTTATTTTTATTTTTTTGTCACTCGATTTTGTTTTATTTTTATTTTATTTATTACCTCCCTAAATAATATAAATAAATCTTTTTAATAAAATTTTACCCCTCACTAATTCCTATTATATTTGATTAAATATTATTTATTTTACTTAATCATATTTTATAAAAAAATTTAAACCACCTTTTTAATGTAATTTTAATTTTATTTTTTTTCTATTATATTAATTAAAATCTTATTTTATAATTAATTAATTAACTAATTAATATTAATTCTTAACTATAAATTTTTTTAATAACTAACTTTCTAAGGGCTAGTTCTTAACAACTAGTCTTAACGGCTAGTTCTTAGCGGCTATTTCCAGGCAATGATGCATCCCTATTTATTCATTAGGATCAATTAGCTTCTCCTTGTCCCAAGGATGAACCACAATAGTTGGTTCGAAACGTCGACCAAATCCTAATGATGTGATTAATCTGAAAGACATTCATCTACATTATGGATCACAAAAGTCTTAGATCAATTCAATTTGTTAAATAATCTTCTCTCTCTCTCTCTCTCTCTCTTTCTCTCTCTCTCTCTCTCTTTCTTACATCTAATTAATTAATTTGTTTTTTAATATCTTTGACCCCTTTTAATTTTTTTTTTATCACTCTTTTTTTAATATATATATATATATATATACACACACACAAACACACACACACACATTTTTAATCTCTCTCAATGGCCAAAACCTGTCTTATTTTTTTCATTTTTGGTCACAAACCGATTGGCTAATGGACTGGGTCGGAGAACGAGGTTCTGATATCAATGTAACGAACAAGGTTATATACTCATGAATATTAAGAATATCTAGCATATGTAAATATCCATTATCAGACAAGTATATTTATATAAGAATGTTGAATGTACAAGACATATATCCTTGGTTACAAATGAGGGCCCTGTTTATATACCTAGGCATGTGCCCCTTCATGAATTGTCATGTCCTTTCATAACCAACTACACTTATTAATCATTGTTTATTTATTTGTGCATAGTTCTGCATTGTCATGTTCATAACATGCGGCAAATATGATAACATTGTGAAGAAGAAATTAAAAGAGAATGTTAGAACTTCGAAGGCTATCAGTATGTTGCAACTTTAGTTTTTCATTTTCCTTTGTATGATCTCCACTTTTCATTTATGTGAGTGGACTTGATGCTTACATGAGAGAAAATGGAATTACATATAGAGAAAGAAACTAATGGAGAGGAAGCACAAGTGATGAATGTAATAAGAAATAAATAATTGTTCTTGAAGAGAGAATGATTGGCTTAGTCTTAAGCTAGGACATCCTTAGTCTTAACATGTCTTTTTCAATTTTTCAGATTCTTTGCTGGGGAGAAGCTGGAAATGAAGTGGAGAGGCTGAAAATGCGGCTGTCAGAAATTTTCTACGAGGAATTATTAGAAGTAATGCTTTTATCTTTTGGCAATTTGGTGATTAAAAATTGTATATCTTTCCTTTAAAATAAAAGATGGACAGGATTGACATTCTAACATTCTTATTTGATTCTGATTGTACATTCAGTTACAAGCACCCATGGAGGGATTAAAAGAGTGGCTGGAAGCACTTTATACGGCTGGTGTGCCATGTGCAGTTGCATCATCCTTAGATCGCTACAATCTACTGGCAGCTCTTCAAAGAATGGGACTTCAAAAATATTTTCAGGTGGAAATTTCGAGATCAAGGAATCCAGAGTTGCTCTTCATAAACTCCTTGATTTTGAACGAATTCTTAAAATGTTTGCTTCTAAAGAAACATTGTGTCAGCAGACGTTTTCAATATTAGAACAATAGGTCTTTCATGTTTTCATCCACAGGGATGTTTCACATGATTTTTCTATGTGAACATTTGCAATTCTGTTTCTCAACTAGTTCATTGTTTTTATTTCCCTTGTACTCTTATTGTGCAGGCTATAGTGTCAGACGAAGATGGAATGGAGTCAATTGCACAAAGATTTCTTTCCGCTGCTGTAAAGGTTAATTGAAAATTGATGTGCTGAGATGTGACCTGAACCTTGTTAAATTACCGGTCATAATTTTTTGGAGGTCTTGTTGATAATTTTCTGAGATGCATGGTAAATGAGTGCATTCTGGGATTAAAGAAACTTGATATTCAGGGGTTGCCAGCTTCGTAAGGATTTCTAGGTCATTGTTAGCTCCTTTTGGACAATTTTGATTAGAGTCTTTTTGTGACTCATTTTACTTTTTATTGCTTTGCAGTTAGATCGACCACCGTCCAAATGTGTTGTTTTTGAAGATGATCCTAGAGGCATCACAGCTGCACACAACTGCACAATGATGGCAGTTGCTTTGATTGGTTCTCATCCTGCGTAAGAAACTTTTTCATTGCTTTAACCTTCCTTTTTAATTAACAGTCTCAAGAAATAGGGCTTTTAATTTACATATTGGATGGTAGTTATAAACTTATACATTCCAAGGATTTAGTGTAATGCATGTTCTGTTGCTCCAAATTAGACTGCTTCTTCATCATGTATCTTTCTCATGTTTCTGTAGATGGTATTAGAAACCTGCAGTGATGGTTGTTAGACATTGCTCTGCCCACATGGTTAAAAAATTTGCTTTATGTGCACAGATATGAACTAGTGCAGGCCGATCTTGCTGTAGCCAGCTTTAGCGAACTTTCTGTCATCAACTTGCGGAGATTATTTGCAAATAAAGGTTGTGAATTCATGGATTTACAAAAGCAAAATGTTGAGGAAAGCCCATCCAAGAAAAAGCTCATCATTGACACACTTTTTTAGGATATAAGGACGTGATGTGACAAGGAATTCGGATTCAGTGAAAATTTTAAGTAGACTGTGCATGCCATTTTGCAGTCACATTGGTAAGAGCATGGTCAGATGAAAAGTAAAGTGGTCCTGTTAAGTTCTTTCTATCTATGTTTACCCACAACACAGGATGGGAGTTTCAGAACTCCATCAGCATTGCTTGGTCTCTCTAGAAATGAAGTGTCGGTAGCATGGAAAAATCCATTTTAGAGATTTGTTGGAACTGGTCTTTATCATATGGTGATGGCTGCGGAATCAATTTCATCTTCCTTTGTTTCATATTGCAGCTGATCCCTAGCCTATAGTATCTGTTTTGTCTGCTGAGCATTGTACAATCTAGCAGGTCTGGTCTAAAATTGTAATATTTGTTCACTATTTAAAATTCCGAACTAAGTTCCATATACTTGACTCTTAACTTTCACTTGAAAGAGTATGTACATCAATTAAGCTTCGAAGCTTCATAGTGGATAGTGAAACTTATTGTTCATTACATTATTTGTTTTATTATGTTGGCATTTGACAAATTGAGAAAGATTGACATCCTTGTTCAATTATCAACCATCTCATTATCAAGTGGAGGAGAACTTAAAAACCAGGCAGTTTTTTCTTGGCACCTCGTTTTTTGGATTTTTAAAGTCCCTCAAATTATCTGATTTTGTGTGAAAAATAGAGTTGTCTAGGCAATCTTCGAAGACCTAACAAATTAAAATTTTAAATTGCCAAGCTACCCACTGCGTTTACATAGAGCTTGGAATGTCAGAGTTTATTTTAATTTTTAATTTTTAATTTTTAGTGTCCAGGTAACACATCTCAGGGAAAACCACGCATGCACTTCCTCTCATTTGGAGGATGTTAGCCGAGGGTAAACCCCAGATTCTTCAAGGTACAATAGGTGACTAAGAGCTCATCGGGATAGGTCAAATAGTGGACACCGTGCTCCAAAGGCGTTGTCCAACCAATATAGGAGCCCCACCCAAGTTCAAAACTTGGTTTACCTGTCTAGTTAGGCTTGTGGAGGAGAAATTCAAAACCAAACATTTTTTCTTGTGTTAGGGCCCTATATTACTAGTGTAGTCCCTTATTGTTGTTAGTGTAGCCCCCTTATTATTATTGTTGTACCCCTGTAGTCCCCATATTGTTATTATTGCGCCCCATAATAGCCCACTATTCTTATTGTTGTGCCCTTACATTATTATTGTTAGGTCGGCTACGATTATATTGTGACCCCATGGACTCCTATATATAGAAAGGATGTTTTGTCATTTGTGTCATCTAAGATTGTTCATTTATGTAATGTAAAGGAGGTTGCCCCCTCGAAGACACTGATTTCTAAGGCAATGATCTATTTTTTCATCTATTTTGCAAGCTGGTTTCATAACATTTGGTATCAGAGCTTTGGATTCTAGGGTTTCGGTGCTTCAAACAGGTCATCGTGGCATTTTCTCTATAACGTTTTTTCTATGAAGGTTCAGAAGCTAAAAAAACCCATTTGCACTGAAATCCGGAGGAACTTTGTGGGAAAATTTCAGATCTTGGCTCGGAATATTTTTGGAGATATGATCTGCGGAAGTCAGGGTTTTTGCAAGCTCCCGAATTTCATCTAAAAGAGGTGACCTTGGTAAAATCGTCATAACTCTCTCTCAGCATCAGATTGGAATTTTGTAAAAAGTGGTTGAAATTACACAGACTGTAGTTTCTTGTGTATCGATTTTAGAGCCGTAGGAGGAAACAGTGACACGTGGCACTCCGTACAAGTTCACTCTACTGAACTAGTCCATAATTAGGTCATTTTGGGAGATTGGGCATAACTCTGTCTTGAAGAATCCAAATTAGGTCGGACTTGTGGCATTGGAAGAAAGATTCACAGGGCTACTAATGGACCGAAGATAAAATCTTGGGGATCTGAAATTACAAAGATACATCAGTTTCAATATCAAGCTCCTCAAAAGAAAGAAAAATGTGTGTATTTAAAAAAAAAAATTGCATTAGTTTTGTTTGAAAAATCAGTTTGAAGTGATTCCAAGGGCATATTGAAGCATAGATATCAGTATTGGGTTCTAAAATGACCCTAAAAAGAATTCAACACCCATTAAGCCCTCAGAACGCTCTACTATGACTCATGAAGAGGAAGAAGCGCAATGTGATATATCAAAATTACAAGACCAAGTGCAACAAATTTTGCTTTGCAAAGAGTAACAAGAAATGAAATAGAAGCTAAGATGGATGGTTTGAAGAAAGACGTGGAAGCTAAGATTGATGGTATATAAGGCAAGATGGAAGCTAAGATGGATGGTTTGAAGAATAACATGGAAGCTAAGATGGATGGCGTGGAAGCTAAGATGGATGGTATAGAAGGCAACATGGAAGATTTGAAGAAGGACATGGAAGGTTTGAAGGAAGGTTTGGCAAATTTATTACAAAAAAAGCTTTCTAATGGTGAAAAGGTAGTAGAGGAAACTCATGATGAGAACAAAAGAAATGTTAATCTTGATTTCATAGACTCTAATAACCCACCATATTCCAAAGGTAGATATGAGGAAGTTTGATTGCAAGGATCCGATAACTTGGATACTACAAATGGAGCAATACTTTGAGCTCCATAATACGCAAAACACACAAAAGGTACACACTGCAACTTTATATTTAGAACAAAATCAGTTTGTATGATATCGATGGCTTCGTTCTCGTAAACCATTGGTCACTTGGTCAATTTTTACGGAGGAAATGATAGCACATTATGAGGATACAAAGAGCAACACCTTCTTTAGCCAATTGATAAATCTCAAACAAAAGGGTTCAATGATGGAGCACATTGAGGACTTCCAAAAATTGAATATAAGGGTAAATAATATTCGAGAGGAACATAGGATTGATGTCTTCATAGGGAATCTAAAGGATAATATCCAACATGAGGTTCGCCTTTGGGAACCTGGTACATTGGAGAAGGCATTTAGGTTGGCAAGAAAAATTGAAAGCAAAAATATGGTGAAAAGGAAGCCTACCACTCAACTATAAAGATGGAAGTGTTGCTACTCCTAGACTTCCACAACCTACAAGGTTGACACCACAACAATTGGAAGAAAAAAGAGCAAAAGGCTTTGCTATAGTTGTGATAAAAAATACACTAAAGATCATAAGTGTGTTGAGAAGAAATTATTTTACATAGATTGTGAAGAGGAGGAAGAAAATGAACAAGAAACTTCAAAAGAAGAGGATATACACCAGGAACCAACCCTAGAGGAAGAAGAAATGAATCCGAGCATATCCTGTAATGCATTGGCAGGAATTACCACTCCTCAAACTCACAAGATAGAAGGACATATCAAGAAGAAAAATATAATAGTGCTCATTGATTCGGGTAGTACCCATAATTTTATTCATTGTAAGGTAGCTTCGGAATTGAATTGCTTCCTATACCCAGCGCCAAAGTGTCAAGTGATGGTGGAAAATGAAGGAACTATAAATTACTTTGGAAAGTGCCATAATATCCAGCTAACCATGGGGGAATATGTATTGAATAGTCCAATGATTTCCATTCCAATGGGTGGTGCTGATGTTGTACTAGGAGTACAATGGTTACAATCTTTGGGGACGATAGCTTTTAATGTTCAACATGTTGACATGGTGCTCAAACAGTAAACTATTGGAGGAGAAACAATTATATGCAAAAACCTCCAAATGTTTATTGGAGTACAAGAGGTGGAATATCTGGGTCATATTGTATCTCAGGAGGATGTTAAGGCAGACCCTAACAAAATTAAAGTCAGTAAGGAATGGAAAGTCCCTACAGCCATAAAGCAATTGCAAGGATTTCAAGGGTTAACAGGGTATTATTGCAAGTTTGTTAAGAATTATGGGAGAATAGAAGCACCTCTAACAACATTATTGAAGAAAGATGCATTTTCATGGATTCCTGAAGCAACTAAGTCCTTTGAACATCTTAAAGAGGCAATGTGCCAAGCACCGGTCTTAGCTACGCCAGACTTCAAAAAAACCTTTATTGTGAAATGTGATGCCTTAGGAAATGGAATTGGTGTTGTTTTAATGCAAGAAGGAAGACCCATTGCTTTTGAAAGTCATCCAATCAAAGGAAAGTATTTACAAAAAGCTATTTATGTGAAGGAAATATTGGCAATACTACATCCACTAAAGAAATGACGACCTTACTTAATGAGAAGACATTTCAAGGTAAAAAATGATCATGATAGTCTGAAATACTTTTTGGAACAAAGACTATCTTCAGAAGAGCAACAAAAATGGGTCACAAAGATGTTGGGTTATGACTTTGAAATCATTTACAAAAAAGGGAAGCTAAATGTTGTTGCAAATGCACACTCAAGAAAGGACGAGGATCTGGAAGCATTGCTTTGTGTCATTTCTGTTATCCAACCAGATTGGATAACTGAAGCAAGGGAGGAATGGAAGAATGATTCCTTATGGTACAAATATTACTTATATCTTTGTAAGAATTATCTACTAAAACAAAATATTCTTTTGGAATAGCACATCTCTCCCTTAGGAGGACACTTGGGATTTTTAAAAGCTTACCACAAGGTGAAGAAATAACTTTTTTGGGATGGATTTAAATATAATATTCAAAAGTTTGTGGCGGAATTTTTGGTTTGCCAGCAAAACAAAGTTGAGACAATTAAGACTCTGGGTCTGCTACAACCTTTATCCATTCCAAATCAACGTTGTAGGAGGTTTCAATGGATTTTATCATAGGTTTACCTAAGTCCAAAGGAAAGAGTGTCATCATGGTGATAGTTGATAGACTTATCAAGTATGCACACTTTGGTGGATTATCTCATCCATTTAACGCGAGTACAATTGCTACTGCAACTATGAAAACAATTCAAAAGCTACATGGAAACCCAAAGATTATTGTAGGCGATAGAGATCCTATTTTCACTGGAAATTTTTGGACGAAATTATTTTCTTGTTTGGGTACTCTACTAGCTCATAGCTTATCTTATCATCCTCAATCCAATGGGCAAACTGAGATAGAGAACAAATGTTTGGAAGAATATCTTCGTTGCTTTGTATCTGATAAACAAACACAATGGGTCAATTGGTTACCTCTGGCTGAATGGTGGTATAACACTTCTTTCCACATTACAGCAAAAATGGCCCCATTTATGGCACTTTATGGATATCATCTGTCGTCCATCACATCATCTTTAAGAGAAAATTCTAAGGTTCACGCAGTGGAAGATCACATCGACATCAACAACAAGTTCTCCAACTCTTAAAGGATAACCTAAATTTGGCACAATATCGAATGAACAAGCAGATCAACATCGCATCGAGAGAAGTTTTGATGTAGGCGACTGGGTATTTTACGGCTACAACCATACAAACAAATGTCCCTCAAGCAAGCTAAGAAGGATAATAAATTATCGCCAAAGTACTATGGTCCTTACAAGGTGTTGCAAAAGATTGGTACTATGGCATACAATTTGGAGCTTCCTGCATCTTCCCGAGTGCACCCAGTTTTCCATGTTTCATGCGTAAAGAAGGTTATAGGTGACAAACTTCCAGTTCAAACAATATTTCTAGAACTTGATGAGGAAGGATAAATCATATTGGAACTTGAAGCAGTCATGGAAACAAGAACTCTATAGCTATGAAATCGATCAATTTCAAAGTATCTCATGAAGTGGAAGAACTTATCCACTGAAGATTCCACATGGGAGGATGAGAATTTTATACAGAAGCATCCAGAACTACTCAAGCGTTGAGGACAACACTTTTTTGAAGGAGAGGGGCATGTTAGGGCCCTATATTACTAGTGTAGTCCCTTATTGTTGTTAGTGTAGCCCCCTTAGTGTTATTGTTGTACCCCTGTAGTCCCCATATTGTTATTATTTTTCCCCTTAATAACCCACTATTGTTATTGTTGTGCCCTTACATTATTATTGCTAGGTCGGCTAGGATTATATTGTGACTCCATGGACTCATATATATAGAAAGGAGGTTTTGTCATTTATGTCATCCAAGAATTGTTCATTGATGTAATGTAAAGGAGGTTTCCCTCTCGAAGAGGTTGATTTCTAAGGTGTTGATCTATCTTTTCTTCTGTTTTGTGAACTGGTTTGATAACATCTTGGCACCTCGTTTTTTGGATTTTTTTGAAGTCCCTCAAATATTCTAATTTTGTGTGTGAAAAATAGAGGAGTTGTCTAGGCAACCTTCAAAGACCTAAGAAATCAAAATTTTGAATCGCAAAGCTACCCACTGCATTTACATAGAGCTTGGAATGTCCGTTTTTATTTTTCTTAAAACTTTTAGTGTTTAAGGAACACATCTCAGGGAAAACCATGCATGCACTTGCTCTCATTCGGAGGATGGTAGCCGAGGATAAATGTAATGTTCCAAAATAGGAAAAACAATGCTATGCAAGAAAATAATAAATTTGCTCCATAGAAATTTCAAACGATGCAGTAAATACCTAGAACAATTAGAAACATGGAAGCAAATGAGCCATTTTATTATAGAAGTGGGAAAGAGTACAAATATATAGCAGAAATGCACCTGGGCTTGCCTTTTTGGAAAGTGGAGCAAAACCCAGGCGAAACAACAATAAACCAGAAACTGCCTAGCTTAAACTATGCACTGTCCCAACAGTTTTGCACTAGTTGTTGCAAAGGAATGGTTGGAAACCCCACCTCTAGTGATCAAAAAATTCTGCAAAATTACTCCTAGACTCCTCAAGCCAACCCGAACAAAACCCAGAAATGGTTTGGCCTGATCATGACCCTCCAAAATTGACCTCCAACATGCCCTACGCTCCCTAGTGACTACTGAAGCACGCAGTCTGCAAAATCATCAACAAAATACTCCAATACTGCAGCAAAGAACCCCACCAACACTTCTGTTATTTCTCCCTGCAAACATCAACCCAAATGGCTAAGGCACTACCTCCCACGTGTGCCCAACTTCTCTGCTCTATGCTGGCCCCAGTTACTGTAAAATGGCTCTTGAATATAGCTCACTTCCAACCTCCAAACTCTCCCAATACCTTAGCAAACTACTGAGCCTCCTCCAAAATTCTCCCGGCAATAGACCACCTCCGAAATAGAGCTGCAATAGCCACACAATAAACACTATTACATCCTCCAGAAATATGCACTGTTGGGACAAACTGAATGCAAATGCCGAAGATAACTCGATGAAACTCCCTCGGATGACAATGGATGAACCAATCTAGGGTGGCACTCGAAGTTCCCCGAAGAATGGATGAGTTCTCTACTTGGAAAACTCGTGCTAAACAACAAGTGACCCGACTAAGCAGCTCGAGCAACAAAGATAAAATCGATAAGCCAAGAATGCCAAATGAAGTGAGCTTCCTTCCTTTTATAACCTTCATGGAGCCTTTTTCCCGACTTTTTCCTCCATCTTGGGTCCCTGACCAAGCCTATGCTGTTTCCACTTATGATTTTCAAATCAGTTACTTAGTGAGTGCATATTTCATGTGTGGGTGGCCCCCATATATCACCAAGAAAATAACATAACATAAAGTTAACTAATGAAAATCAAATGGGTCACGAATTCACCAAAATTGACCCCCAAAACACAGAAATAAATCCTATACCAAAATAATTTAGGAAGGGACATTACAGTCCTCCCCTTCCAAATGTTGCTTGTCCCCAAGCAAGTTCAGTGCTGGATGCTCTAGTATGTGTTCACCCTCCCAGGTGGCATCCTCATATGGCAAGCTCTTCCAACGCACCAAATATTCTCTAATTGTTTTGCTCCTGAGCTTCCTCTCTCTAGTCTCCAGAATGGCCTCCGATTCCAAAACTAGATGCCCCTCATCATCAAGAGGAGACAACTCCACAACTACTATAATCTGCTGTCCCAACACCTCTTGAGGCATGAAACATGAAAAATATTGTGGATCTTGCTTCCTGGTGATAGCTTCAACTCATAAGCTACATCGGCAACCCTCCTGATCACCCTGTAGGTTCCATAAAACTGTTGTTGCAGCTTCTCGATTCCCTTTTGTTTCAAAGTGGACTGTCGATATGACTGCAAGCGTAGGAACAACAAGTCCTCCTCAAAATGCCTCTCAACCCGCTGCCTGTCAGCATATAAATTTTCGCTGATTCTGAGCTGTCAGCGAATTATCCTTAAGAGCCTTGAGGATGTCTTGGCTCTCTTGGATCCAATCTTTGGCCTTTGGGGCCCGACTGTCTCCAAAAACTATGTTAGCAAAAGGAAAAGCATCATAACCATATATAGCACAGAAAGGAGTCATACCGATGGAGATATGATGTGTGGTGTTGTAGCGGTACTCTCCCAAGTACGACCAACGAATCCATGCCTTCTGCTGCCCGGTCACATAGTTCTTGAGATAACCCTCTAGCCACTTGTTCACCCTCTTTGTTTGGCCGTCGGTCTGTGGATAGTAACTAGTGCTTGGGGTGAGCTCTGTGCCCACTAGCCTGAAAAGTAAATCCCCCCATGCTATCTCTATCATTGACTATAGTCTTAGGGAGTTCGTGCAGGTGGAAGACCTCCCTGAAGAACAACTCTGCTACCTGAGAACCTGAGTACTGTGTTGGAATAGCAAAGAAATGTGCATACTTGATCAGTCGGTCGACCACCACATAAATACAATCCTTCCCTGCACCGCGAGAAGTCCTGTGATAAATTCCATAGAGATACTCTCCCATTTTCCCTCAGGAATGGGAAGAAGCTGCAATAATCTTGCTGGATGAGTCAACTCTCCCTTGTTCCTCTGACAGGCCTCACACTCTTGTACATATCTCAACACATCCCCCTTGAGGCCCTTTTAGGTGAAGCACTCTCTCACAACCATGTATGTCTTCCTGAACCCCTGATGCCTTGACAATGGAGAATTGCGAGCTTCATGAAGTATCCTCTCTCTCAACTGCGAGCCTAGAACTAGAAATATGCGCCCCTTGTAGTAGATAACCTCAGCCTTCACTCGTTACTACTCATCTGTGTGAATGCCCTCCAAGATCTCACATGCTCGACGATCCTTGGAGTACTAATAACTGTGCCTTCTAGTCATGGCTAATGCTCATGAGTGAAGGCCCTGTAGGTCTCCTGGATAGTGCATCGACGACCACGTTGTGCTTTCCCCACACATACTTAATATCAAAATCATAGGCCTGCACCTTGCTGACCCATCTCTACAGCGTGTCATTGAGTCCCTGCTGCCCCATGAAGTGACGAAGACTGTTATGTTCTGTCTTCACCTTGGATTGGTTACCCACCAAATACTGCTCGAACTTGGCCAATGCATGCATTATGGCCAACATCTCGTTGTCGTATATGGAATACGACCTCTCATGTGGTAAGAGATTTTTTCTCTCGAAAGCAATGGGGTGCTCCTCTTGGGACAAGACTGCCTTGATCCCCTCACTTGATGCATCACACTCTAATGTGAAAGACTGCGTGAAATCCAAAAGTGCCAATACCGGGCAACTACTCATCACCTCCTTGAGGCGATCAAAAGTTATCTGAGCTCCACCTGTCCATGCAAAAGCCCCCTTCTTGGTCAAATCTGCGAGGGGTGTTGCCAAATGTGAGAAGCCCTTAAAAAACTTCCTATAATAAGTGCAAATGCCCCAAAATCCCCTGAATGTTGTCACATATCTAGGCACCGACCAATCCCGAATGGCCATGATCTTCTCCTCATGCACCTTGACCCCATCTACTCTAATAATGTGTCCCAAATAAAGCATCTCTGTTAGCCCAAATTCACACTTGGACAATTTGGCGTAGAATTGGTGCTCCTCTAGAATACACAACACCGTCTCTAAGTGTTGTAGGCGCTCCTCCCACGTCCTACTATAAATCAGGATGTCATCAAAGAAAACCAACACAGATCTCCTCAACTGTCCCCTGAGTACATGGTTCATGCATGACTGGAAAGTGTTGGGGGCGTTGGTTTGTCCAAAAGGCATGACCAGGAACTCAAAATGCCCATAATGACATCTGAAGCTTGTCTTCGAGATGTCTTGATCCCTCACCCGGATCTGATGATACCTTGATCGCAAATCTATCTTAGAGAAGAACTTAGCAACTCTAAGCTCATCCATCAACTCATCAATATGCGGTATGGGATATCGATTCTTCAACGTCTTCCTATTGAGAGCCCTATAATCAATACACATGCGCAGAGTCCCGTCCTTCTTCTTCACCAACATAACTGAAGAAGCGAAGGGGCCGAAACTCGGTCTAATGTGGTCCAACGACAACAACTCCCTAATGGACCGCTCAATCTCATCCTTATAGGCTTTGGGATGCCTATAGGGTGTAGTGATTATTGCTTGCACACCAGCCTCCATCTCTATGGTATGCTCGAGTTCCCTATTTGGTAGGCGTCCGGGTGGTATATCTCCAAAGACTATTGCATATTTGTCCAACACGGCCTATATGTTTGGCGGTGGAGGCTCGGTCTGTCCCCCAGCCTTTGAAATCCTCAACTCCATTGCCCATGCTATGTCCCCATGCCTCGAGTCTGCCTCCATCCGATGAGCTGAAACTGTCTGTGGGTGATATGAATGCATACCCCGAAGAAATACTAGTTTACCATTCGGCCTGATCAATGTTATCAAAACCGAATCGGTCGGAATCAAAACCGGAAAAAAACCGGTTTACCAAAAACACATAAAATATTCATATTTTAAAGAAAAAATAGATATATTCATGTGCATCCATATGAATCCAAACCATTTATACACAAATATGCAAAAGTTCTCATTTATATAGCAAGTATAGTGCATACAACCAAAATAACACAATGCAAAATATCGTTGAACCAAAAATGTTACAAACATCATGAAGGCGACTCTAAAAGGCCTTTATAGTCCAAAATAACATCATAGATCATAGTAGTATACTACAACCTACAATACTACAAGCTACAACTACAACAAATCAATGATCAAATCATCAATCATCAATCATCAATCATCATTAGAATCATCATCCTGATCATCTTCCTTATCCTCATCTAAAGAATGAGTAGCATCCAAGTCTGCAATGGGATTATGGCTTGATTCCCATGGCCTTTGATTTACCCTCTAAAATTTTGGAGAAAATCAACTCCAAAATCCTTTGAAATTAACTACGTAGTAGCCCCCAAAAAAAAAAAAAAATCTTCTACCAGTTGCAAAAACCACTAAAGAAAACCCAAATATCTCTGGGAAAAAAAAATTGAAGTAGCTCGAAAATCTGCCAACCCAACAACTTTCGAAGATTCCAATCACCTCTTTAAATCTGCAAAAAATCTCCCTCAGAACAACCCTACAGAAAACTCTTTGAATTCTCCTCACTGAACTCAACTCAAGAATTGCAAGTGACTCAAATGAATAGTGTGAGTGAAATAGAGGGGGTGGGGGTGTTTAAGTAGCTTTTGGGGGAGCCTAGGGTAGCGTTAGTAACTAGGAAAAATCATAATTAATTAAAAAAAAAAACCTAGGCTTGTGAATTGGTGGAACCAGTCTCCGAACCGGACCGGTACTGAACTGGTTGGTTCGGTGCCGAAACCTATCGGAACCAGTGAGTCCGACCGGTTTGGAGGCAAAACCGGTCCGAACCGGCCCTCCGAACCGGAAATGACCGGTTCAGTGCCGAAACTGGCCGGTTCAGTTCCAATAACACTGGGCCCGATAAACTCCATCACGAGCTACCTCTAGTTGGTGCTAACCCGAACAAGGGAATACAAATATTGGACACCCAACACCACATTGGTGTCTAGCAACGTTCCACCACAAAGAAATGATCTGTCATCGAATAGTTCCCCATGGCCATTATCAAAGCGGGAACATATCGATTGCACTGCATAGTCCTGTCCCTTGGAACTGAAAAGCCCTCAAAATCTGCAGTGGTAATGCCTCTCCTCTGGACCAATTGAGCATCAATAAAATTGTAGGTTGCCCCACTGTCAACTAATACTGAGACACGCTGCCCCTGCACTATGCCTTTGATCCTCATGGTCAGAAATTTGGGTACCCCGCACAAAGATGCAAGGACTCCCCCAGATGGTGTAAAATATACTCCTCCTGGTGGAGGTTGTGGTGGTGGTGCTCTCTCTGATGGCCCCTCATAGTCTCCTCCATTGAACTCCAACTCTAACTCATCCTCTTGATCACTGTTTGAGAAGACCTTGATATAGTGGGCTTTGCCTGTTGTGCACTGATGACCTGGTGCCCACGACTCTCGACATGTAAAACACAACTTCCTCCTGAGGTCTCTCCTAGTCTTTTCATCCAACTATCCTCTCCTTGGAGTTGCTCTTTGTGTTGGTGGTGATCTAGTGTTACCCCCTTTATGAGGGTAGGGAGTGCATGATGGAAAAGGTGCCCTGGTCTTGGGGATGGCCCCCTGCAAATCACTCATACAATTCACAACCTCCAATAAAGTGGAGGGCCTGCGTGACTTCACCAGTCCACGCAATGGCTCTGTCAATCCATCTACAAATATGTACACCCTCCTATTATCCTACAAATCAGGCACCATGATTGAAACTCGCAGGAACTCTGAAATATAATGCTCAGGATGTCTTGTTTGCCTGAGCTGGGTTAGCTCCTTGAAGTGAGCCTCTGGATCCCCCCATTCAAAATGCTCCACTACTCTCCACGTGAAGTCCTCATAGAAAGTCACGTTGGCATTGTTGAGAATTTGGTAGGGTAGTGTTTAATTCAAATTTCTCTTCTTGATAATTACTTGCGAACTTGTTATGCTTCTATTACGTAGATCTTATCTTCATTAGCTTATTATGTCTTTCATCAAGTCAATTATCAAAACACAAGAGACACGGAATTTAGGCCTTTCAAGCCAGGGCCAAAACCTCTCCCTCTTGGAGAAGAAAATCGGCAAGTAATTCTTCTTATAATCTTCAATTGACAAGTACCATGACCATGACATAGACCCTTGACACCAGTATGCCTCCAAGACCTTGTCACTACTCTTTCTTGTCTCCTTATGTTGTTCTTATTTTCTGGCACCCTTTTGCACCAACACTAGGGAGACTTGGTGCCTAGTCTAATAACTCTAGATAAGGTGTTGCCTCCCTTGATCCAAACTTTCTATAGATGACTTCTCGACTTCTTGTCTTGATACCCTAGACTGAGTTCTATGTTTTGCTGTAGTGGCATTTCTTCATGCATAATATACCTTAGACCTTCTTCCCAAGAAAGACTCCTTTGCTAGATTGACTTCTTTCTACGCACTTCCTTCCAGCACTAAATTATATTCTTGAAATGATTCTTGGCATATCTCAGGTATGCGAGTTGGATACTAGCCCAAAACAGATATATATATTAAGCTGGAATGTGTCACCTTTTCTATGGTATGCCTTTCCTTTTCCACGCACTGCAATCCACACTCTTTATTACATTTGTTAACCCGAGATCAAGAGACCATATTCCTGTGTTGTACTTTCTTTGTTCTTTGCTGAGATGTCTCTTCTATACATACTAAACCTTAGACCTTCACTTCGCATTTGATCTCATAACTGATCTGAATATCCTTCCTGCAATCTAGTCCAAAAATCTCGGATATATGCGAGTTGTCTTATCTATTATTTGAGCGAAGTCCACATGTGTATATATAGTGGTTTGACCCTTTTAATTAGCCGACCTATGCCAGTGAACAGTTGTGACTTATATCAGTGAGCCGACATGACTAATAATGCATCTTTGAGACCGAGATCATCAAGGAGACTTCTCATCATGTTTGAGTCGACTTGTAGAGCATATTGATAGGGTTTTGAGGCATACTTTACGTCAATGAATGTCCTTTACATGTGTAACAGTCCTTCATATACATGACTCTAAATTATAGATTTATGACAAGATGAAAAAACCCCTCAAAGACATCAAGAAGTCTTTGACCTATAATAAAAAATTCCTTGCTCATGAAACCCATGAGGCAAGCTTTACAAAATACATTTTATTATCTTTGTCTTCTTCATTACATAAATTCATAATTACTAGTCATTATGAAGACTGAACCTAGTTACACTTTCCAACACTCCATCTTAACTAGGGAGGTATTCATAATGGTACGTGGTCACTTTCAATCTGAAGAATCTCATAAGAAAAATTCGATTGGAAATCATCTGTTATAGCATCATATTAACCAACATTGTTGTAGTGCAAGGCCTTGACTAATAGGCCCATCTCTCCACGAGACCATGAGCTACAATGCTGGCGAGACCAATGATTATAGACACCTTCATCATTGTCTCCAAGGTACATACTCCACCAAGGTGTTCATTGAGTATGACCTCTAAGGACTATTCTTATCAGGATAGCTAATCCTCAAAGAATATCCATCCTTTCACGACTACTCTTATTGAAACGTCTTATCACATTCTCAAAGAGTATCAGATGCCAGATGATTACCCATTCCTACATTCTGTCTTCCAGGTGAAGACTAGAATAATGTGTCTATTTCTCCCTCTTAACTAGGGAGGACATATTCCACAGAGGAATAAACTTATACAAAGAATGTACCTAAGCTTTCTTTTTGGCTTAGGAGTTTCTTCCAAGTAAGAAACTTATTACCAAGCCCCCTCTTAATTAGGGACCTAAGCTCCCTCTTAATTAGGGACCTGTAGCAACAACGATGGGAACATCCAGCTGCTCATGAAGGACTCCTTCCATTGATGTTAGGAATTGAGGAGCCTTCAATTTTGGGATCTCTTCATAGGGCATAGATCATCCATCACTTTCATCCATGAGTCATGCCTTCAATCAGAAAGTGATCCAACAGTGTTCTTATCTGATCTAGCTTCATGTCATGTTGCTTTCTTTCAAACCATATATCTTCCAAAGATCTTTCATCTTTAGTGATGATCTTTCACCATGACATCCTTCTTGTAGGCATTGACATCCTTCGTATATGTTGACACATCTCCAAAATATATGTATAGCCAAGGGTATTCATCTTTTCCAGACTTTTATTAGAGTCTACATATCTTCCCACGAGATTTCTAGTCGAGTCTTCTTCCTTGGATGTTGACTGCTTTTTATCATAGTTGCACTTCACACGATCTCTTCCTTCCACACAATTTTATTCCCAGGAGCTTCCAATTAGAGTTCCTTAATAGTTGTCAATCATCTCATACTTCATATGAGAATATATATGTTGATTTCATCTAGTGTGAACCATGCCTTTTGGCATCCTTTTAGAGGAGGAGATCCCTTTCCTTTGATCATGCTTTTCAAGATAGAAGTAGTGATCAATGTTACCTGCAACCATACGACATGACATTATAATATTAAATACAAGCATACATACCTCATTTACCTTCAGGCCATCTAGTATTCTTTCAGCAACTTCCTTGATTGAAATGTCTTCAATCCCTTGATTTGCTTCATCTTTTATGTCATCATTCCATGAACTTCACAAGTTGGAGTTCCTGATGAAACATGTGCTTCCTCTCTAGATCGGTGAATCCTTCGATGAGGATTCTATCAGAGAATCTTGAGGATCTTGAATATCCTTATTTTGGAAAATGTTTCCTTTTGATGTATGATGAGCCTCGTCCTAGATGACTTCTTTGATGAGGTTCCCAAGAGCTATATCTTTCATATTTGATTGCCATGAACTTTGTTCTTTTTGTTCTCCATGATTCGCCATGGTGATGTCACAAGCTCTTGCTTCTTAATGCTTTCATGATCTCATACCGCATCTCTTTATTGTAGTCATATCCTATATAGGATTTAGGAGCCATGAAAAGACCTTTTGTGAGGGAGACTATCTTAACCATAGAAAAAATCTTTTATTTCCTCTTTCCTTGAACTTCCTTTCTTCAGCTTCCTCCATACTTTTCAGTGATATGAGCTTTCTTTAACCTTTAATACTTTTGCCCATAACTTGTCTTTTTCTATCTTGCATAGAAACCGTAAGTTGTTGAATGAGGTAACTTTCTTGCCTCATGGACACTTGTTACCTTGCTCACCAGTTAGAATGGTGATGATTAACTTTTATCATTTCTTTCAGATCTCATAATTGAGATTCTATTTACTGCATCTTCGGAGAATAGTTTATCACATATCTCTTCAATATCTCCAATCCTGCTACATAGAGATGAGAGGACCTTTGACTGATTTCATAAGAATCCTTTGAGTCCTTTGATCCCTTCCCATGTATTCAAACAATACTTAGCCTTCAGAGACTTTTCCATTGATATCAATGACTTCCGTTTTGAGGACTATATCTATCCTTCTTTCTCATGTAAGGAATTTCGATGACCCACCCAGCTTATAGATCTCCTTGCAAACACGAATTCATTTTATCAAATTTGATTATAAAATAAAAGATACTTGGTTGACAAGTGAAGATGAAATCTTCAGCTTGATTACTTTGATGATGGTTGAAGCTCCCTTTGAATGATTTTCTTCCAAATGAAAAGTCCTTCAATGAAGGAAATTGCTCCTTTTATGATGTCAAAGCCTTTAGATCTGGCTTCGCTTTTGATGGTGATTGATGAGGATGTTTTGTCAATGTTGCACGAAGTGTGGACGTGCTTTTTTGGAAGCGGGGACGCGGAAGCGTCATTTCCAAAAAATCTAGGAAGCGAAGCGTCCCGGAAGCGTCTACTATATATATATTTTTTTATTTTTATTTTTTTGCATTTATATTAAAAAAATATCCAAAATACCAAATTAATTCTAGAAGATATGGAAGCATGCATATTTGTACATAAATCAAAATAGATAGGACATCCATTGTACATTAATGATTAATTTTTGAGCATCAACCATTTAGATGCATCAACCATCTATAATCTAGATTCTTCTCCTCTTGTCTAGCCTTTGCCTCTACCTTGATTATCTAGGGACATTAGTCAAAATTGCCCAATTTTGATCAAACCCTAATGCAAGCCTTAAAATATGGTAGAAAGAACTTAACATGCTTGATTGATTATTTTGACTTGATTGAAATGTAATTTTTTGCTAACGACATGAAAAATGAGTTCAACAATTAACACCACCAACACTAGGGTACATATAGGGCTTGGTGCTCTTGATTAAATGCTAATCACATACCCTCATACATGATATAATCTAATGACATGCCACCATACCATTGATCCTGAATTCCTGAAAACTATTAAGTCTGCTGAATTTTGAATAGGATATGAAATTCTATTTTCTCCATATGAAGTCCGATCAGGCTGGAACCACTCTCAAACATCCCGAGTCATTTCATGGTAATGTTAAAAATTTAAGTAAAAGGATGAAAATGAAAAATAAATGAAAATGTCACTTTTACTTTAAGAATTTAACATTACCATGAGCGAGCATCTAAGAAACATCTAAGGAGGTAAAAGAGAGCTTATATTTTTTTCATCCTATCCCTAACTCAGCACTAACTCACCTACTAACCCAACCAAAGACAAAAATAAAAAAATAAAAAATAAAAAAAATTGTTTTTTTGACCTACATTAGTCGGATCCGTACGGCGCTGTACGGAACCGCTGGCGATCCGTATGGATCCGTACAGTGATCCGTCGTACGATCCGCGGATCCGTTGTACGGAATCACAGATCCGGGCGTACGGATCCGAAAAACCAGGAATCGCAATTTTTTTTAGGATCCGCGGTTCCGGGGGACCCATCCGCTTGCCTGCGCATCCCGTACTGACGCTGTGTCGGCACTGAAGCGCGGGGGGGGCTCCATAACATTGGTTGGCTGCTTCTTGAATGATCAAGGAGATAGGTAACCTAATTGCAGTTTTGATGGCAATGCCGGTGGAGATAAAGTTTAACTACGATAAATTGAGATGTGGTATATTAATACTGTTTTAACACCAACTGCTCGTATTTATCAGAAGAAATCAGATTACCGTGAAATTTGATTTCACTGTACTAATCTAAATTTCTTCCACTGTGGAAAACTGAACTTTCTTCTTATCAAATCCTTGATTTGTAGATTGTGATCCGATGCTGTTCATTAATACAAAGATCTGAACTGCTGTGTGACTAGGCATCCGAATCCATTACTGTCTTCTTTCATATAGTTTTCAATATTTAAAGAATTTCTTTGCTTTGTAGATGAGGATCTCTGTGGTCCTTTTATAGGATCCAAAACCTTTGCTGTTGTAGACTTCCTTGTTTGATTTTGATTCTTCAATCCTTCACCTTGCTTTGATGCCATCCATGAAGCCTGATCCTCGAGTGTCTCTATGCCCTTTCTAGCACCTTAGCTCTGATACCATGTTGAGAATTTGGTAGGGCAGTGTTTAATTCAAATTTCTTTTCTTGATAATTACTTGTGAACTTGTTATGCTTCTATTATGTAGATCTTATCTTCATTAGCTTATTATGTCTTTCGTCAAGTCAATTATCAAAACACAAGAGACACGAAATTGAGGCCTTTCAAGCCAGGGCCAAAACCCCTCCTTTTTGGAGAGGAAAACCCACAAGTAATTCTTCTTATAATCTTCAATTGATAAGTACGATGACCATGACACAGACCCTTGACACCAGTATGCCTCCAAGACCTTGTCACTGCTCTTTCTTGTCTCCTTATGCTGTTCTTCCTTTTCTGCACCATTCTGCACCAACACTAGGGAGACTCGGTCCCTAGTCTAATAACTCTAGATAAGGTGTTGCCTCCCTTGATCTAGAGTTGACTTCTCAACTTCTTGTTTTGATACCCTAAACTGAGCTCTCTGTTTTGCTGTAGTGGCCTTTCTTCATGCATAATATACCTTGGACCTTCTTCCCAAGACAAAGACTCCTTTGCTGGCTTGACTTCTTTCTACGCACTGTCTTCCAGCACTTAATCATATTGCTGAAATGATTCTCGGCATATCTTAGGTATGCGAGGTGGATACTAGCCCAAAACAGATATATATACTAAGCCGGGATGTGTCACCTTTTTCGTGGAATGCCTTTCCTTTTCCACACATTGGGAATCCACACTCTTTATTACGCTTGCTAACCCATGATCAAGAGACCATATTCGTGTTTTACTTTCTTTGTTCTTTGCCGAGATGTCTCTTCTATACGTACTAAACCTTAGACCTTCACTTGCATGTATTGCATTTGATCACATAACTTATCCGAATTTCCTTCCTGCAATCTAGTCCGAAAATCTCAAAGTTATACGAATTGTTCTATCTATGTTTTGAGAAAATTCCACATGGGTATTTATAGTGGTTTGCCATCGGTAATAAGCCGACTTGACCTATGAATAGATATTTCTCCAATTTGAGCTGACTTGAGAGTGCATTCACTGTTTTTGAGAGTGCATTCACTTCAACAAGGAGAATATACATCATCTTTTGAGTTGACTTTCATGAGCATATTGACAAGGTCTTGAGGCATACTTTACATCAATGAATGTCCTTTACATGTGTAACAATCCTTCATATACATGACTCTAAATTATACATTTATGACAAGATGACAAAACCCCTAAAAGACATCAAGAAGAAGTCTTTTACTTATAATAAAAATTTCCTTGCTCATGAAACCCATGAGGCAAGATTTACAAAATACATTTTATTATCTTTGTCTTCTTCATTACCGTAAATTCATAATTACTAGTCATTATCAAGACCGAACACAGTTACACTTTCCAACAAGCATGCCCCGCAGTAGACAAGCCATGAAACCACTAGTTGTGTGCCTCCCGTAATATCCCAAAAAATGGATTCTTCACAGACGTTGCTCTTCGAAAAACGCATTCTTCGCTATGATGGCTTCAAATATCATATAATATGCCCTAAAATGCTTAGCAACCAAAAGAAATAACAGTTAGAACCTTTACTCAGCCTTTAAGAGCAAAAAGACTGGGAAAAGTGAGGTCTCGTAATATCCCAAAAATGGATTCTTCAGCAGATCATGCCTGAAAAACGCATTCTTCAGTTATGATGGCTTCATCTATCATATAATATGTTTTAAAATGCTCATCAACCAAAAGAAATAACAACAACAACCTTTACTCAGCTTTTAAGGGCAAAAAGGCGGGGAAAAGTGAGGATTTTGGCCCTAAAATGAGTGTATAAGGAAATCTGCGTAAAATGACGTCTCAAGGTTCTAGGATATGTTAGAATAGGTCAAGAGGGACTTCCATGTCGAATCTCAGCTCAAACAAAGGCGTTTTGCTAAGTTAAACAGTTCCTCCTTCCCGACTAGTCAATAAAAACCCTGATTTCCCAAGACTTTGAATATGCAGAAATTTTCTGAAGCAAGGGCAGCGTATTTTCTGAAGGAATATGATGTATAACACTATAAATAATCATAGAATGAGTTTTAGAACAAGGCATAGGCTTTCAGCAAGGTTAAACAACAGTTTTATATAGAAAACCCCTCAAGATAGAGGTGCCGCAAGACAAAGATTGATCCAGAAACCCTTCAGCGTTTTCTCCAGGAGGCTGAAGCTTATATTTATTATATTACAGATCTGCAACCGATAAATACATGAAAACATAGATCTATAATGAGACAAAATGCCCAAAGGGCTCTTTATTACTTTCCCCTTTGGGATTTCAACAATACATGAGAATGCCGGAGCAGATCTAAAGAATGATTCAGAATTTCTGAAGCAAACTTCAGTATCAGATCAGAAATATACTTGGATTGGTTGGCCAATCCAAGGATCACCCTCAATCAGAGATCTAACTCCAAAATGATGCCAAAACCCTTGGAACGCTGCTCCCTCAGCAATAACGCAGGTCTGGGGAAAGAACTACGCAGTATACCATGAAGAACATATAGACCTGATGCCAAGATCTGATAATAAGCTCCAATATCTCCCAATCTGATCCTCCAAAGGAGAGAGAGGCTCTCCCTCTGAAAAACAAGAGAAGGAGGTGGTGTCGTAAAGTCACCACGGCAACACCCTACAACACAGTATTACGCTGCTGCAGCAATAACGCTGTCCTGGAGGATGATGCTAAGAAAATAACCTTGCCCGAGTAGGCACTCGAAGTCCCCCGGGGCTAAGGGTGAGATCTCCGCACGGAGACACTCGGTTGCACTAAACAGTGCAGCAGACGGGCTAAACAGCCAGCGTGCCAACGAAAGACAAATGTCTCACTCAATAATCAATAATCCAAGAATCCAAGCATGCCTCAAATGAGGAGGCTCCTCCATCTTTTATAGTGTTGGTTTCCCTCCAAAACCAAATGTAGCCTCTCTCTCTCCTCCACATCCTCATCCTTATCCACATTCTCATCCTTATCTACACAGAAGCTTGGAAAAACTTCTAGAGTGTCCATAGTCCCCCTCCTCCACGTGGTGTTGGGTCCCCCCTTGACTCCCACTTAAGTCACAACGTTGTGCTACTAGGTGGATGTCTTATTTCATTTAAGTGAGTTTAGACCCTCTTTACTCACTTTTTATTTACTTACAAACTATAGGTGGCAAAATAAACAAAATAGAATATTCCAATTTGCTGTCGCAAATTAGGCATATTACAGTCCCCCCCGGCAAAATGTTGCTTGCCCTCAAGCAACTGCCTGAGCAAGTCTCCTCCTAGCGGATGCTCTCCATCGATGCTGCAAAATATGCCTGGGTCCTAGATGCGCCACTGAATCTCCCCTGTACTCTGCATCATCCTGATATGAAGGGATCTCTCAATGCCAGGATCCCAAACTGATCTCTCATGGTACCAGCCAACCAACAATCCTCCTGGATCCCATCGCCACCATGGCCAATAATAGCCCAAGTCCCATGGCTCGGACTGTGCACTGCCTCTAGCTATGACTGATGAAGACCATGACTCTGGCTGTGCTATATCTGTCATGGCGTAAGCTGTCCCATCGACTGTGTAGCAGCTCATCACCTCTCTCCACTCAAGGCATGAAGTGAGGAACATCTCTCTCATGTGGATCCTCCATCCCCAAGCAATCATCCAAACAAAATGAGCCACCTCCCGACAAGGCAACTCCTGAAAATCTCCTTCCACCTCAAGCTCCGGTAATGAAGGTGGGTTGAAAATCTGATCTTGGCAAGCATCATAGCTTACCCCATGCTGTCCTTCTCTCCCTCATGACAAGTGTAGAGTGTATGCTGATCTTGGGCTGCAAAATCATTGCCCTCCAATGGCAAAGTGAAGAACAATCCTCCAAAGAAGGTTCCTCCAACAATGAAGAACAGGCTGGCCCAAAACAATTCATCCATGAAGAATGGGACATGTGCATCATGGATCATCCTAATGAGATGTTTGCTGAAGGTGTTACATGAGGATACATAATGCAAACAATCTCTCACAAGGATACAACGTAGTCTCATCCACTGCAACTTCAGAAAATTACATGGCAAGCAATGTGCAAGATTCATCACATCTACTAATGGATAGTAAATGGCTGAATATGACAACAACATAAGGCCAAACACTTGCCCATAGCTGTACAATGGATGAATATCAATCTCATGGCCCACCTCAAAAGAGAACACATATGTAGTAGTGGTGGCCATGCCTCCTCCCATGCTCCCATTAGAACATGTAGTGCAGAAATTGTGAGAATTCTTCCCACTCAAAGACACATCCAACTCATGTGTCTCCCTCATAATCAAGCCTCCTATACAAATCTGATCTATATCAGCAAATGGAGACATGATCAGCAGCAAAATGAAGGAAATGCTGAAGGTTACATGTGATGAAAAGAGGTACCAACAACTTCCCCAACAAGTACATCGCAGTTTTACAAGTTGCTGCTTGATAAGAGTACAAGGCAAAATGTTTATGTTAAACATGCATGTCTTCATATAATACATGATATAGTGCTGCAAATGAACATACATGAGGTGATAAAACATTTTCCCAAAGCCACAAAAGAGATGGTTGCCTCCATCATGTAGATTGGCCCAATAAAACTCATGGAGCAATATGACAAGCTTGCCCCCTTGTGAAGTAATGCACTGCATAGGAATGGAAAGAGTGTGCAAGACAAACTCCTCACCATATGATGTTAGTAAGATGGTACATGGATCCATAAATGAGTCCTCCATAGTGTTTTGGCATGCTATGAAGAAAAATGAACCATGTGCTACAAGAAGATAATCCTCCTTATGCTTGGAAATCCAAGTTAAGAAGAATATGCCATAGTGATAAATGTCTCTATCATCATTACCTCCTCTAAGTGCAACAAATATGAAGTGATCCTGGGACCTATGGGTTATAGATCCACCATATCTCTGCTGGTCACACTTTATCCATAAGTTTCTGCTCCCAAGTGACAGCGCTGTGTGCTCATGCAAGTAAGCTCCTGTCAATACAAAGCTCTGTTCTTTGACATGCTCCTTGTCAAAGACTCCTCCAATAATGCTGCAAAAAATGTGGAATACTTCCCAAGATGGAAGTGCTTCCAAGCCATCATCAAAGATCAAGGAGATAATGCCATCTCCTCCTCCTGCAACATCATGCAAAGTGTGAGAGAAAATCTTCCCTTGCTCTCCCAAGCAAAGCAACAAGACATTTTGCTGCCTCCCCATACTTCCATCATACCAATCATGTGATGAAGACACAATGAATGATATGAGTATCATATCAACACCATGCATCCATACTCTATGCTGCTCAATGATGCAAGTATCCCGCCATCTTTCCTTCATCCTCCGACTCTTAGGAAGAGTGTTTGCCAAGTGGTGGCCAAACTCTTTCAAGAATAACCAGCGCAGCCAAGCCTCCTGCTGCCCAGTATCATAGATCTGCAAGTACAAGTGATGGCCAAACTCCCTCAAGAGTAACCAGCGCAGCCAAGCCTCCTGCTGCCTGGTATCACAGATCTGCAAGTAGCCTCCTAGCTCCTTGCTCATCATCCCCATCCACTCAATCACTTGTGGATGCCTCCTTCTTCTCCTCATCTTGGTACTCCTCCCATGAGGGCTACCATCCTCCCAAATCAAATTGCTGATTTTGCACTTCATGGGATTTTGAAATATAAACTTCTCGAGGATCAATGAGACCCTATCAAGAATCAAATAGGTGGTAGGCAAAAACCTCCCATCATGATGTGTATGGCTCAAGGGATGTCCAACACAAGCATGAGAGATGTTATCCGTCCGAAGATGTCCTCCATCTTCTATCTGCTCTTGTGAGAAGGGAACCAAATCATTGTGTTCCATAGTGTGTTGAAGTGCATCTATAGTGAGATCTCTCCTTGAGACCTCCCCTTCATCCATGTTGCAAAGCGCAGTGAAACCTGGCTACTCTATAGTAGCAATGAGATTTGACCCTTGGTCTACAAGAGTCCCATCCTCAAAAGAGTTGGTTGGCCCAACTATCGATGCATGTGGCTGCTCATCCATGAGTGGGACAGTGTTTTCACAAGCCTCCTCAAGAGGTGATGTGATCTCTTCTTCTCGATTAGAATTGGAAGCGCATGGTACTTCCTCTTCTTTTTCTTCAACCTTCTTGACCTTCTCAACAATGGATGCATCTTTTCTGGATTTGAAAAAGAATAAACTATCCTTTTTCACCGTTCCGGTCGTCTTGGGTTTAGACTCACAGGGACTAGTGGATCCCTCATGCATGGGAAGAGGTGATCTCCCAGTAGTACGCTGCAAATCTGAACTCTGTATGCTAGAAACTCCATCCTCTCTGAGCTGACAATAATCTTTGAAGGGCAAAATTGCTTTTAAGTCTTCCCCCATGGACTTGCATTCTCTGAAATAATCTTCAAGAGGTATACGACCATGTTGCCTCGGTACTTCAGGTAAGAATGTAGGCATTGTGATCCTCATATTTTCCATAGATAGCCAGCTCCACAGGCTGAGCCAGAACTATGCTCTGATACCACTGTAATATTCCCAATAGGGAATTTTCAGCAGATCATGCCTGAAAAACGCATTATTCAGTTATGATGGCTTCAGCTATCATATAATATGTCTGAGACTGCTCAGCAACCAAAAGAAATAACAGAAGCAACCTTTACTCGACTTTAAGGGAAAAAGGCGGGGGAAAAGTGAAGTGCATGTCCAAAAATGGATTCTTCGATGGAACTGCTTATCTTTGAAAACGCATTCTTCAGGTATGATGGCTTCAACTATCATATAATATGTCTGAAAATGCTCAGCAACCAAAAGAAATAACAGCAGCAACCTTTACTCAACCTTTAGGGGCAAAAAGGTGGGGAAAAGTGAGGATTTTGGCCCTAAAATGAGTGTATAAGAACATCTGCGTAAAATGACGTCTCAAGGTTCTGGGATATGTTAGAATAGGTCTAGAGGGACTTCCATGTAGAATTTCAGCTCAAACAAAGGCGTTTTGCTAAGTTAAACAGTTCCTCCTTCCCGACTAGTCAATAAAAACCCTGATTTCCCAAGACTTTGAATATGCAGAAATTTTCTGAAGCAAGGGCAGCGTATTTTCTGAAGGAATATGATGTATAACACTATAAATAATCATATAATGAGTTTTATAACAAGGCATAGGCTTTCAGCAAGGTTAAACAGTAGTTTTATATAGAAAACCCCTCAAGATAGAGGTGCCGCAAGACAAAGATTGATCCAGAAACCCTTCAGTGTTTTCTCCAGGAGGCTGAAGCTTATATTTATTATATTAAAGATCTGAAACTGATAAATACATGAAAACAGAGATCTATAATGAGACAAAATGCCCAAAGGGCTCTTTATTACTTTGCCCTTGGGGATTTCAGCCAATACATGAATTTCCCTAAGCGGTCTGGCAGAGTTTTCATGACCGATGCGAAGAATGATTGAATTTCAACCCAACTTCGATGTCAGAGATCGGAAAATATACTTGGATTGGTTGGCCAATCCAAGGATCACCCTCGTCGGAGGAGATCTAACTCCAAAATGATTACAAAACCCTTGGGCAACTTGTTCCTTCCCTCGGCAATAACAGAGAAAACGGGGAAAGAGGCTATGTGAGTATACAGAGAACATTTAGGCACAGTGCAAGATCGAAACAAAACTCCGGTATCTCCCAATCGATCCTCAAGGAGAGGCTCTCCCTTTGAAAAGCAGAGAAGGAGGTGGTGTGCAAAAGTCCCTGCAGCAACACCCTACAACACGTGTGCGCCATTTGCGACAATAACGCTGTCCTGGAGGATGATGCTAAGAAAATAACCTTGCTTGAGCAGGCACTCGAAGTCCCCCGAGGCTAAGGGTGAGATCTCCGCACGGAGACACTCGGTTGCACTAAATAGTGCAACAGACGGGTTAAACAGCCAGCGTGCCAAAGAAAGACAAATGTCTCACTCAATAATCAATAATCCAAGAATCCAAGCATGCCTCAAATGAGGAGGCTCCTCCATCTTTTATAGTGTTGGTTTCCCTCCAAAACCAAATGTAGCCTCTCTCTCTCCTCCACATCCTCGTCCTTATCCACATTCTCATCCTTATCTGCGCAGAAGCTTGGAGAAACTTCTAGAGTGTCCATAGTCCCCCTCCTCCACGTGGTGTCGGGTCCCCCCTTGAATCCCACTTAAGTCACAACGTTGTGCTACTAGGTGGATGTCTTATTTCATTTAAGTGAGTTTAGACCCTCTTTACTCACTTTTTATTTACTTACAAACTATAGGTGGCAAAATAAACAAATAGAATATTCCAATTTCTTGTCGCAAATTTAGGAATGTCTGACCTCTCCCTCTAAATGCAAAGTGGTCATTTTAATGGCCTCCATCTCTATCATCTTGTTGACTTGGAAATATGTATCCAACTTCTCCACCCAAGCACGAGTTGTGCACTTGGTAGTGCCATCATAAGTGGGGAAGAACATCCTCCCAATGGTACGATGCAACTCGAAGCTCTGCGTGCCTTGGCCTCCGTAGCTCCTTCCCCTCTCATTGTGAGCTGGAAATAATCTCTAAATGAGAGTGTTGCTTTGAAATCTTCTCCCATGGACTGTCATACTTTGAAATAATATCCCTCATCAACTCCTAATTGTTCCTCCAATGCTAAGGGTAGGAAAGAAGGCAGTGTAGCTCTAGTTGGCCCACTAGAGGATGGTGTTTGTGATGAGTGAGTTGATCAATATGATGCAGGACTAGCCTGCAATAACCAGGATCTCCATCACTCATGCATATAATAACATGCGCTTCAAATAATTACCCAATTCAACAGCAATTTTCACCCACTGGCAATCTCAACTAATGTGCAGAAACTTATCTTTCAATTCTTCGCAAACTCAAACAACTTAAATTCACGGAGGATATCTTCAATAAATGGTTCAAAACCCACAACCCAACCATCTTCTTTTCAAAGGTTTCAATAGCATTAAAATCCCCTTATACAAGTCTTATAAAGACTTTTAACAACCGTTAGTTTCATTGTTTTATTTTAAAACCCCCAATGCTTCTCATTTAATCGTGTGCTCAATTCAACAACCTTCATGCCCTTTCCAAACTCAATACAATCTGAACTTCTAACTTAACGCAGAAGTAAAATCAAACACTACTCAATCCAATTATTCCATTCACATATGGCTGGATTTTAATTCAAAAGCTTGGCATTTCACTCGCTCTTGGCCATTATCTATATGTTTTCCATTTCCCATTAATTTGCACAAAGTTTTGTCTCAACCAAACTTCAATACAATATTCTGGTTTTCCATTTCCCTTTTAATTCTGGGTTTAAGCCCAAAATCTTCTTCTTGAATCATTTCCACAATCATTTATATATGAGTTTTAGTATCTGATTTCATATACTCAGAAGTCAATAAGACAATGCCCCATCATTCAATTTTAACATTATTTTAATTAAACCAATATCAAATATATAAGTGCGCATTTCCCATTTCTCTTACCAGCTCTTAAAATTGAATGCCAGAATCTCATACCTTGACATTTACAGTTAACCTCATGCAACTACCTCAATACTGCTGTTGAGACTTTTCCAGCTTTTAATCTTTCAGCGCCTTTGTTTAATAACTTTGCCAGACTTGTTGACTTGTGATCTTTTTCTGCAATTTCAAATGTTAAATTGTTGTCTAATGGCTCATAGGCGGAATTTGGATGGTGTTACCAACGCTGTCATGATTCTAGATAGTGTTAATAGCAAATGGAAATTGGAACATTAAAACTTCATTTACCAAATCGAACATTCTTCAGCGCTGTCCAATTGAATTTATTTGATTGCAGACCATCAAGTACTGTTGAAGTTTTCAACCCAATTTAACACCTCCTCCATCAATCCTTCAAACGCTCTACTGCATTTCTTAACATTGTAATTCAATTTGCCAATTAACTTCTGCAATTGCCGTGGATATTACATCCCAATTGTGCTCTGTCTGTAATGTTCAGAACATCGGCATTATTTAAATAATATCAGAGTTTGCCTAATTAACAACATCGATTTTCCCAAATTATGTGCAGAGTCATACAAATCGAATTCATTTTTGAACAAATTAGTGATTACGGCAATAGAACTGGTTCAACATACACTACAGCCACCATGCCATTTATATTCAATCCCATCCAACAGCATTCTCCATCAATCCAATGCTGTTTCATTTATCAATTGATAGGACATAAAAATTGATTCACTTATAAACCTCTGCGTACACTCCAGAAAATGCAAAATGCCGAATTTTACATTGGAAGGAAAGCCGCACTTTGCTAATGCGTTTACCCACAGCATCGACTTATTAAAATGAATCGATTATTCAGATCGATTTCCCTTTAGATTGTAAAAATCTACTCATTTAATGGCATTAACCTATAAACAACGATTCTTCAACCAAATTATATAAAACGGGCATTCTTCATTTAAACCCAATTGCAGAAGATATATTCCACTCCAGAAATCAAATTACACAATTCTGAAACCACTTTTTACATTAACAATGAAAGCACTTACAGACTTTGTCTTTGCCGGATGTGCGATAGTGATGGCCTTACAACTGCCGAAGGCTTACAAGCCTTGGTTGCCCAAGCTTTTTCTCCTTTCTATTCTACCCTATCTGCCTCATTGCCTTTGAGGCTTTGCTGAATTTATACAATTTTTAAAATGATCTAATTAAATGCTTTATCCCTTCAATTCCTCAACAACCCCTAAATCTCTCAACATCCCTAAAAGATAGATTCTTATCCCTAAGACTTAGAAACTAATTCCAACTTAGGCTCCATCATTAATTCTAAATAATCTAGAAACTAAATTCTCACAAATGATTAATTAAAATATAATTAATCACTTAAAATAATATTAATATTTACATTTCTTCAAAACATGAAACCCCCTAGCTTAGACAAACTGTTCTGAATATATAAGGTGTTTTATTGGCATGTTTGAATTAGTTGTGAATCTTAACATTAATAAAATCAAAACATAAGGGTAATTATCTCGTGTTAGTACCACTTTTCAATGCGCAAAATGGTGGATACCGAATAATATATACGTTATATTTAGATTAAAATTACTTGTGAATCTTAACATCAACAAATGCAAAGCATATAGATCATTATTTGTGTGTTAGTACCACCTAATGTGTAAATGGTGAATACAACATAATGTCGTACATATAGCTATATTTAGATTAATAATTTTAGATATTTCGACTTATGTACTTGAAAGATTACTTAAAGCATGAAAAATAGTCAAGTTTCACTCTCTTCAACTAGCTTTTGTTAAGACTTTCCTATGTAGTACAAATCATAATCATGATAGAACATCCATGTAAATTCATAATTTTTTTTTTCTTAAAGAAAAAGTCATACATAACTATATATTTAGATTGATTGTTTTAGATGTTTTTAATCTATATTCTATCCAAAATGAATAAATTTCACCCTCTAATAACTTGTTAAAAACATCTTAGGTACAATACAACTAAAAACCACAATATTAACATCTCTATAAACAAATCATTAAACCAAACAACATAAATAATTGCATTTGATATTTTAAAATATATTCTAATTTATGTAATCTAAGTAATTAAAATAATGTATATAATGTAAAAAATATTTTAAACATAAAAATACTAGCTTTTACCATTCAATAATTAGTTAAGAGCCTTTTTATATAATAATAAGGCTAACCATACGAACATTCTCGCGTAAAATATTTCATATTTCATCCCTTTACAAAAACATCTATATGCTAAAATGCCATCCTTAAACCTTATTCACTTCAACCTTGACAATACATGGTATTGGAATTCAATAACAATGAAAATAAATGTTAAATTTATCGTAATTTAATGTATGTGGATCACATGCACATTAACTTCAACATCAACCTCTCCAACTTCTTGAAAATCTGACACTATTTACATTGTTGAAGATGAACTCGTTATAACCATTTAAATTTTCCTCATTGCCCTTGCGACTTGAGAAATATTTATTTGCTACGTTGAGATTTAAGATATTGAATCCGCTTCTCCGTACTCTTTAGCGCTTGCCCAAAGATGTGGATAAGCTGAAACATAGTACACATTTCAATAATATAAAACAATACTCACGAAAGATGAGACCAGTATGCAATCAAAAAGCAAATGAGGAAGTATCTACTTGTTGAAAATTTTCAGGTTTCATGATGAATTGAGGGGACATCATGATGGTATCACCATCAACGCGCACGAACATTCCCCGCTCTGCACATTGAGCTCCAAAGTATGTTCCTACGCCTGTCCAAAGGGCAGAAGACAACATAGAGTAAGCATGGAGATCTTTAAAAGTAAGGGTCTACTAAATTTTAAACCAGAATTGCACTGAACTGGCTACTTGTTTAGGTCCTGTATTTGAATTTATACGGGAATTTTGACATTGCACAACTGTTTTGAGAAATAGGCATTTCCTTCGTTAAAATTGGAAGCTTCAGTTATTTTTCATATCACATTACTAGCTCCTGCACCAGTTATAGTGAAACAAGGTTTGAAATACCACTTGCTGTGTGACTTGGCTGTGATCCTAGTTATACCCACAGAAAATTGATGACAAAGCCACCTACTTATAATCTATTTGTAAATTTTTTCCAGGGCAGTTTTCTAACTGATAGACTAATGTTTAGGAAACCGTTTTATGGTGATACTAACTAAGCCACCAAGTGATGCTGGGTGCTGCCAATCTCGTGGTGCAGCAGGGAACCTTAATTAAAGATGGAAGTAGGTGTGAACGAAATCTAAATCCTTTCAGGTGAACTGAGATTGACGAAGGATCTCGATTCTCAATACATTATGTTTAAATCCGGAAACACCCATGTAAACTTGTTGGGCTATGCCAAATTTAACAAGCAAGGAAGCCTTGGTTAACTTGTCGAGAAAGTCATTAGCTACCAATGTCAATTCCGCAGAGCCCTAACTATGAAAGCAGAGAAACTAAAGTGTGATTGTATGCCAACCTCTGTTTCAAGGATTAATAGGTACAGGTCATGAGTGGTGCCATATTAAAATGCTGTCAGAGCAAAGAGGAAATCAAACGACATGAAATGGATATCATAGGGTTGGTAAAACAAAATCAGAGGAAATTGTAGCAACTGAAAATTGCCGATGAAGAACAAAAAGTGCTATGAACAAACAGAATTCTATTAGCAAAAGGAGATCTACAAGAACAGGTTTGGTTGGAAGGCAAAGGAAGATAGATAGATCTGTAGGAATGAGAGGGCAGCCTAGGAAGGAAACGTGTATGCCCAACATAGACAGAAGAGCTACTAATGTTTTGGTCTAAGAGGCCGACTAACCGTAGGAGAGTGGCAGAAAAGGGGTAAATGATAGTTCCCAAGGAAACAAGCCAACTTCCTACCAAAAAATGCTAGCTTAGCTAGGATGACTAGTCTAGGTAGGTGGAATCACTACTTGGTTTTTGGGAAACCAAAAAAACGAGAGAAGACCAGCAGGCTTACAAAGTTGAATATGATTAATCTTTAATAGTGAATCCATGGCTGTTGGGAGCTAATCGTATCTTATTTACTAGCTGGTATCTGGGTAATTAAACTATCTAAGAACTGAAAACAGCAAAGAGGAAAACAATTAAAATTGTTTTATTTTGTCGAAATTAAGGGTGCAATCTTCAAATTTGGCTCTGAATGACCTTATTTGTAATATCATATTATATTTTTAGGTTGTTTAAGGCCAACCTAGTCAGACCAATAGGCTTAATAACCTATCATAGGGAAAGCACCCTGCCACTTAAGTTATGTGTACAAATATTTTCATATTCACACATTGTGATCATTCATTCATTCTTATATAAGTGATTTAGCCTAAGGACACCATAAAGCATAATGCATTAAGCTCTCTTATTCTTGGTTTGATCTATATTGTACTTAGGCTAATTTATTTTAATAAGTCTTGAACCGAGTGGAATTTCCACAAACTGTTTCTGGGTTCTTTGGAATGTTGTTGTCCAAACCTCCCTGCAAAGTTTGAGACTTGGAACACTTCTGGATGCTACAAAAATCAACAGTCTGCCTTCTCGCTCGACCTTCCTTTCCTCTTCACTTGCCTTCCTCCTGTAGACTTAAACCTAACCTAACATCAAACCAAACAAAAATAATATTTCATTTTTTTTTAGTTTTGTAAAGTCCAACTTTGATTTCCTTTTTTTTATTTGTTTCATTTTAAACTCTCATTTGATTTTTATGTTTTTTTAATTATAAAATTTGGCTCATCAAAAACTAAAATAAAAAATTTCTATTTCTATTTAACTTTTACAAAAACAAAAAACTTAAAAAAATTCATTAACCTTTTAACTTTTGTAAAAAAAGTTCATATTTGTTTTTTACTAACTTTTAAAAATTTAAAAATTTAAATTAACTTTAAACATTAGTAATTTTTTAAATTTCTTTCATTTTGTATGATATATTTGAGGGCGGTTATTTTCCCTCTTAGGGTTTTGGGTTATCGTTAAGGTGTTAATGTCCTAAGCATCAAAGGAAATTCTTTAAAAGAGGAAGAATAAATTTTTCTATAGTCAAAGGTAAAATTAGATTTTTAACATCTAAAGTTTGACTATAGGGAAAATTTAAATTTTCTGGATTGGAGTACTTGAGAAAATCATTTAAATTTGGAATTGCTTAGCATTTAAATTTCATTGTTCTTTCATGGTAATAGTTGTTGAAATTGAAAGTACTTAAGTTGTGCATTGGGTTTTGCGTATTTCGTGCTTGACATCCATTGAAATTTGTTCGTCATTTAATTAACTCTAACTGTGGTTTAAATTACTTGAATTGCTATTTATTACATATTAGACTTTGAGAGTTTTTCAAGTAATGGAAATATGGTGAATTACAATTTTTTCATTTCCTAGATTGAGTATCTTTAATGCATTATCTTGAGGGTGATATTGAAGAATCATGGATATTTTTGTTCTCTTTGAGCTATAATTGCATTGGAAGAATAAGCTTGTGATTTGATTAGGAATTATATTGTGGTCTTTTAAATACATTGTCGAAAAGTTTACCTTTCAGTCTAGTGAAGTGAATAATCTTTTTGAGTGGTTAAAAGACTTTGGCATACATCTCATAGATAATTGTGGCATAAGCGTTTTCGTCCTTGAATCTTGCTTTGTCTTGCTCCATCTTCTAATCATTTCGTGCATTTGCATTTCAAGTTAGACCTGCATGATTAAAATTTATTTCCAAGCATAAGCTTAGTCGACAGAGAGAGGTACCCATCCATCTTGTTTGAGAAGTCTAGTTTTAATAGTACTTAAAACAGTGACCTTGCAGTCGTCAGAGCCACAGCTCTCTGCAGCGCCGGAGGCACCGGGTACATTAGATTTTTAGGAGAGGTGTCGTTAATCACACCTTAGTGTGCTTCACCTTATCTTCTCTCTACCACTTACTACGGAATCAGGCTCAATATAGAAATGATTGAAGAGTTTGAACTTAGATAGACATCTAACTAAAGTTAACCAAGATTATTTGCATCCCACATCCATCCTAGGATTCGCATTTCATATAAGATAGTTTTTCATCCAAGCCGTGGTTGTTCATCAATTACTTGGTCCTAATCTCATAGCAAGATAGTTGACTCCATAAGGCACTGATATCAGTCATTCAAATCTAATCGAATCATACAAGTCCTTATAAATCTAAAACAAGTACTTGGTCGCTTGACTATGTCTCTCGAACTGGTTGGTTCCCAACTAGTTCTCCTTCATTCCATGTTTGTAGGGTCTACCCCCCTTAGCCTGCTATTGGGAGACAGCGTAAATGGAGAGATTGGGGATTAGGGTGACAACCCCCGATCTGAGTCGTTGTCGCGGTGCCTAGACATTATGTGTGACAACAAGTCCTACTATGGAAAGTTGAGAAACAACATCAAGTTGTCTGGAAGACCTCGAAAGTTTGTATTTGATTATGTGCATGTGAAAGTATATTATTGATTGGGGTTTTGTTTGTACAGGTAAACCTCTCGAATATTTTGATAGGATGCTGGTTACCGATCAGTTTGATCGAAAGAGATTTGTTGTCCTTGATCTGTCGGAACAAGGAGTATTGAGGCTTTGTGAGTGAAGCATTGCCTGGGATGACATCTGGTCGGCACTTTGTGGTGATGTATAGGTCCCGAAGTTGGAAATGTGGCGTTGGTCATTGAGCTCTGACACACACCTGGATCTCTGGATTGATGGTTATCAAGTAAGCCTGATGGTACCTAGAAAGGTTGAAAGCTTGAGTCCATCTTATTCCCACTTGGATAGATTGCTCTGGTCAGGAATCTAGTCTGTGGCATTGCAGTGCCTAGATTGTTGAGAGACCAATGGATTGATTGCCCTGGTCAGGAATCTAGTCCATGGCATTGTGGTGCCTAAACTTCTTCATAGATGATGTGTTGAGATCTTCCATGTATCTCTGTGATTATATGTAAATATGAATACCTCGTTAGTTAAGAGGGAGTGTTGGAAAATGTAACTAGGTTCGGTCTTCATTATACTTGAAGTAAAACATGTAATGTATTTGTCAAAGGAAAATAATTTAAATATTAATGAATTGACTTGTTAAAGCATGGGTTTCATGCTTGGGTCAATGGTTATAGGTCAAGCCTATATTGAAGGCTTTAGGATTAAGTCAAAGTCAATTAGTTGTTTGTACTCCTCCATCAAGTCATCCTCCTCTCCAAAGTCTTCAAGTCGGTTTCCTCAAATATGTACATGTCGGCCTAATATAAAGACACACCTCTTCAAAGATTCGTGTCTGCTCATATATGATGGACTAACTAGTATATATACTAGTGCAAGGACTTCACATTTCTTCATCTCAGAATCTCGGATAGAATTGCAAAGCTATGTTCAGACATCACAAAACTCGGATTACTTGCAAGGTTCAAAGATCACAATGAAGTTAAGGGCTCAGCGTTTTTACAAAGTGAAGGGTTCGGTCTTGCCACAGTGATAAGGGCTCGTAGCAGCCAAAGAAAGAAGGATTTGGTGTTGTCACTTCATTCAAGTCACAGTCTCGATGATATCTCAGTTTGAGTTCATGTTACCACAGTCATGATGCCACCAAAAGAATAAGGTCTTAGTGCTCTTGCAGTAATGAAAATCTCGGTGTAAGATCTCGATGGTATCACAGTAATGAAGATCTCAATGCGGTGCAGTGATGAGGTCCCTACAATATTACAATGATGGTGTCTCGGTGTTGACACAGTGACTTGGATCTCGGTATGCTGACACAGTAAAAGAAAGATCAAGGATGACTTGATGGAGGGAGTTTCTAGTCTAGGGTCTTGGTCTTCTCATCTTGAATCTATTGAAGGAAGAATTTTGACTGGGTTTTCCCCAAAGAGTGGGGTTTTTCCCTGGCAGCATGCCTACATCTTGTGTCCTCTTTTATTTGTTGCTTGGCATTATTCTTGATGATAAGAAAAGATAAATTGAAAGAACACATAATAATAACGAACACATCACAAGATAATGTCATATTAAGGGAAATCGATTAATTGCCTCTCCTTTGATTTCCCAACACACTTGAGCCAACCATGTCGTCCCTCGCCCATTTGTTATGAATGTATGTTTGAAGGTGGGCCTCTTGACCCCAAAGGTATGGCTTTTCATTAGTATATATGAGTAGTTTTCTTTACTTGTCATGGGCACTTTTGGGCATGGATTGGTGGAGGGATTCAGCGGAAAGAGTGGATTAGGTTTGTATTATTGTCTCCATTGCCCGATTTCATGGTTACCCTTGTATTATAGTCCTATGGGATCTCCTTTATTGGCCATTAGGTTTAGGGTTGGCACTACATGGGAAAATCCCGATTTTGGTTATGTGGTCCTGCTTTCCGACACCACCTACATTACTCCCTTTCCACTCATTTGAGCCCCATTCATCTCTTTTCATGTCCAAGTCCACATGTGTCCACTGGGTCCACATAGGGTTAGCCTCCCCTTCACCTTGTCCACACCTTGGGTCAAGTTTGGAACGATGCCCCAAAGGTTGATGCAGCTAAAAAGAAAATAAAAAACATAATTTGGCCACTCAACAAGAAATGTACCACAAAATGCAAAAGATGGTCAAGACATACAAATTTAGCACGTGGGAAAAAGCCAAACATGAGTTCTACCCTTTATATATGTCCTTCACCCTAGTTCCTATGGGCCTAGATGAGCCCCCTACATCATTAAGGAATCCATGATTGTTCCAACCCCTAGTGGAGGATGAATTGCCCCACCTCAATGGGGTATCCACTGCTACATATTGCACATCATGTTCTCCATCCCCTGGAGCCCCAAGCAGTTATGAAGAAAAATCAATCAAAGGTAAAAGGCATATGAAGAAGGGTGGAAAAACAAAGGCCAGGGTAACTCATGTACCACGATTTTCTCCATGCTACACTCATATACCCAGGTGTGGGCTTCCCTTACTATGACTACCCAATGCACATTGACATGTGCACCCCCACTCCATTCCATCATTATATCATTTGCCACCTACCTCTTAAAGGATGTACTATGGACATCCCCCCTGTTGAGAAATCTAGGGCATCATTAGTTAGGAGATTTGTCTTCTTGATAATTGCTTGTGATATACTTTATGCTTCTTGATTATGATATCTTCTTCAATAGGTTATTATTATGTTCTTTTCATCAAGTCAATTATCAAATACACAATAGAAGACAAGAGACACAGTATGTAGGCTTGTAAGCCAGGGCCAAAACCTCTCACTCTTTGAGAAGAAAACCCGATCAGAAATTGTTCTTATAGATCTTCAATTGACGAATACCAAGACCATGACAAAGACCCTTGACACCAGTATCCTCCCAAGAACCTTGTCACTAGCCTTTACTGCACTTCTCAGCCTCTCTTCGTTCCTTCCTTTTTGCACTACACCGCACTTTTCGGTTTGTCCTAGAGAACTTTGATCTCTATACTTCAGCAACCCTAGACAAGTGCTCCTTCTCAGCGTCCTTTGATCTTCTCCTCGACTTCCTTTAGTCTTCTTCTCGGCTTCCTTTCTCGGCCCTTTATGAGTCACCTTATACCCAAGACTGAATTCTCTTGAAGCTGCAATATGCCCTAATTTAGACGTCGACCTTTCTAAATTATGCGAGAGAGAGAGTGACCCAAGACCGAACCATTGTAACCTTTCTTCTTCATTGATTAGCCTTCTCCTTTCGCTCTTCTTGTAGTCCTGCACTTTGCACTTATGACTGCAATCCTGACCGAACTGGATGCCACCAAATGAGGCCGAGTAGGGTTACTTATATTGGTTGTCTTCATGTCCTTTAGACTGACATGATCACAGTAGGAGAGCCGACATCATCTTGAGGGTTTTTCATCTGATTTAGGCTGACTTGGTGAGGCCTAGTGACAAAGTCTTGGAGGACTACTTTACATAGACAAGTGTGACCTTTGACAAAGTGTAACATGACTTCATTTACATGACAATGACTCTATTATTTTATGACAAGATGACAAAACTCCTAGAGACTCTTAATGAGAAATGAGAGTCTTGACTCAAAAATAAAATCCCTTGCTCATGAAACCCATGATGCAAGTAATACAATGAATTTATTTTATTTTTCTTCTTTGCATCTACTTACATAAAATCATGATTACATGTCATTATGAAGACCGAACCTAGTTACACTTTCCAACACCACCCCCTTTAAAGGTTGAAACCATCTAATAGGGTCCTTGGTTAAGCTATACGAGGAAGGGCATGCCACCATGAAGTGCCCCATTGATCCCATGATTTGTAAGCATTATTACTTGAGTATTCTAATGATTTGTTGTATTGGAGGGCAAGGGGACACATTGGATCTTATGCAGGATTGCAAGTGGGTCTTCATTTAGGGTTTGGTCTCCCTCTACGAGGTCCTAGCCCTCTAGAGGGCCACATTGGCACTTGTAGGCTAAGTCACCGGGGTCGGCGAATTTTATCCTCAGGGTTCAAAATTCGCCGAACCTGAAACAATTTCGAACAAATTTGAACAAGTTCACCGAATTTAATGCCGAACTCGAACTCGAATTTTTTGCTGAACTCGAACCTGAACATCAAGGCGAACTCCAACGAATTTTTTAAAAAATTCCTTTAAAAATCGTTAAAAATTCGATTAGGTTCAGCAAGAAGTGAGGGCTTCGTTTTGTTTGGTAAGTAAAAAAGCCCGAGTGACGAGCCACGCAATCACTCCAGCAATTTACAAACCTACAGTCTAGTCCTACTCCTCGAGCGACGACGACAGCGACCACTGCCTCCTGCTCGCAATGTTGAGTGCTCAACCTTCGAGCCTGACGCTCAGTGCTCCGCTCCACGACTGCTCAGTGCTACTGCTCGAGTCACAACAGGCTCCAGCCTCCTGCCTCTCGCTCCAGTCTCCAGCCTCCAGCCTCTTGCGACTCGCTCTAGCCTCTAGCCTCCTGCTAGTGACTGCGCACTATTCCAGACTTCGTCGACGGGCTGCCTCAGTGCACTACTGGCTGAGGGCTCACGCTCACGGGTTAAGCTGCAGCCTACAAGCATCACAACTCACAGGCTGCCTCAGTGCTGCACTGCTGGTTCACGCTCACATTCAAGCCTGTAGCCTGTACGCATAGCCTTGGCCCTTCACACTTCGAACCCCACGGTCCAGTTCCCAGTGCCCACAGGCCCATCGCCCAGTTACAGACTTACAACCATAGAATCCAGGAAGGCAAGCTTCATTTTCTTTTACTGGAATTTGTTTTAAAAATAAGTTTACTGTTTATAAAATTATATATATATAGTTTTAAAAAAATACTTTCTACAAAAGATTTCATGCTGCAAAAAACTTAAAACTAATTCAAATGTAAATTTAAAAAAAAAAATGTAGACATTTCAGCCTTTACTTCAGCAATCAAAACCTTCAGATTTCAATGGCACCCCCAAAATCAACTGTTGTAGCATGGAATTTTGTCAAAAACGAAGGAAAAAATCTTTTGTGTCAGTTGTGTGGACATCAATTCACTGGCTCTTTAACTAGAGTAGTGGATCACCTTCTCAGTATTAGCAATGGAATTGGAGGTGGTGTTGAAGGTTGCATTAAGATCTCAAATGAACAAAAAACCACAGTGGAGAAAAACTATTTCACTTCAAAGATGGAAAAAGAAAAAAGGGAGAAGAAGAGGTAGCGAATTGAGAGGGAGATTGCCATGTCTTCCTCAAACACCATTAATTCAATCTCAACCATTGGTGGATCAAGTTCTACTCCAGTAAAAACAGGTGGAACCAAAACATTAAATCAATTATGGAAACCTGTGGAGAGACAAGAAGTTGATGATGTTGTTGCTGAATTCTTTTATGCATGTGCAATTCCCTTTAAAGTGGCCAGGAGTCCATATTAAAAATGTAATTAAAAAGGCCATTGAATTTGGGAAGGGCTATGTTCCTCCCAAATCTGAAGCTTTAAGGACCACTTTGCTAAAGAAAACAAGAGACAGAGTGATAGAAAAATTGTCTTAGATTAAAGAGTCTTGGAAGCATACAGGATGCACAATTTTGAGCAATGGTTGGTCAAATTTGTGTCATCGCCCATTGATCAATGTGCTTGTTTACAGTCCTCAAGGGGTACTTTTCTTGAAGGCAGTTAATGTAATGGATCAGGTGAAGACATCAGAATTTATTTTTGGAATTTTGGATGAAGCAATTTAAGAGGTTGGGGAGAAAAATGTGGTCCATGTTATTATAGATAATGCATCAAATTATGTTGATGCAAGGAAGATGATTATGGAAAAGTATAATCATATTTATTGGACCCCTTGTGCAGCTCACTACTTGGATTGATGTTGCATGATTTAGCCAAATTTCCTTGGGTCAATGAGACAATCTGAAGGGCCAAAACAATTGCAAACTTCATCATCTACCATCATCCCACTTTGAGCATATATAGGAAGAATGCATCTAAAGAGTTGTTGAGGCCTTACGAGACAAGGTTTGCTACTTTTTATATTACTCTGAAAAGAGTTGCTGAGGAAGAAGCAAGCCTAAGAGCTGTTTTCTGCAATATTGAGTGGGAGAGATCTCTCCTTCCAAAAAAAACTAAGGAGAAACATGTTGAACAAATAGTGCTCAATAATGGCTTTTGGGAAAATTCAGACAAGGTTTTAAAAATATGTGGCCCAATTGTTAATGTGCTCCGCATGGTTGATGGTGACAAACCTTCTATGGGTTTTGTTTATGAAAGAATTGATTGTTGCAAAGAGGCCATTGCAAGTGCTTTTAATAATGTGGAAGTTGATTTATAGGAGATATGGGAAGTAATTGATCAAAGATAGAAGATGATGTATAGTCCATTACATGCAGCAGCATGTTATTGGGACCCTAGATTGTTTGGGTTATCAAGACATAGGGATGAAGAAGTCATGAATGGACTTATCCAGGCTATTGAGAAGCTAAATCCAGATCCATCAATTGTAGGTTTGGTCAGATGTCAATTGAGGGCATACAAGTTAGAAGAAGGGTTATTTGGAACACAATTAGCAAAGTATGATAGGAGCATAAGTGATCCAACAGTATGGTGGGAGTTTTATGGTTCAGGGGTACCAAAATTGCAAACTTTTGCAATTTGTATCTTAAGTTAGGGATCAAGTGCATCAACGCGTGAAAGGAATTGGAGTTCATTCCAAGAAAAGAAATAGATTGTTATTTGGAAGATTAGAAGATGTTGTTTATGTTCGTAGTAACTTGCAGTTGGCTTTGAAAAATGTGGCTAAAGAGTCATCCAATTCCTCTACTCCGTGGATCGATCCTGTTCCTAATGCATCAAGGGATGAAGCTGATTTTTACATTGATAGTGACATTAACAGGGAATTGAGTGATGAATTTGATGTTGACGCATCTAGCGGATTCACAACCCCTATTGCTCTTGATGATATAGAACTTTTTGATATAACAAGTGGGCCACGAGAACATCAAGAATAAAACTTGTGTTCTCGTTTTAGACTTCTAGTTTACTTTTTGCATGAATAATTTTCTAAAACTGCCAAACTACTTTAAAGTTTATATATTTTGAATACTTTTTTATCAGATTGTTTTCAATATATGAAATCTGATATGGCCCATGGTTTTGTTGAATTTGATTTCTTATGGGTGTAATGTCTATAATGAATTTCTCACCTTGTTTACTATGTATGGAAGTTGGTTCTTTATTGGCAATTTGGCACTCGCTTTCATGGTTTATATGTGGAAATGATTTAAATGTTTGAGCAATAATCCTATGTGTTTGCAATGTGCATTATGCACTTTGAAAATTGACATGCTTAATTGTTTATGTGCATCACATTTATCTTCCAGCCTGCTTAAAATTGATTTTTTTTATATATATACATATTTTTTTCAAATTTGTATATGTCGAATTTTCTGCCGAACTTTATCGGCAAAATTTTAGGTGCCAAACTTTATTAGAATTTCAAGGTCGTCGAACTCGAACAGAACACGAACATGGTGACTTAGCTTGTAGGGTGAGCGTTGAGAGCCATGGGCCTCCACCATAGCAGATATACTTCATGGATCCCCAACAACGTTCATTGATTGCTCGCGTTCCACCTTCTGGATGAGGATGATGCATCAGGTCCACCATGCCCAATCGGCTCCACAGTTGCACCATACACTTGGCAGATGTTCTAGGATCCAGAGAATTGCCCCTAGCCACAAAGGAAGGGATTATGTCGTCGTCCTAGCCCTTACAGATGGTCTACAAGCATATTCGATCCATTTGGAGACCCATGAGGATGTCTTGGATGCCCCCACACCCACTTGGGAACACCACAGGTTCTTGCTTGGAAAACAGGGGGCCAATCCCTTCTCCACTATTTTAGGAGTCCATTTCTTCATCATGGCACCCCTTGGACTTCATTAGGCCTTCTCAAAGTCCCAACAACTCATTTTATTCATCATTCGACCCTCTTGAGAGGCTTATTCATGTATTATTGAGCGATTTGGTGGGCTTGTCACCAAAAGTATTGTTATCATGCACATTATTTTATTTTAGGGGCTCAATTAGGCCAATTTAGCTAAATCAAATTCATTAGAGAGTGTATAAATAGAAGTAAGATGATTCATTTTCATCATCATCACTTGGATTGGGTTATCTCCTCTTGTGAGATTTTTTTTATCCTTCTTGGAGGACAAATTTGGGTGTTATGGATGAATTTTGATGTTTGGATCTCTCTTTTGTCTTGGAGCTTCATTATTGGCATAATATGATGGTTGGATATGCTCTTTTGCCCGTGTGAGTACTCTTTTCATGCTTATTATTGTTATTTACTTTATGAAATTGATGTTGCTGGATTTTCTCTATATTAGATCTAAAATTCACTGCTTTTCTTATGCGAAATTGTGGAAATTTGGTCTTTATAGCGTTGCATCATCTTATGTATCATGTGTAAAGGGGTGAATGTTCCTAGAGATTGTTTCTATTGAACATATCTTGATAAGTCATCAATTATTGCACATTGAAGTATAAACTCTCCTAGCAGCTGCTTTCATGCCCTTATTGCCATGCAAAGTTGACTAGGAGGCTCCTTGATTGGGCGAAGTTCTTCTAAACACAAATTTCATCTTGACTCCATATTCCCCAAAGGATTAGGCATTGATCCTTCCATAAGTGATCATATTTAAAGCTTATTTCTTTCACTTCCCTCTTTTTCTAGGCCTAGCCTACATAGTTCACCTAGGGCATCACTTATCTCACAATCTATCCGTCCAAACACTTCAATTTTTGGTCCAAAACTACGCTAAGGTTTGCTCTAGAGGCCCTCCAAATTTGAAGCAAATTTGACGGTGGGGTCTCGATATATAGCAAGCCCTAGCTTGGGGACCATTTCTTGCCCTTGGTTTCCCATTGGCTAGTGACCTCATTGGGATCATTACATCAAAATCAAAGAAAATTCCTCCTTTGATCCTCTTCTCCTCCTCAATTACCTCTTTGACTGATCAATTCCATCCCCTTGACCTAATTTTGGGTCTGCTTGGTCTCGAGTGGTCCCACTTCTTATCAAAGCCAGTTCTTCAAAGACCATTTAGAAACCAAGTTTCCACAAGGATTCTGAGGTCCAGGAATCTCCTTTACAATTCATATCTTCAAATCCTAGCCCTTAAAATCCTCCAAGCCCTTCCTAGAGAGCCTTTCACCTTGCTTTCTAAGCAAGCAAGCCATATATTTGAGTCTCTCTTGTGAATAGGCTTTTTGGATCACCTTTCATTCTATCATTGATACATTCATTATCGTGATCCTTATTAAATTGGGTCTCCTCCCATTGGTGAAAATCTGTAAACAGCAAGGAGCCTTTGCTGAGGTGGCAGTGGGCTATTGCTCCATTGTTGCCCTCGACCTGGTAGTTGCTCTATAGGATCCCCTTCTAAGACCTCTGCTAGTTTCAGCGGTAACAGGTTTCTTGAGTATTCCTGGCAAATTCCAATGATTTTTCCTGGGTGACTTGTTCATCCTCCCTAGTTCACTGGTATGCCCTATTGATAGAGTTTGTATGCAGCCATTAGAGTGTTTGTTCGAGAGAATATTCTTCCTCTTTCTTCCCTTCCATTTCAGGGAAAAGAGGGAACATATCCCTTAGGGAGGAGTTATCTATTTAATACTAGTTCAAACATTGAAGGAGGGTTCCATCATTTTCTGAGCTTTGTGACTATTTCAAAATTCATTCTTCTCCATTCTCCATTTTGAATATACATCTTTTCCGGCACTTACTCTCCAACATTGAAGAGAATTTCTTTGCTGGGTACCATCAAGATTTATTAGCTATTGCATGGCAGTGGCCTCCAGTTGTAGTTGGACCTCGTTTCGTAGAATGTGTTTGTAACTTTCTCTAGAGAAAATTTGATTTTCTACTGTTTTTTTATTGAAAATTCCAGTGGCATCTTCATTCAGGATAATGGAAATCAAGTCCAATGGCAGTGGAATCTTGTGTTTATCATTATGTTTATGGAACTTAGACATTGATTGCTTTCATTAGTTTTATAGTGAATTGTTGTTTGAATCAGCGAGATTCAACGTATTTGCCTAACTGCTTTTCCTTCTTTCTTGACTTCAATTCCACAAACAAGGGACTGTATTGATTGCACAAATAATGGTACTGCAAATTCATCTGTACTCACTATCACTGATTTAAAAGTGAAGATTTGCCACTTATAGGGTGACATAGCTCACAGTTCTGCAACTTTTATTGCAAAAACAAGGGAAGACTATGATGTATTTGTATCAGTTTTGCACTTTGATTTTGCTGATTTTAAGGTTTTAGCTACACATTTGAATTTTTCAGTGAACTATATTACATTGATGCATTTCCATATAAGTACTTATATTTAGCATTCAAATCCTTCAAGGAAACCCCCCTAAGGTCCACATGAAACACTTAAGAAGTGAGAGCGTGGCTGGTGACAGGGACACACCTCCTAGTGGTTATCCCGACACTTTGGATTACATTCTGTCTGAGAGTTTTTCCATGCAATAACATTACCTCATGATCAAAATTATTACGTGTGATGCCAATTACATCATCACTCTTATCACATATATGTAAGTATATTACTTATATAAATGACAATATTCTGGCTAACAGTAATTATGGGCCTCCGGAGATCACAGGCTTCTCGAGAATGTCAATATAATCTCATAACTGGGTTTCTTTTCTGCAACTTGATCAGAGCTAATGAGATAGCAAATACTTATATCAAAGGTCTCGAATATTTCATGCAATTTTGTAGGGGTAAATAGAATCCTAATTTTAATTATATCCCTCTTATAAATCTCTTTCAGAATTTTACCATGTTCTTCAATGCAAAAGAGTAAAGGAAACTCACCCCATTCAGGTGGGAAGACATCATTAGGTGACTTGTTATCTGTAAATTCTACTCCCATGATCAGTCCTGTTCCACGTATCTGCATTTTAAACAAAAGATTAAAGTTAGCCATTCAAAACAGCATCTGACACAAGTTTGCTTGTTTTTCTTAATATTAAGGTACAGTCCTCGAACAATCTTTTTTAGAAAAATGCATCATGTCACTACTTACAAACTACTCTATTATCTAGTATCAGAATACCCAAAAAAAATTTGTGAGAAACATGCATTTTTTTATATACCTCTCCAATAATGGGGCTCTTGGCCAATTCCCTCATGCCATCTTGGAATAGTGGGGAAATGTTTTGAACATGCTCAACAAGATTTCTTTCCCTACAATCATTTCAAGTAATGAACACTTTAGAAATGCAATGAACACTTTACAAATATTTTCCCTAATCTCAGAGTTATAAAGCAAATGGTAATAATAAGTCTTTTGTAGGAAGTTTATTCAATTACCTCTCTTCATTACCAAGGTAGCTAGTTCGAGTGCATAAAAGAAAAACATAATGCTATATTACTTTTTGAGAAGTTTGCTGAGACAAAAACGATCCTATAGTGGTATCTATGTTTCACTGGTTTTTGGGACAGGGGAATGGCTTGATATGGGGGGATGTGTTCCCAAGATGGCTAAAGCACACCCCTAAATTTTTCAAGGGACAACAGTAATATATATATATATATATATAATTTAGAATTCACCATAAATATTTGTAGTTGTGTCAAGGTTGTAAGCATAACAAACTATATTATATATATTCTACCTCTTAAATGATCAAGGGAGGATTCCCAATGGTAACCCAAACTAACTCCAAGTAAGACTAGTGCCTTAAATGGAGCTGAGAAGGAGTGGTGGAGTTAATGTATGGGGCAGTCCCATTGTTTCTATGTATGATTTAGCAATTTAAAACTAAACAGCATATAAAATGACACCAAATGACAGAAAATATATCATGTAGCCAGTCAAAATTAATGTACAAAAATTATCCCCACCAAATATGATCTTACTTTTCAATTTAGATTGTTGGTTAAGGACTTATGGGTCAAAAAAGCTTGATGTCTTGTTATAACAGACTGTAAAGTCTGCTAAAATGACAGGGACAACAAACTATTAGGCCTAGCTTAGCCACTTAGTGAATGCAAAAGCACTCTTAGATGTTAGACCTAGGGGTGGGAAGGTTGGAGGATAAAAGATAAGGCTTATGAGACATTTCCTCAACCTATGACAGCTAAAAAAGACCATTTCCAACAAGCTCGAAATTGCTTTTTATAGAAATGAGATGAAATCCTTCTAGTCAAAGTGCCCAAAAATTTCCGAATTTAAAAATATTATTCAAGTATGGTTGGAAATTGAATAAATTGGGCTCTAAATAGTAAAATAAACAAATATAAGTAGAGTCACTAAAAATATTTCTTAAATATAACTTGTAGAGTGCCAGAAATCTTTGATTCTGGTGTAGATTTTGTGCGCTACAACCAATAAAAGCTTGGACTTGCATGCAATTTGACTATATACAAGTGTAATATATGTTTAAGAAAACAACGTATCTATCCTTGGTTTAGATCTAGCATTTAAATCAATTTATCCAAGGTTGAACATGCTAATATGATATAATTACTGAAAAACCATCAAGTGAATAATCCTAATCTAATGGTGGAAATTAAAATTTTGGAATTTTATGAAAGAGAAGTGCTTGTTGGAATTATACCTTGTACCAAGAATACATCACTTTGTTGGGATGTGATGTTGAGATTTTGAGGTAGCATCGGGTGTGCTCTAGCCCTGAAATTTTGTGGAGGGGCTAAGACACACAAGACCTCCAAAACCCAGAAAGCGTTTGCAGAAATTTCATCTGGTGTGTGAGATATTAAAATAATTAATTTTTTTAATGAGGACCCCAAGTCTAACTTGGGGAATTAGAAAAATTAAAGTGAATTAATTAAACACATGTGATGAAATGTTCTAAGTGACGCAGATCAAGCAGTCTTTTAATCTAAGCCGTCGATAAAAGATTAAATCAAGGTCGTTGATATGTTAAGAGAAAGGCTTGGGGTCAGTTGGAGACACACACACAGAGTCTAAGAGATTGAATTCTTCTGACGGAGCAGTGCTCTGACAAAGATCAGATCTGAGTGACTCAGAATCGCAATGAGGAGCAGATGCAGTGATTGGTCAGGACGGCCAAGAGTACAGTGCAGAGCAAGGGCATCAGAGACGCAGTGGAGGCAGCGCAGCCATCAGAGGGAGTGACGCAGGCCCACGCAGAGACAGTGCAGCATCTCCAAGTAGAACTCCGAAATTTTGTCGGTAGAAGGGTTTCTGAGCCAGGAGGGCTAAAACCGAGATCTGGGAGAGGCAGATTCACGCAGAGCTAGGGTGACACAGTTCTTCAGCCAGGCTACGCAGGCTTACGCAGTTGCTGCGTAGAGCCTGCTGGGGTTTCACCAATTGCTCATCCAGATTAACCGGGACTTGCGAGAGTGAGGATATCGCACATTTTCTCTGATTGTCGAGGTTTTCTTTGTTGGGTCTGTCAAGTTTATGGCACCCTAGATGTACTCAGAAGCTGCTGCTTAATATTAATAAACCCTCATAATTGTTGCACCGGTTTTCCTGCATTGGGTTTTTCCGGGACATTTGTCCAAACAATCTATGTGTCACTTTGTCATATGAGCGTGTTATTCAGTAAATGATTTGTATGTGTAGGTTGTTAATTGTATTTACTTTGATGTTAATTCTGAATATTCAGATTAATAACATGTATGTTTAATCAAGTAGGAGAAGTAAATCGAGATTTAACAGTAGGATTTCTTAGTTAAGATATTTTCACATGGTATCGGAGCATTGCATATCAAGCTAAATCTCCAGCAAAGTCGGTTGAAGAAATTTTACTGTAGAAAGAAGCTGAAGCAGCAGAGATTCAGAAAGGGCAGCGCAGCTTCAGGAGGACGTAGTCCTAGCAGAGGCTACGCAGGGGCTGATGCAGAGGCAACGCAGTGCCTTCCAGAGGGACACGGGAGCAACCTACGCTGCGCAAAGGCTACGCTGAGCCAGTGCCCACGCAGAGGCTAGCCAGAGGGATGCAGTCCAGTTTTTTTGTTTTGTGAAGTATTACCGAGATCTGGAAGCAAGGCTTCAGATCTTCAACAATTTCTGGTGTGGTGGAGATTCTGACGATGCAGAATCGTGCCTAGCTGAGTTGACAAAGAGCGGGAAGAGGACAGTTACTCAGTAGATCTGCGCTAAACAGATCTGAGATTCGATCAGGAGGGTGATCGTAGAGAACTATTCAATTGTTTTTGTCTGAAGATTTCTGGGAGGGGAATCAATTGTCTGAGGGAGCATCTACTATAGAGGGTTTCTAATCGCCAAGAAACCCAGATCTAGTATTTTTGTTGAGTGTTGGAGCAGAAAGAGGGAGAAGAGTATCTGTTCTAACAGATTTGAGCTAGATGGCTTCTCATGGACTGAGAGATTAGGACAAGTTGGATGGCATGTCCAACTTCGTCATCTGGAGGGCGAGGATCCTGACAGTCCTAGATCAGTACGACATCAAGGACCATGCAGAGAATGTCCTAGTTGTGCCTGTCGATCCAAATCCTCTGAAGAAATTCAAGGAAAATCAAGCGCGTGCTAAGCATTTGATCATGGATGAAGTCAAAGATCACGTCGTGCCACATATTGTCGGGAAGAACACGACAAATGAAATTTGGACTGCTTCGGAGACGATGTATCAGGAAGGCTCTGTCCAAAGGAAAATGCTTCTAGAGAATCAAATGTGGTTGTTCCAGATGCAGAAGGGTGAACAAATAAATCCTTTTCTCTTCAGACTACAAACTATCTGGGATTAACTGATTGCCATGGGTGCGACTCCGGATGAAGGGTTCTTGGTGAGGACTGCCCTAAATGCAGTCCTCGAGGAATGGGAACATTTGTCCAAAGCATCTTCAGCAGGGCAGCGTTACCATCTTGGGCAGACATGTGGGCAATCCTTCGTCAGGAGGAAATCAGGAGATTTACCAAGAGGCAAAGCAACGACAGCGGGACAGTCAAGGTGAAGAAAGAAGAGGAAGAGGATGCAACCCTTGCATCAAAGGAACGAAGGCAGCAAGGGAAGAAGAAGAGGGACCTATCCAAGGTCCAGTGCTTTAATTGTGGCGGACTTGGACACTTCGCCAGCACTTGTCCTAAGAAGAAGGACAAAGGATCTTCTGAATCCAAGGCAGCAGCAGCAAAGGACAATGGGAGTGATGATGACGCAGCCATGAGTGCTCAAGAGCCACGGAAGTGGGGCGACATGGATCTGTAGAGCAGCTACAGATGTTGGCAAGATCCTTGAGGTGCCCAACTCTTGCATCACATACGAGCTATGGGAGCCTTAAGACGATAGTGGGACAAGTGGAGAGGTTGTTGTAGAAAATCACAGTGAAGCAGAGGGCAGTGCTGAGATGCTGTAGTAGGCTTAGTTTTAAAAAACGACCGATTCGAATCGAACCAGGCCTGATCGACCGAGCCATTAGGCTTGCCGGTCCGACCAGGCACAAGAAACGGCCAGTTGGCCGGTTTGTTACTGAGCCAGCCGGTTTTTGTACCGGCTCGGCCGGCTCGGTAACAAACCGGCCGACCAGGCATGGTCCGAGTTAACTCGGCCGAGCCAATTCCGCCGGCCGGTGGGCCCAAAAAATCGATTTTTATGGACTTGAAACCAAATTTCATACTGCTGTTAGGTTTGTTTGAGGTTTTCTGAAGAGTTGTGAAGTTGGTTTTTGGAGCAGCTTCATGGTAATGTTAAATTCTTAAGTAAAAGTGACCTTTTACTTAAATTTTTAACATTACCATGAAATGACTCAGGATGTTTGAGAGTGGTTCCAACCTCATTGGATTTCATTTGGAGAAAGTAGAATTTTAGATCTCATTCAAAATCCTGCAGACTCATCAGTTTTTCAGGATTTCAGGATTGGGTTATTGCAATGTTTCCATCGAATTTTGTCATGTATTGGGGTATGGAACTCGTATTTAATCAAGAGCACCAATCCCTCTATGTACCTTGATGACATGATGTTAGTGACATTGGTTGTGTTTTTTGTTTTGATCTCTATATCATCATCCTGAATTGGACAGTGCACTAGGTGCAATTTTGATATAATGGATATATTCATGAGCCTACTTTGATCATATGTTGTATTTTGTGACTTATCTATATTGTAATGCTTTGTGTTTGGAAACATGAATAAAAATCTTTAAATTTATGTTTTTGTACAAAAAAATTGATATTTAATGTATTTTTTACAAAAACCGAGTCGACCGAGTCATTACCTCGGCCTGGTAGTTGACCAATTCCGTTTTTTAAAACACTGGTAGTAGGAGAAGCGCAGTGCAGAGGTAGCAACAACATAGAGGCAGCAGCGCAGAGGCTGATGGGACTTAAGTGGCGCAGAGAGACAGTGCTTACACAGTGCAGAGCTGTAGCAGCGCAGTAGCTTTAGGAGGACAACGCAGAGTAGCAGCCAAGGGAGCTTCAGTGATGAGATGCAGTCCGACTTGTCTATGAATGATTGGGCAGGGGTCTTTTAGTTGCTTACTTCTCAACAACTAAGTTGCAGTGCAGCAATTAGCAGTGGCAGTGCTATGGGCAGCATGATGCAACAAATTGAGAGGGAGTTGCAGTACAGATGTAGCAGTGTTAGTGGCAGTGACATGGGCAATAGTACAGAAAGCAGCAGCGTAGTGGATGGAGGGCAGTAGGCCAAGCATCAACAGCGTAGATATTGATGTCGAAATCTTGCGATACATGGTGTGGATGTATTGCTAGAGCGCACTCCGTGTTATGAGGGAGTGTTGAGATTTTGAGGTAGCATCGGGTGTGCTCTAGCCCTAAAATTTTGTGGAGGGGCTAAGACACACAATACCTCCAAAGCCCAGAAATCATTTGGAGAAATTTCATCTGATGTGTGAGATATTAAAATAATTAATTTTTTTAATGAGGACCCAAAGTCTAACTTAGGGAATTAGAAAAATTAACGTGAATTAATTAAACACGTGATGAAATGTTCTAAATGACATGGAACAAGCAGTCTTTTAATCTAAGTTGCCGATAAAAGATTAAATCACGGTCGTTGATGTGTCAACAAAAAAGTATAAGAGAGAGGCTTGGGGTCAGTTGGAGACACACACACAGAGTGTAAGAGATTGAATTCTTCTGACGGAGCAGTGCTCGGACGAAGATTAGATCTGAGTGACTCAAAGTTGCAGTGAGGGGCAGATGCAATGATTGGTCAGGAGGGCCAAGAGTGCAGTGTAGAGCAAGGGCATCAAAGACGCAGTGGGGGCAATGCAGCCATTAGATGGAGTGATGCAATCCCTTAGGAGGGTGACGCAAGCCCACGCAGAGGCAGTGCAACATCTCCAAGTAGAAGTCTGAAACTCTGTCGGTAGAAGGGTTTTTCAGCCAGGAGGGCTAAAACTGAGATCCGGGAGGGGCAGATTCACGCAGAGCTAGGGTGATGCAGTTCTTCAGCCAGGCTACGCAGACTTACACAGTTGTTGCGCAGAGCCAGGTGGGGTTTCACCAGTTGCTCATCCGGATCAGTCGGGACTTGCGAGAGTGAGGATATCTCACATTTTCTCTGATTGCCGAGGTTTTTTTTGTTGGGTCTGCCCAGTTTATGGCACCCTAGATGTACTCAGAAATTGTTGCTTAATAATAATAAACCCTCATAACTGTTGCACCGGTTTTCCTGCATTGGGTTTTTCCAGGGACATTTGTCCGAAAAATGTCACTTTGTCATATGAGTGTGAGATTCAATCAATGGTCTGTATGTGTAGGTTGTTAATTGTATTTACTTCGATGTTAATTCTGAATATTCAGATTAATAACTTGTATGTTTAATCAAGTAGGAGACGTAAATCGAGATTTAACAGTAGGATTTCTTAGTTAAGAATTTTTCACATGTGAAACTTGTACCTCCTTAAGTTGATCATGTAAATGATCAAGGGAGTGGGTTTGGTCTTCTAAGAGAATTCACCTCCATTATTAACTTAATAAACTCTCTAAATTTCAAACACAATTAGCAATAATCCCCTTGTGTGGGGTTCTTTATTCTTCAAATTGAATGAGAGATGAATACAAACTTCTTCCCAAATTGAAGTTCCCCTTTGAAACGGTCCAACAGATTGAAGAGATTCACCTACAAAACAAAAGAACATAGTGGAGTTTCCACCTAGTTTTCCCTCTCCACCTAACTAGTAGCCCCTCAATGGCTCAACCTGTTAACTTTGTGTAATCTTACTTATTAGAGAGATTATTAGATTATAACATCAAAATACAATTAATCGAGAGAAGAAATACAAATAAAAGCCATCCCACACAATGAACAAAAAAATATTGAACAACTTTTTGCAAATGTGAAGCTCTTTTATTAGATGGCACTTATCTCATATGACAACAACAACTACTACAAGAGGGGAGGCTAGCCTTTTATAAGACATTTTTAATAGCTAACTAATGGCTAGTTGGATGACTCCACCAGAAATAATTTCTTACTAGCCATCCACAAGTTGGAGACCTGGTATTTTGTCATAAAATATTACATTAATCAATTTGTTTGCCCACTAGGAGGTCAACTTAGCTCACAATGCTCAATCTAGTCCATAATTCGCTTTGCTAATGGCCCAAAATGGTCAAAATGAAGAATGGTATACTTACATAGTTCAACATCCCCCTCATTGGTCCTTAAAAGAGTTTGACTTGACTATGGAGTTCAACTTGGTCCTTAGGAAGAATATTTTGCTTTGTAACAACTACTTTCTTGGTCTGTGATGTAACTTCTCGGTCCATGATAATGTTCCACGCGCCACGATGCTACCCCACGCTCTGGGGACGGGGAAACTCATGGGGAAACATTTCCCCAACATCCCTTTTTTGGGGAAACTGCGGAGGGACGTTTTTCTAGCGACGTAACACAACTCTTTGCAGGGGGAATGGGGGGACGCATATGCGTCCTCCCATTTTCTTGTCTAATAATATTTATAAAACATTAAAAATTAAAAAAAATACAAATTTAAATATATGAAAAAAAAATGAAACTATATTTAAACTTAGAACTTGTTAAAACGTAAAAAAGATAAAAATAAATAAATAAATAAATTATATTAAAATTTAAACTTTAAAAAAAATCAAAAAATAAAAAACAATAACAAAAATAAAAAACTTAAAATATATTAAAACTTAAAACTTAATATTTATTAATATTAGTTAGTACTTTTTAAGAAACTTACTAGTATTTCATTGCTCAGTGCCTTCTATGTTTACTTTTAGTTTAGTATTCTAAGGCTATTTCAGACTTCAACATAATGTCATTGTCATTGTCATATGATGAATTTACTTTCTATCGTTTTTGAAAATTTGCTGTGCATTGCATAATTTCAATTGTCAAATGATGAATTTATTAATTTAATTTAGATGTACCTTGCATCATGCCAAATGATGAATTTAGATGGAACATTGCATAATGTCAAATGATAGATTCAATTTACTATTTAGTAATTTACTTTTAAATGTACAATGTAGAAATGTCAAAGATAATTCATAAATGATAAATGAAATGTGTAATGATGATCATATTTAGTCTTTAGATGTAAATTTTATAATTATTAAGATTTTCTATTTAGTTATTGACATATTTTTGGGATTTTATTTTTTTATTTTTATATATTAAATTTTTAATAATTTATAATTTTATAATTTTTATGACTTTGGCATCCCCCCGTTTCCCCGAAAATTCCCTAATTTTAGGGTTGCTTATATACGACCCCCTTGTGCATATCCCCGCTTCGACATTTCCCTGTCTTGGAAACTCGATGGAACTTTGGTCCATGAAGTCCCCAATGACTGGCTAAACCACTCAATAGCTAATTGACTTCTCCAATGGCTATCTCGACTTGACTTTTCTTCCTTTACTAACTTGACTTGGCCACTTGCTCACTGGATCTCCAATGCCATTAACTTTTTGACAATTCAGGGACGTGGGTATACCAAAATTGGCTATGATATGAAGTGAACCTCTCTTAGAATCTTCATATCTTGCCTAACATTGCCACATCATCCTAACCCTACCACGTCACCCACCCCATGTGTTGGTTCCATAATGCCTTGAGGAATTTGGGAAATCTGACACTTGGGTATTGATCCTCTTATTTTGCTAATCATTTTTTATGCAATGCATGCATCATTCTACCCAATGTTGACCCTATTTTGCTACATGGAAACCTATTTAACCTATTGACCAAGTTTGGCCAAGTTGTAACTAGCCACTACCTCCTCTAATTGGAAAAATTCAATGTGGCATGTGTTGATTTTTGTAGCATCGGATGTGCTCTAGACTCAAGATTTTGCAGGGAGGCTAAGACACGTATTCCACAATACCCAGAAAGCGTTTTGGGAAATTCCACCTGGAGAGGATTTAATTAAAATACTTAATCATTTTTAATGTATTCCTAAGTCTAAACTTAGGAAATGTGATTAATTAACTGTAATATTCCTTCTTTTGGTGTCACCTATGACAGGGCTAGGATGGACTTCCAGAGTTAGAAGTAGACCGGTCACAGGTACAGGTTGGTGTCATTAGCGGGCCCAAGGGCTTTTTGGAGGAGTTTTGAGGAGTTTTTATGCAGTCGGGTGGCATTCGCTTGATATATTCCATCATTTGAGCAGTTTGGCTTTCATTCCGGTGCATTCCGACAACTTTCGGAAATTTGAGTTATTTCTGGGCTTAATTCAGCTGATTACGCTCAAGGTGGCATTCCAGGAGGAATACACGATGGAACACCTTAGTGTAATAGCTCATTGGAACCGGGACGAGGATACCTACATGGTGGGACGGTTGGACACGGGTTTCAGTGACCGGAGGAGGCATGGTAGCCGATTTAGCCTTTTCTGCATTAAAAAGGAATATTTTAATAAGAGGGAAAAGTGCTCCATGAATAAAATAATAATAAAATAATGCTTTAGAAGGCTCTAAGAGATCTATAAAAGAAAGGGAGGAGGCCATTGACGGATATCTTTGGATCATATCATTTTCTTGTGTGAGAGGTTTGAGACGTGGCTCTCTACTTCAGCCGTAGCCCCAGGACGGAAACGCCTGGGTGATTTGTGATTGTTGGGCGAAAACCCAACTCTCTTGAGGAGACTTCATTTAGAAGTTTTGCAGAGCTTCAGGGATTGGTGTGAGGATCATTCAGATCTTCAACTTGTGCTTCATTATCTTCAGTGAGTTCAGTGACAGCTGTTGCTGGAGGGAGAGTGCAGCAGTTCAGTTTTGAGTTCAGCGCAGTGCAGCAGCTCATCTTGGTGGCCAGTTCTCCATTTCAGCTCTTTCTTTGGGTCAGATATATTTGTAACCCCAGTTATTATCTATAATAAAAATGTTGAGATTCTTCCTATTTGATGTGTTGATAGATTGCAGTGCTTATGTGTTGTATTTTACATGGCAATCTTCTGTTTATTAATTCAGAAATTTTATAGTAATATGTTGGGTTAGTGTGATTTCTGCACATTTAGTAAAATATCCCACTCGGGGATAGTACAGTGGTATCAAAGTTTTGATCTTGGCTCAGTCGTGGGATTGATTTAAAAAAAATCCAAGTTCAAGAGTTTTACTGCAGAAAGGAGATTGAGGGTTTTTATCAGCAAACTCCAATTTATCGGCATTGATTCGAGGGTTATTACTTCTTTTGGGTCTACTCTTTTAGGAACCAAATAGATCTTGTCAAATTTGTTACAGTATTGAAGGGTTGAGTTAAAGCCATAAGGCCCATTGGGGTGACGAATTATTGAATATCGACAACACTGTTAATTAAGGAAGGCCGAATATTATTTGTGTAAAAAAAAAAATCATTTAAGCAACCACCATAGAGAAAATCAAATTATTTTAAATATCCTCAAAAGGCCGAATTGATAAAATACGAATCACAATTCGTGGGAAGTTAAATTTTGAAACTGCGGTTTGCACAAATTTCAATAGAAGGTAAAGTATTCGCTGCGGATTGTCTGATTCATCTATTAAATGGGGCGCATTGGATCCCTTGTTGTCAATTCATGTGTCGTGTAATGCTTACAACTAAAATTTGGTCGATCATTGTGCATCCCCTGTCTTGACGGAAGAGTGCACACCAATTCGTGGAAGGGTCATTAACAGAGGGTGTAGCATGGGTCTATGTTGGATCGCTTATTAGCTCAAACGACGGATATTCTGTGTGCATGGCAGTGAAAAGAAAATTCACGTCTATATCATCCATCGGTCGTCATATCAGCATATCACACTTAGTGATTTGGGCCAGTGAATTAGTGGAAGGGCATCGAACGTGTTTGGTGAATTGCCGTCGTATTTGGGCCGAATTTAGGCATGGTCAGGGGCCACATTTTTCAAAGGTCGCGGCATTGACTTAGCCCGTTAAATGATGACATACCGAACTTGGCATCGATTAAACAATGAAGATAGTTGGTCTCTGCTGTGGATGTGGAGTCGTTAGCCAACACATATAGTCTGCAACGATAGGTCCAGCCGCTACATGAGATGCGACAGTGGACGCAAGCCAAAGAGACAGCGACACTGTCATTCCGGTAAGTGAAGTGTGCGCTGTTGCAATATAACACAGGGAGAACCGAGTGCGAATATCCCCCTGCAGGTGGTGTGCATTGCAATGTTGTTCGTGGTTTAGTACGTGGGTAGAAATATCTTCGAGGGTGACTCAGAAGTCGAAGAAAAGAATGTGGATCGTGACTCTAGGAATTACTGTGTTCTTATAGCGGGCAGGATTGCAACGTAGGAAAAAAAAAAGAAGCAAGCTTCCAACACACAGCCAAACCAAAATTAATTGAAGGCACAAATTTCTGATCGTAACAAAGGACATGACTGGACTGTCGCTGAGAATGTTTTGGGGCTTGAAGTGGTGTATAAACATCAAGACAGAGACCATTGTTGAGCTGGATCGTTGAGAATTGAAAATAAGGCAAGCGCTCTTCTATATTCGGGTAGCTTCCTCAATCGAATATAGCTTCCTCGAATCATATTGCGCATGGAAAATAGCAACGAGGGACTAGAATTTCTTGGTTTCCTGTGTGGCTGAACACAAATATGAACACTGTGTTGGACGGGGAAAGACTGTCTTGCATCGACTCAATTGACAAATTCAGTCCAGGTTCTACTGCACATCTAGTCATAATATTTATTTCTACTATTTGAAGGTTGAGGAAATCCATGCTGTGAATTTATGGGTTGTTTCTATGCTCAGATTTGTATATACCTCATTGTGAAATTGTTTATTGGAATTGTAAATCATTGTTGATAAATTTAAACTACCCACAAAACATCTACAATAGATTATAGGCAGAGTGGGGGGAAACATTACATATCTCTATTGGCAGTCATTTTATATCATTGAGACTTTTGTCACAAACATTCTTGTTATCATTGGTTGAACCATGGAGGGATTCTTAAATAGCTTGAGAATAATAAAAGTTGATTCCTTGAACCACCATGCATCAGAAGACCAGAAAACAAAACAGAACAACAGACCCTTCTCCAAGAAGGTACATAAGTTGCTCCAACAAAGACATCCGAGGAATTTACAAAAGGAAGAAGAAGTGGGAAATTGGCTTTATGCACTTGGGATGGACTTAATGAGTGGAAGATCAAAAAATGACTTTCCCATGTTAGAGGGACTAGAATCCTGCCTTTCAAAGGTAGAGCAATCTAATTGGAGTTTAAATTGGGCTTTGGAGCCATCTATGCTTGCATTGGTACAAGCTAGATTCTTGGAACGTCCAAGTGAGAGAGTCAAGCTTATAGATGGCTCTTGTTTCAGTGATATTTTGAGGATAACAGCACCCTTCCCTCCCTACAATGATGATATTATGAAAAGAATTTTCAGATTGATAGTAGGAACCTTTCGGGATTTATACAACTGTACAGGCTCTACATTTGGGAGAAAGCTTAAGGTCTTAGAAGCCATGGCCATGACCTGGACTTATGAGGTCATGATCGATCTTGAGTGTGATGGTTTGATTCTGCAGATGTTCCAATGCTTCTTCAGCATTAGGAGACATCGTTCTGACATAGCCATAGCTCACATGCAGTCCATTCCGTCGTCATGTATGGGAGACCGTGATGCCATTTGTCGGGAGCTGCAGACTAAGTTGTTGAGCATTTGGAGGAGAGAGAAGTTGGTCTCACCTGCTACTTGTGAGCTATCCCAAGGGCTAGTTGAGCAGAACATTGAGCTTTTCAGGAGACAATTGACCAAGGAGGAGTTGCTCCAGTTTGATGGATCAGGCAGCAGAAATGAGCTGAGGAGGAAGGGACTTTGCTTCATTTGCGAAAACCTTGGGGGCCTGATCACTCATGTTTGAGAGATGCAAATGAGGTGGCAGAGGTAGAGCGGGTAGACGTTCCTTCGGTATGCCAGGATGAGGACTCTTCTTCAAATGAGTCCATGGGATCAGCTAAGGATTTTTTTGGGGAGCAAGAGCAGTGATGCAGAGATGATGACAATAGACTAGAGCTGTGTTCCAGTGTGCAGAATGAGCAGTCAGGGGACTCTACGGGAGATACTCTGGGTGATGAGTCACTTGTGATGATTCAACCAGAGCAGCATATGATGGAGCCTGAGTCAACAGAGGAGGATACTATGCACATCAGGCATGATATTCCTTTGGGGAAGAGCCAGATGGGCGCTCACACTGAGTCTATGATGGATATGCAGCTAACCTTGGGGTCAGCCATCGAGGTGGAGTAGTCAGATGCACAGCCATCGAGTACGATGACAGCAGTTGCAGATCCATATCCTCTGTAGGTGTTGGAGGTTGATGGGGTGGCTCTGCAAGGGGCTAGTAGATAGCAGGAGTATGACATTCCTGATCAGGAGTGGGAGGAGCTGTTGGAGATGGTGGACCATCCATCTGGGAGCCGACATGTTGATGAGGTGCAGATAGGTGCACATGCAGTCAGCAGAGCTGCGATATCCTCAGGGAGTAGCACTCTCCAGGAGTACATAGATGGGGCTTGCAGCATATCTTGCCCATTTTGGCCCATTATAGAGAGAGGGGCTTTCTTCTACAGGCAGCTTTCATTGGCAGACGGGACAGAGCAGCGTGAGTTGATTATGAGCTAGCGACAGTTCCCTGGGCATATTCCGTATGCAGTTGAAACTTGACACTACATTGGATTCTTCTTCCAGGATAGATTGGCGAGAGATCATGAGCTGGTACCCTCTTGATGGTATGATTTTCTTTGTAGGGAGCACAGTAGAGCAGGGGCCCTTAGACATAGCAGATGTTACAGATTCTAGCTGGCAGTGGGGCACAGGTTGTCGTTTCTTCAACACTCCATCCCAATTTCAGGAGAGCAGGATCAGCGTGGGATTGAGTCAGGACTTGGATTGAAGAGAGGTGATGAGTTGGTACACAGTTGGTGGGGAAGCTTATACAGTTAGAGGTACAGCACAGCATGAGCCAGGGAGAATTGATGCTTGTTGGCGGACTTCACTTCATGGGGCATCATCTATAGCCAGAGGCAGTGCGCAGTCCGAGCCGTGGGACTTGGGCGATGATTGGCCATGGTGGCATTGGGGTCTGGGAGGATTGTTTGTTGACTGGTACGGTGAGAGATCCGTTTGGGATCCCGGCATTGAGGGGTCTATTTCGAGTGGCTTCAAACAAGTGCATAGCAATACCCATGGGTTTGAATGGGGATCCGGGCATTGGGTCTTAATTGCAGCGGGCCAACAGGTTGGCCCACATATTTGGATTGGTTGAGGGCAAGCAATCTTGGGGCAGAAGGTCTGTAATATTCCTTCTTGGATTGAAGAGAGGTGATGAGTTGGTACACAGTTGGTGGGGAATCTTATACAGTTAGAGGTACATCACGGCATGAGCAAGGGAGAATTGATGCTTGTTGGCGGACTTCACTTCATGGGGCATCATCTATAGCCAGAGGCAGTGTGCGGTCCGAGCCGTGGGACTTGGGCGATGATTGGCCATGGTGGCATTAGGGTCTGGGAGGATTGTTTGTTGACTGGTACGGTGAGAGATCCGTTTGGGATCTCGGCATTGAGGGGTCTATTCTGAGTGGCTTCAAACAAGTGCATAGCAGTACCCATGGGTTTGTATGAGATTCGGGCATTGGGTCTTAGTTGCAGCGGGCCAACAAGTTGGCTCACATATTTGGATTGGTTGAGGGCAAACAATCTTGGGGCGGAAGGTCTGTAATATTCCTTCTTTTGGTGTCACCTATGACAGGGCTAGGATGGACTTCCAGAGTTAGAAGCAGACCAATCACAGGTACAGGTTGGTGTCATCAGCGGGCCCAAGGGCTTTTTGGAGGAGTTTTGAGGAGTTTCTATGCAGTCGGGTGGCATTCGCTTGATATATTCCATCATCCGAGTAGTTTGGCTTTGGTTTCGGTGCATTCTGACAACTTTCGGAAATTTGAGTTATTTATGGGCTTAATTCAGCTGATTACACTCAAGATGGCATTCCGGGAGGAATACATGATGGAACACCTTAGTGTAATAGCTCATTGGAACCGGGACAAGGATACCTACATGGTGGGATGGTTGGACATGGGTTTCAGTGACCGGAGGAGGCGTAGTAGCCGATTTACCCTTTTCTGCATTAAAAAGGAATATTTTAATAAGAGGGAAAAGTGCTCCATGAATAAAATAATAATAAAATAATGCTCTAGAAGGCTCCAAGAGATCTATAAAAGAAAGGGAGGAGGCCATTGAGGGATATCTTTGGATCATATCATTTTCTTGTGTGAGAGGTTTGAGACGTGGCTCTCTACTTCAGTCGTAGCCCCAAGATGGAAACCCTCAGGTGATTTGTGAGTGTTGGACGAAAACCCAACTCTATTGAGGAGACTTCATTTAGAAGTTTCACAGAGCTTTAGGGATTGGTGTGAGGATCATTCAGATCTTCAATTTGTGCTTCATTATCTTCAGTGGGTTCAGTGACAGTTGTTGCCGGAGGGAGAGTGCAGCAGTTCAGTTTTGAGGCCAGCGCAGCGTAGCAGCTCATCTCGGTGGCCAGTTCTCCATCTCAGCTCTTTCTTTGGGTCAGATATATTTGTAACCCCAGTTATTATCTATAATAAAAATGCTGATATTCTTCCTATTTGATGTGTTGATAGATTGCAGTGCTTATGTGTTGTATTTTACATGGTAATCTTCTGTTTATTAATTTAGAAATTTTATGGTAATATGTTGGGTTAGCGTGATTTCTGCAAATTTAGTAAAATATCCCATTCGGAGATATTACAAGTGTATTAATTAGACATGGTGTGAATCTTCTAGATAAAGACACGGATCAACTCCCAATTAATCTTAGCCTTTGATTATGTTTTAATCTTGGTTGTTGATATGTAAACGAGAGATTATAAGAAGGAGCTTGATGGGCATTTGGAAAATAGATCGATTGAGAGATCTAGAGATCGAATTCTCAAGAGAGCAGTGCAGCAGTTGCCAGAGAGAGATCGAGTTGATTTCTTGCAGTGAGGGGCAGGGATATTTTTCCAGTGGAATTTTTTCCTAATCCGGAGATTGCAAGGTCGAGAAGGCAGAGAGAAGTCTAGAGAGGTTGCGCAGTGCCACGCAGAGGCAGCGCAGAGTTACGCTGAGGCAGCGCAGAGCTTCAGAGGAAGTCTGAAATTCTGCTGGGGAATAGTCGAGATCTAATGACGGAAGTCGAGGTGTGAGATCGAGATGCCAGAGGGTCGAGTTTCCAGAGAGCAAGAGATCAGGAGGTGTAGCGCAATTCCAGCAATAATGACGCAGTAACTGCGTGGGTAGATGCAGAGACTGCACAAAGACGGCGCAGGAGCTCATCTCCCGTCAGATCAGTATTGGATTTTCCAGTGACAGTGTGAGATCTTCTCACTATCTTTTTGTCCAGTTTTATTTTTGTATCGGATAGCCAGTTTGGGCATCCAATGACTTGTATTCAAAAACTACTACATAATAATCAAAACCCTCAGCTCCTGCACCGATTTTCCCACATTGGGTTTTTTTGGGGACATTGTCCAAAAACAACAGTGTATATGTGTGTGTTTATTTCTTTCTTGCTCATTATTTTTCTTCCGCAATATTTTTATGTTGTGAAGGCTGCAATAGTATTTATTTCGATGTTTACAGTGTAACACCATACATAACTTGATTCAAAATTAACAAGTAGAAGAGATAATATCAGATTGCTGCAATAGGATTCCCATTGTGGAATTTTCACAACATGGACTCAATCTGAGACCAAGTTGACTTTTTTTACCATGTAGACCACTTTGCATTGAGAACCTCGTACTTTCTCTGGGAATATGAAAAGTTATCAATATGAGACTGCCATGCATGAGAGTTGTCTGAGAGATATTACACCAAAGCCAAGACCACCTACAAACTCTGTAGATTCTAACCATGTGGTAAGACATAGGTGCACCTTGACATGGGTTGGGTTTGCCCATACATTGGTGATCACACCTACAAAAGGTGGCTCCCATAAAACTATGAGTCCTCAGGTAGCCTCACCTAAGGCCCTCCAATCCTATATAGAATGAAAGGAACCCAAAATGATCTACAAGGAACTAGCCATGGTATGACCAAGAAAATAGGATACAAACAATAAGAACAAGACTCAGGCTAGGAAACCTAATACAAAACCTCACATGGTTGTTACAATGCTTTTGACTTGTGATCTTGGGCTTACAATGGCGATGATAGATACTGCAAAATTTTCATATATATCTGTTGATTTTTGTAGCATTGGAAAGTGTTCTAAGTCTCAAACTTTGTAAGGAGGCTTGGACATCAGTGTTCCAAAGAACCCAGTAACCGTTTGTGGAGATTCCACTCGGTTCATGTCTTATTAAAATAATTAATTATTTTAATGGATACCGAAGTCTAAACTTAAGGAAATTAAATAATGAAAGGGTATTAATACGACAGAGTGTGCATCTTCTAGAGAACGAAGATCAAGTCAAGTTTTAATCTTAGGCGTTGATTAGACTTCTAATTTGGGTCATTGATTCATCAACTAGAAGATTATAAAAGAAGACTTGAGGGTCATTTGGAAAGTAAACTGAACATACACTCAGTACTCGAAGGAGATCGATTCTGAAGGAATAGAATTCGATTTTAGAGGGAGAGTTGTAGGGCGGAGTTGCAGAAGCAGAAGAGAAGAGGGAGTCAGCAATGACTGAGCACAAGGACAAACGGACGCAGAGGGCCACAGAAGGCAGCACAGAGCTGCAGCACAATGAACCCATGCAGATTCCACGTAGAGTGACGCAGTCCAGCACGGGGACTGCGTAAAGAAACACGTAGACAGACGTAGAGGGAGTCATAGGCTCTTCCGGGTGTCAAGAAATTTTTGGGAGGGACCGAGAATTGTCTCAGGTGTTTTCTGATTATATTTGCCAATGTATTCCTTGTTAAGATTCATTTGCCAATAAAACCCTCATCTTCTGCACTGATTTTCCCACATTGGGTTTTTTCGGGGACAATTGTCCAAAAATAAGTGTGTACATGTGATTGGTTCTTATGCTTATGTTCTTTACTGTTTACTTCTCTGCATATGTAATTGTGAATGTTGCAGTAGTATTTATTTTGAAGTTTATTGATAGATTTTTGTAAATAACTTATTGGAGTAATACATAGAAGAAATAAATCTATCACTGCAACTGTAGATTTCTAGATTGAAATTTTCACATGGTATCAGAGCTAGAGATGAGTAACAAGAATGGAGAACCGACAAGTGAACAAAAATCTAACATTGTTGCGGCAGCTCGAAGGAGTTCATGCAGTTTTTCAGAGAGAGAGAAGCATGAAAGAACATGTTATCACTCAGAAAAAATGAAGCATCATTTGACAAAGTCATATAGGTTCATGTGTCAAAGGTAGGGTTATAGGATTCGTTTTTCAATATTTGGTCAAGGAAAATTTTAATTTTTTCGTATTTAGTCTATCCTAAGGTCTAAACCCACCCTCATTCAAATCCCCTCATGTCACATCAATCATAATTTTCTGACATTTTTCAATTCCCAAGGTTATAGCACCGAAAGTGTCATTTTAGCCAAGAAACCACACTTTCGCAGCGAAATACACCGAGAAATTACACTTTTTGCTACGAAACCGCTAATACTTTCGTAGCAAAAAGGCCTAGAATTACACTAAAAATGCTATGAAAGTAAGGTTTCCTATCTGTCATGTCAAATTAGCTGTTAGGTGTCAGAAAATGATTTGAAAAGGATAAGATTAGATGCCATTAGAGCCAGTTAGGTTAAATATCAAGGTACATAGTCAGGGCTGAAGTCATCATCACCATTTTAAGCATGTACGAGTCATCATTATGATATGAGTGGTCATCGAACTTCAAAATCTTTCCAAATTGAGTCATTTGTCATTCTCCATTTCTTCTTTGCGTGTTATTCAGCTCTGGAGAGCTATTTCATTAAGGCCAAGTTGTGGTTGGTTTCTTTCAAAGGATTGCAGATACCACTTATCAAGCGAGGCAGAAAATTATCAAGCGAGGCAGAGAAGACTTTAAAGAACTATGGCTGCAAAAAGGAAGACAAATAAAGGTGGCCAATGTCTCAGATATGAGCCATCAGATATGAACCTGATTAATGAAGACCCAACAGCTATAGAAATCTTCAGAAGGACAAGATGTTTACAGTTTTGTGAAAGATTACAAGGCTATCATGTAAAGGTTTCCAAAGAATTTGCCCTAAACTTCAGTGGAACAGCTACTAAAGTGGGGATATTGAATCTCAATATTACACTAGAGATCATTGCAGCAGCAACAGGGATTCTAAGAGGGCAAGAAAAATGGTTCAAAGGGTTCAAGTTCAACATGGAAGAGTGCAAAGAGTTTATCAAGCCAGAAAGAAGTGAAATGGACCTTACAAATGCCATTCCAAGGAGCTGCATGAAGGATAATTTCTCAAAGTTACTGCTTATCATCCAGAAATATTTCACATGTGAAGGGAGATACCATAAAGTCTATTCCTACCATTTCAAGTTTCTCCTACACTTTACTAGTAAGATATCTCTTGATCTGCCTTTCTACTTACACAGAAGTTTAGCAAAAATGGCAGATAAAGTTCAAGCAAAATCTTAAGGAAGTGAAACCTCATTGTTTCATCATGGTTTAATAAAATTGCTGGTTTTAGATGAGCTACAAAGACTAGGCAGAGACTAGGCTTCTTTCCTGTTTGTTAGTGGTTTTGAAATGGATACCCTTACCCCTACAAGAACTCCTAAACCCAAAAGGTTACCATCACCTTTAGTGGCAGAACAAAGTGAACCAGTAGGGACAGAGCAAAGTGAACCAGTCATGATGGAAACAGAGCAATTGCAGAGATTTCATACACCCATTGTTTGACCTTCAAAACATAAGTCAACAATGAGTAAACCTGCAAAACAAGAGCAAGTTGTGAGTAAACAAGGAATCAAAAGGATTACAAGGAGTCAAACAGTGGCTTTAGAAGACAAAACAGTGGCTAAAGGAAATTTAGAAGACATATTACATGCCATTGATATTGAAGAGACTCCTATAGTCCAAGCTGAGGATATCGATGAAGGTGGACAAAAGCTCAAGAAAGCTAAATATGCAAAGAAGCTAGAGTTTGAAGGAGAGGATGCAGGTTTTATGTTTCAGGCTAGGAAGCCCATGACAAGGCATGCTAGAAAACTTTTGGAGAGTAGCAAAGAAGTTCTTCCAGTCACTGACACTATCAAGCCACCACAAGACATTATTGATCTTTCATCACATGCAGAAAATGATACAGTTAACAAGCCAAAGAAAGGAAAGGAGAAAGTAATTGAAAAAACAGAGTTTGAACTCCTTGAAGAACAGTTGAAGTTGGCTAATCATGAAATAACTGTCACGAAGAAGGAGGCAAGGAAACATAATATCCAGAAGATTCAGTTTGAAAAGAAGAAAGAGGTTTGGGAAGAGCAGGTTGATAGTGTATCAAACACCCTAGACAACACACAACAAATAATCAAATGGACTATACCATTAAGGAGAGAGGTGAAACATGTCAAAAGAATGAACTTGCATTTGAAATCTACCAATAGAAAACGGAAAGATCAAGTTAAAGACCTCCAAGAGCAGCTAGAACTAATCCATGAGGAGTTGGAGAAGAAGGGCCTAAAAATGACAGTAGTTGAGGAGCCAATAGCTCAACTCATCATTAATGAGGAAGAAACACCTCAAGAGTCCTAGTTTGAGCTGGTTTATGTTTTGAAAGGTAAATGGCATGTTGGAAACAAAGTTTATACAGCGGAAAGGCATATTTTTGAAGTTAGGCAAAAATCTGGAATTTACATTGTTTTCAGCAGTTTCGTAGCGTTTCCTAGGCTTGAAGCCAGGAAAACACTACGAAACCACCTATAGCTTTCCTTTTGCATTTAAAACCATTTTGGGAAGCTTCCAAGGGAGAAAATGATATGGAAGATGTGTCAAGGCATGATAAGGACCATGCAAGAGAAAAGAAGCAAAAATTCTGATGGCACAGGTCATTTTTTGTATGCTATGAAAGTACGCTACGAAACTGTCATACTTTTGTAGCGTGCTGTGTTGAAGGTTTATGAGTAGGTTTTTAGGCAGTTTTGGACGGGTGGATACCTTCAAAGGGTCAAAGGACTATGCCAACAGTCATCCAAGACTTGAAGACCATGAGATGAAGACAACTCATCAGCCAAACCATTCGTTGAAGTTAAGGATCAGTTTTCCTTAAAAATAGGGTTTGTTTCCAGATTTGGAGGAGGCTAATTAAGATGTCATGTAGTGATGAGTTCTATCATAGCCTATTCGAACATGTGAAGGATTAGTTGTCAAGTATGTAACAGTTTTTAGGAGATAGGGTAGTTGATGTAATAAGTAGCAGTTTGAGTCCTATTAGGGAAAGGACTGTTTCATAGTGTAGTTGTCATTTTATCATTAAAGCACATGTTTTCTTGTTATGCAAGGTGTCATTAGGAATAGTTTGATGAATCTAGCCAAGAGGCAAATAATCTCTCATGTAACAAGTCTATTAGAGGGAAGATTTTCGAATTGATAAGGGGTTGTAGATTTTTTTGGCAATATTGCAAGTTTATGTAATTTGACTGTTTTCAGTAATACAGAGGACTTTTACTTGACCAACCTGAGATTCTCATGGAGTTTTTAGTGCTTATTTGATCTATACTTTCTATGTGTACCATTTGCAGTGGTTTTCATCTATAATACTCAGAATTTATAGGTGTATGCTCTGACTTCCATTATTGATGAATTGGTTGTGTTATTTAATGTTTCATGTGTGATTTACCTCTGCTAAAAACTCTTACTTGCCTCAGCTTCCATGTCAAGTGAACTTACCACTGAACTATTGAATTTGTTGACTCCATTAACCCAATGTTTGCAGACTTATACTCTTTTCAACCTACACACATCACAAGCAAGTTATTTTCCAAGTAGAGTTATCCATCTAGTTTCATCATAATCAAATATCATTAACCCCTTTTGAGAGAGCCCTTTCAGACTGAAGAGGCTAAGCTTCAGTTACAAGTTGGTTTGAAACAGTTACATGGAGTCGTCTGATTAGCAACCAATCAATTACAATTTTGTGATAACAGAATAGATGGATCACAATGTTTCTATTTTGGCATCCAAACTGGAAGAAGAGTTTGCTTGTGTGTCAAGCACTGCTTCTCTTGAAGACTGGTACACTGATAGTGGAGCTTCTGCTCATATGACGGGAGTGCGGGAATGTTTTTCTGACTACCGAGAAGAGCAGATGAAGTTTAAAATTACCATGGATAATAAAGCAAAATGTACCCCTATTGGAAGAGGTATCGTAGTATTTCAAACTGAGGCTGGAAATAAGCTTCGGGCCACTAATGTACTGCACGTGCCTAGGTTGGGGATGAACTTACTCTCAGTGTCTCAACTTCAAAATAGAGGTTACGATGCTTACTTCATTGGTAACAGAGTTTATGTCAAACACACCAGTTGGAAGAAGAAAGCACAAATCGGAGTAAGGAGCAACAAACTTTATAAGTTACAGCTCGAATCCCCAATGGCACTAATAGGCAACACTGATGAAAAGGACCTAAATGAACTATGGCACAGAATAATGGGGCATTTGCATCATGGGGTGTTAGAGATTCTCAAGAAAACTGTCACAGGAGTTCTAGAACTGAGCACCAAGCGAGACGATGTCTACAGAGGGTGCGTGTTGGGAAAATATGCCAAGGCAGTGTATCAGAGAAGCAACAACAAGGCTAAGAGTTTATTGGGCTTGATACACTCGGATATCTACGGACCAATGTCCACTAGAGCTCTTAGTGGTGCCGAGTATTTTGTCACCTTTATTGATGACCATTCCAGGAATACCTAGATCTATTTTCTAAAGACCAATGACGAGGTCTTCAGTCGGTTTAAAGAGTTTAAAGCTCTGGTAGAAAATCTGACAGGAAAATGGATCAAGGTGTTGTGTTCAGACAATGGTGGAGAGTACACGGACAATGAATTCACAGGGTTCTGCACAAGGGAAGGTATCAGAAGAGAGTGGACCGCTCCATATAATCCGGAGTAGAATGATGTGGCAGAGGAAAAATAGAACCATTGTCGAGGCTACATGGGCAAAACTGTATGATCAGGACATGCCCAAATTTTTGTGGGTTGAAGCTTGTAATATAGTTGTCTACGTTCAAAACAAAATTCCTCACAACGCATTGGGAAATATCACGCCAGAAAGTGTCTTCACTGGCAGCAAGCCTGAAGTAAGTCACTTTAGGATCTTTGGCAGTCTGACTTATTGTCATGTACCCAATGAAAAGAGAAAGAAGTTGGACATGACTACGGAAAAGGGGTATCTGGTAGGATACAGCGAGAATGCAAATGCTTACCGCGTCTACTTTCCGGAGAGTAGGAAAGTTGTAGTGCGAAGGGATGTGAAATTCATGGAGGAGAGAGCCTTTAGAGGATCTTGAGAGATGCCTTCTGCTACACAATCTGAGGAGGATCCGCTGGTTCAACTACAATGACCTGCAGAAGATAATACGGTTTCCTCTCCAAGGCATAGGGATCCAAGGGACACTTCACCTGAGGACTTGCTGGAGGGAGAGCAGGTGAATCCACCCACTACCAATGAGAGAACGAGCAGGGAACTACGAAAAATTCTAAGGGACGCAAAGGACTTTGTCGAAGCCCCCTGAGATGTGAAGAGATAAAGTAGGCAGCCTGAGAGGTACCAAACATTGGTTGCACAAGTTGGAGAACCGTCTAGTTTTCGAGAAGCAGCTTAGCATCAGGTATGGGATGCGATGGTGGAAGAGTACAGGTCCATCATGAAAAATGATATCTGGGAAGTGGTTCCAAGACCTCAGGATAGATCAGTTTTAGGTTCAAGGTGGATCTACAAGATCAAGTATGTTACAGATGGCAGCATCGAGAAATTTAAAGCCAGGTTTGTGGCTAAGGGGTATGCTCAAAAGGAAGGGATAGACTATGAAGAAACCTTCGCCCCAGTAGCTAGATACACTTCCATTAGATTCGTGATATCCCTTGCAGTGCAGATGGGATAGGAGATTCACCAGATGGACGTCAAGACTGCATTCCTAAATGGGGTGATAGAAGAGGAAGTGTACATTGAACAACCAAAGGGTTTCGAGACGCATGAACAAAAGACTCATGTGTGCAGGCTTAAGAAAGCCTTGTATGGACTAAAGCAAGCCTCTAGAGCTTGGTATGGTCGAATTGATAGCTACTCGCAGAAGATGGGATTCGTCAAGAGTGACGCAAATCCCAATCTCTACTATCTAAGGGTAGGGAATGAGCCCCTGATACTGGTTCTATATGTAGATGATCTGTTTTTTGAGAGGGTCATCGAGGCTCATCAAGGACTATAAGGAGAATTTGGCTACAAAATTCGACATGAACGATCTAGGGCTGATGCACTATTTTCTAGGGTTGGAAGTTTGGCAGTAGAAGGGGGAGCTTTCTTGGTCAAGGAAGATACACTACAGAAATTCTGAAGAGATTTCAGATGGAGGACTGTAGACCCATGACGACTTCAATGATCACCAACTGGAAGAAAATCGACATGTCCGAAGATGATGAGGTTGATCCTACTTTGTATAGGCAGCTCATAGGATCTTTGATGTATCTGGTAAACACTAGGCCAGACATCTATTATGTTGTAAATACCCTAAGCTAGTTCATGGTGGAACCTAAGAGGGCTCATTGTGCAGTAGCCAAGCATGCTCTCAGGTATCTTCAAGGAACAATCGAGCTTGGACTGAAGTACACCCATGGCAATGACATCAGATTAAGTGGGTTCACCAACGCAAATTGGGCAGGGAGTCCAGTAGATCGGAAGAGTACCAGTGGGTACTGTTTTAGTCTTAGTTCAGGGATGACTTCCTGATGCAGCAGGAAACAGAAATCCGTGGCGCTAAGCTCAGTAGAGGCTGAATATATGGCAGCTAGCACAGCGTCATGTGAGGCCATATGGCTTCAGAAACTGCTTGTGAACCTACTTAATGAAAAAAAAAAGCAACCACTATTCTATGTGATAATCAGAGTTGCATCAAGCCCTCTGAAAATCCTGTGTTTCATGATCGGTCGAAGCACATTAACATCAGGTGTCACTTCATCAGAGGCTGTGTCCAACAAGGAGCTCTACAGTTGCAGTACACTCCAACAGGAGAACAAGTGGTAGACGTCCTCATGAAGTCTCTGGGGAAGACCTAGTTTGTCCACTTTAGAGAGAAGATGGGGATGATCAAGAAACCATTTCAGTAGCAGGATTGGATAGGATCAGGATTCGGAGGGAGTTGCAGTACAGATGCGGCAGTGACAGTGGCAGTGTCATGGGCAGTAGTACAGAAGGCAGCAGTGCAGCAGATGAGGGGCAGCAACCAGAGATCAGCAATGCAGAGGATGCTTCAAACGCAGAGCAGCATGCAACAGGCATTTTGCTAGAACACCTTCCTCGCTAAGAGGGAGTGTTGATTTTTGTAGCATCGGAAAGTGTTCTAAGTCTCAAACTTTGTTAGGAGGCTTGGACATCAGTATTCCAAAGAACCCAGAAACCGTTTGTGGAAATTCCACTCGGTTCATGTCTTATTAAAATAATTAATTATTTTAATGGAGACCCTAAGTCTAAACTTAGGGAAATTAAACAATTAATGGGTATTAATAAGATAGAATGTGAATCTTTAGAGAATGAAGATCAAGTCAAATTTTAATCTTAGCCATTGATTAGATTTCTAATCAGGGTCATTGATTCATCAACGAGAAGATTATAAAAAAACAGAATTCATTGTAAAAGTGATGAGGCATACACCCCCCCCCCCGGGGGGGGCGAAGAATCGAATTCGATTTCAGAGGGAGAGTTGCAGGGCAGAGTTGCAAAAGCAGAAGGTGAAGAGGGAGTGAGCAGTGATTGAGCACGAGGACAAAGCGACGCAGAGGGTCACAGAAGGCAACACAAAGCTGCAGCGCAGTGAACCCACGCAGAGCAACGCAGTCCAACACATGGACTGCGCAGAGAGACATGCAGAGGGAGTCAGAGGCTCTTCTGGGTGTCAGGAAATTTTCGGGAGGGACCGAGAATTTTGTCCCAAGTGTTTTCTGATTATATCTGCCAGTGTATTCCTTGTAAAGATTTATTTGCTGAAGAATAATAATAAAACCCTCATTTGTTGCACCGCTTTTCCCACATTGGGTTTTTTTGGAGACAATTGTCCAAAAATAAGTGTGTACATGTGATTGGTTCTTACACTTGTGTTCTTTACCGTTTACCTCTCTGCATATGTAATTGTGAATGTTGCAATCGTATTTATTTCGAAGTTTACTGATAGATTTATGTCAATAACTTATCGGAGTAATAAGTAGGAGAAATAAATCTATCACTGCAATTGTAGATTTCCATATTGAATTTTTCACAATATCATTGCTGACATGAGTAACAAAAGTTCCCTAGCAAGAAGTATAGGTAAATTCATTGTAATAGTTGAACTTATTGATGAAGGTTTTTCCATTGAGGTTTTCTTTTTCCAGACCTTGATATTCACTGTTGATCTTGATTGGGTCAGGAATTAATCTTCTTCTTGGTTATAATCTTAAAGTCTTAATCCTTGAAAGAGATAAGCCAATCCTTAAGGGTTTCTGCTCGATCTCATAAGTCGTTTGAGTCACCATGGCTCCATTTCCCTTGTTGGATTTAGCATTGATCTCTATATCCATCACCTATTTTAAAACCTCGAAAACCACATAAATCCATTTTCCTAAGGATACTCTTAACTTCACCTTGTGGCTCATTACTTGGTCTTAGAAATCCTACTAGGGATACCTCCCTTGGGTTGGAGGAGAGCTTGCCTAAAAGTGTCAAGGATAGGTTACTAAGTTGACAGTGTTAATTGTCCAACAATTGCCCCTTGAGTTGTACCTAGTGGATTAGGACTTTTATCATTAGGTATAATTTGAGTGATAACAAACTTCATCACACATAGAAAATCTTGCAAAAAATGTTTTCCTTGGGAATCATGATATCATTTCCCGGGGCATTGTCACATGCATTAGGAATCATGAATCTACCTAGAGTGTTGGAGGAGCATGGTCACAAATCTTGCATGATGATATATTTTCAATGGATATGTATCTCAACATTTAAGCATGGGATTCAAGTGGTTTTCAGCTTATAAATGATGATTGATGGCATAACACCTTTAGTGAGGGAATCCTAGGGTTTGATGTGTTTATGATGACTCATCCAAAGTTAGTTTACAAGCAGTACGAAATTCCCTTTAGCCAGTAGTGTGCATTTTAGGTGGCAAGTACAGGAAGTGCGAGCAGGCCAAAGGAGGCTGAGTTAACAGAGGGAGATATTATCTCTAGATATTTTGCCAGTGTATTCTCGGAGGTTTTCTAGTTAGGAAACCAATTGCAAATCTCCCAAATTGTTGCATAATAAAATAAACCCTCATCTGCTACACCATTTTTCCCTTCAGGGTTTTTCCGGGGATGTCTAGTGTCAATTTTATTGTGTGCATATCTAATTCTCAGTCCATGTTTTATATTTCTGCAACATATTTTATTTGGTGAAGAATTGTAGTGTGGTTTGTTCGATATTTGTCAGTGTAGCACAACTCTTATAAGACCCACGAGTACCTTGATGAGTTTTATAGCGAGATAAGTCAGTCGCATAAAACCCACGGTTTCTACCCGTACCCACCAAAACCCCCATAAAACTCAGCTACCAGCATTGAACTCGTGAAGAACCGCATATGACCCGCATAGGGCCCGCATGAGACTCGTGGAGACCCTCAAAATTCGATTTTTATTTTTTATTTTTTTTGGAGATCATGTGGAGAGAAAGGGAAAATGGAGGGAAAATTTTGTCGAGTCTTATACGGGTCGTTCCCGAGTCTTATATGGGTCGTTCTTGAGTCTTATACAAGTCGTCGAGTCAATAGCCAGACGAGTCTTATATGAGTACAAGTCGTGTAACATTGATATTTGTCGTTAATAATTTAACAGAAGACAAATAAACTGAAAATTTAGGAGAATAATACTCAGTATCTGTAGTTTAAGGAATTTTCACATGATATTAGAACATAGTTGATCAAATCAGAGACTCTGAGGCGAAGGAAGTAGTTTTGTGCAGTTTCAAAGGGAGATCTGAAGCACCAGCTTCCAAATCTACGCAAGCCAAGCCAACAGTGCGAATTGCTAGGGCAAGAAAATCGATTTCTAGTTCAGGGTGAAGGAAAACTTTTATTTGTCCCAGAAGTAGTAGAAATTGGCAGTATGGATGCTAGGAAGAGGTTCCGAGGAGAAGATCAATTGATTTGCAAGGTAGACATGGGTGCACAAGGTTTGCAACAAGGTTCTACAGTTGCAGATCGTGCAGGAAGGAAGAGAAAAGCACACAAAGAGGGAATTTCTAGAAATTCCTAGAGGGTTTCCAGTTTTCCAGTACAGGAAGGGAAGTCGAAATTTCCAGCAAAGAGAATGGTTGTTAAAATTGGAAACTAGGGCCATATTCCACCTTGGGACAACTCATATGATGGAGATGATATTTTTATTAGATACCTCTTTTTGAGAGGTCCAAGATTGAACTAAAGATCATCTCATTCAGAGAAGAAAAAGTGGAATTTTGAATTTATTCTCTCTCATACACAAATTGTCAAGGCCAGCCTCAGTCAAATAAGTCCCAAGAGATGTCTCCACACCCTCAACGATTTGTATAAATAGGAGTGACCTCTCTCCTCATTTGGACATCACTCGTCACATCACACATCTCTCTCTCTCCTCTCTTGATTAGTTCATACAGCTTGGAGGCAGCCCCTATCTTCTTCGCACATGTGGCAGGAGGCCGAATTCTTCTAGGGCAGAACAAGTCAAATTTCAAGAAAAAAGACTAGCGTTGACCAGGGCTCATTTGACCTCCATTGACTTTGATCTTAAGGGAAGAATTTCGATCTTTGGAGGCCGCATTTATTGGCACAGAAATCGAGGTGATTGAGACAATTTGACAAGCGTTGACTTCATATTTGACGGCATAAATTAAAATAGTGTTTGACTGGTTTGACCGAACTATTTTTGGGATGTCTTTGACTCTCCTGGAAGGCCGAATTGGACTTTTGTTGACCGAGTTGCTTGGAGGACTTTTTGGTGTTGATTTGACCAGCGTTGACTTTCTAGTTAGGGCTGTAATTCACTGTTGTTGACTGCTGATTTTGATAACACTGTTTTGGTCAAGTAAATATGATATTTGTACTCTCTCTCCCTCTCTCTACTGAACTGTTGAAGAATAATAAGAAGAATTGATAAAAGGCTTTTCCCCACATTGGAGTTTTTCCCCGACATCCGCCAAATATTGTGTCCTCTTGTCTTCTGCATTTTGTTTATGTTCTATCTGCATTTACTATCAATGTGATTAATGTGATTGCTACTGGAAATAATTGGAAATTGATATTGGGCTACTAAGGAACATTGAAGTAAATTGTGCTAAGCATAGAACATATCATTGTTAACTAAAATTAACATGGTATCAGAGCTAAGAAAGGTGAGGTCAAAGCTAAGAAGATCATCAGGGATTCCATTCAAAAACATTTGGTTGCTTACATTTATGATTTGGGCACATCTAAAGAGATGTATGACAAGTTGGTTGGAATGTTCAAAGCCAACAATGCAAACCAAATCCTCTTTCTCAAGAACAAGTTAAAGGACATCAAGATGGATAGAGGTGAATTCATCCAATCCTACTTCATGAGGATTACCGAAATAAAAAATGATCTTCTATCTATTGGAGAAGTTGTTGTTGACACGGAGCGCACTCTTATTGCTCTTGGTGGTCTCACCTGAGCATGGGATGTGTTTACCACCACTATCCTCAACAATGATAGGATTCCAGGTTTTGATGAAATGTTGACTAGATGCACTCAAGAAGAGACAAGGATGATGGAGAGAGACAAGCCTTCAAATGGGAATGATCCCACTGCATTCTCCACTCATGCTAAGAGGAAGAAAAATGTTGGTCCAAAGAGACAAGGTCAAGGAAGTCAGGGATTTAAAGAAGGAAGATGCTCCAATTGTAACAGGTTTGGCCATTATGCTAGAGAGTGTCCTCATAAGAAGGATACACCACGAGATGATGACAACAACAATAACAACAACAATTTCAAGGGCAACGACAATCAAAGCTATAACAGGTTCAACAACAAAGGAAAGAGGAATGCTCCCACTGCACGATATGGAAATGGTCGACCTCCCAAAAGGTCGAGAAACTCCAGGTATGAGGAAACTAATGTTGTAGATAAGAAAAAAGAATTTTATCTTATTTCTGCACTCACTATTGCCTCTCCTCCGGACACTTTGGATAATTGGTTGATTGAAAGTGGTGCCTCAAGGCACTTCACTGGGTACAAAGAGGCCCTCTCAAATTTGATTGAAAAGAAGACTAATTTGGAGATCATAATTGGGGACAATGCCACCAACCCCATGAAAGGAATAGGGATTGTTACTCTTCATTTGAATCAAGGTCAAATCCTTCATCTACAAGATGTATTGTATGTATCTGACTTGAAAAAGAACCTAACATCTATTTCTGCGATGGAAGACAAAGGCTTCAAAGTACCATTCGTTAATGGGAAGGTACGTATTTGGCAAAGGAACCCGAAAGATGCATTTACACTTGGATTTAGGGTTGAAGGTCTCTATCAAGTTGGAGGAAGTCCTTTGGGAGCTATGACTTGCGACACTTCTCTTCAATCCGAATTATGGCGCTGGAGGTTTTCTCACCTTCATTATAAAGCCCTACTTGATGCAAGGAAGATGGTCACAGGTTTTTCCGAATTCAAAGTAGATCATGAAGGTGTTTGTCAGGGTTGTGCAGCTGGGAAACATACAAGGGGACCATTCCCATCAAATGAAAGTAAAACTACCAACATTCTTCAATTGATCCATTCTGATTTATCTAGTAAAACATCTTTGGGAGAATATTTGTACTATGCTATTTTTGTGGATGACTTCTCTCACAAAACATGGATCTATTTCTTGTAGAAGAAGGATGAAGTGTTCAAATGGTTCCGCTCTTTCAAAGCCTTAGTTGAAAATCAAACAAGGAAAAAGATCAAAATACTGAGGACCGATAATGGAACTGAATATGAGTCAAATGAATTCAATGACTATTGTAGAGAAGTTGGCATTAAGAGGGAGACCACTACTGCATATACTCCTGAGCAAAATGGAGTTGTCGAAAGGAAGAATTGAACCATCATAGAAGCTACTCGTGCCATGCTTCATGACCAAGGCCTACCGAAGTTCTTATGGGGAGAAGCTGCCAACACTGCCGTGTATGTTCAAAACTCCCGAAGAATTTTTCACCAATGAGAAACTTGATGTTTCTCATTTTAGAATTTTTGGATGTCTCGTATATTTTCATGTGCCAAAAGAGAAGAGAAGCAAGCTAGATGCATCTAGGAAGAAATGAACACTTGTGGGCTAAAGTGAAACTATAAAGGTATATGAAATTTGTGCGTGGTCAAAGGGAAGAAGTGGAAATAAATCATGATATCACCTTCGATGAAGACGCTGCCCTTGGAAAGGTTAGAGATCTTCCTATTCCAAGGAAGGACAATGATGAAGATGCATGAAAGCAAGATGAACCTTTGACAGATGAACCAATGTCTGATATTGAAGCCCCAATGGATCCCATTGATCCACCTCCTGGTGGGCCCTCTACCTCAAGAAAAAGACCGTTGTGGCTCAACGACACTCTCGAAGATGTTGCACCAAGGGGGACATTTCGTGAAAGTAAGAAGCCGAATAGGTACCAAGGGTACTTAGCTACCATTAGCACCATTGTTCAATTTGAGCCTTGTACGTTCGAAGAAGCTGTGAAGCACCAAGTATGGAAGGATGTTATGAATGAGGAAGGTGAATCGATCATGAAGAATGATGTCTGGGATGTGGTTCCTATGCCCTAGGACAAGTCTGTGGTCACCTCAAAATCGCTTTACAAAATCAAACATGGAGCTGATGGGAGTGTTGAAAAGTTCAAGGCCAGGTTCATTGCTCGAGGCTTCTCTCAAAAGGAAGGAGTGGACTATGATGAGATATTTGCACCAATTTCCCGATACACCACTTTCTGATTTATCATCACTCTTGCTGCCTCTCAAGGATGGAGCCGACACCAAATGGATGTCAAAATTACCTTATTGCATGGCTTGCTTAAGGAGGAAGTCTATGTAGAACAACTCGAGGAGTTCGAATTTCAAGATCGAAAGACACATGTATAGAGGTTGAAGAAACCTCTCTGTGGGTTGAAGCAAGCCCCCAGGGCTTGGTATGAGAGGATTGATAGCTATCTTATGAAGTTGGGTTTTACAAGAAATGAAGCTGACCCTAACCTATACTTCAAGGTTGAAAAGCACAAGCCTCTCATTCTGATACTTTATTTGGATGATCTCTTTCTGACAGGTGCAGACCCTCTCATTTATCAATGCAAGAGGGAGTTGGCTTTCGAATTCGAGATGAAGGACCTAGGGTTGATGCACTACTTCCTAGGCTAGGAGGTCTAGAAAAAGCCAGGAAAGTTTTTCCTTTCTCAAGGAAAATACATTGTGAAGCTACTCGAAAGATGTGGGATGGTGGATTGCAAGTCTGTGAGTACTCTGATGGAACTCGACTTCAAGAAACTATGAGGAAATGTAGTTGGGCCCGATTTGGCAAATCCTTCTGAGTATCGACAACTTGTGGGGGCCCTGATGTTCTTGGTGAACGCCCGTCTGAACATATTCTTCACTGTGAACACATTGAGTCAATTTATGATCTAGCCTCATCACATACATTGGATTGCTGCCAAGAATATCTTAAGATATCTCCAGGGCACAATCAACTATGGACTGAGATACACTATCGGGAATTTGAGGCTACATGGATATATTGATGCTCACTGGGCTGGAAGTGTGGTTGATTGTAAGAGCACATCTGGATGTTGCTTCTCATTGGGATTTGCTTCGATATCCTAGATGAGCAGGAAGCACAAATCGGTTGCTTTAAGCATCGTCGAGGCCGAATACATTGCTGCTTTATGGCCTGTTGTGAAGCTGTTTGGTTGAGGAAGCTCTTTAGTAATCTACTGTGACAACCAAAGTGGGATTTGCCTTTCAAAGAATCTCGCGTTCCACGACCGCTCCAAACATATTGATATTAGGTACCACTTTATCCGGGATATGGTACAACGAGGAGCAATAAGGTTCCATCACATCAGGAATGATGAGCAGGTCGCAGATATTCTCACGAAGTCCTTAGGGAAGGGCAAATTCTTAGCCTTCCATGAGAGAATTGGAGTCGTGGAAAGACCCTCCTATGAGCGTCCCGCATAAGTTGGACACTGAACTCTGGGAGCTCCTGGGGGCTTGGGGTACTTCTTGGAGCTATGAGTGGCCATAGGGTGAGTGGTTCACCTTCCCCTAATGGTGTGTTGTGTACAGAGTGAGTGGTTCACCTTCCCCTGTAATAACCCATGATGGTTGACATGTGTGTAGGGTGAGTGGTTCACCTTCCCCTACGATTGACATATACATAGGATGAGTGGTTCACCTTCTCCTATCACATCTGAGCACGATGAGTGGTTCAACTTCTCCTATCACATATGAGCAGGATGAGTGGTTCACCTTCTCCTACTGATGCCCCAGCATACATCCTACCCATGTAGTCTAGGACTCATGGATAGTAGCTATCATCTGACCAATGAGTTGGGAAATGAGGATTGGGACCATAACACTACCAATGGACGTGTCGTATACTATCGTACTCCCTATGCTAGGATGCATGGTGTTCAACAACTTGATTTGGGATCAATTGAGGTTCTACCTCTAGACTAACTTGTGTCAGTGGAGAGTGGCAAGGTCTTGTGACTCAGTCTCGATCAATTCTTCTTCATTATTACTTCATGGTTCAACAGAGTAGAGCAGAGCAGGGATGACAGAGATGGTACAGGATGGCATGATGATCAGTGACAGCACATGGATTGGCAGGTGGAATTCTCCCTAGTTGAGAGGCAGTGTTAAAATTAGCAACTAGGGCCATATTCCACCTTGGGACAATTCATATGATGGAGATGATAATTTTATTGGATTCCTTTTTTCGAGAGGTCCAAGATTGATCTAAAGATCATCTCATTCGTACACGCAGAAGTGGAATTTTTAATTTATTTCTCTCATACACAAATCGTCAAGGTCGGCCTCAGTCAAATGAAGCCCAAGAGATGTGTCTCCACACCCTCAACGATTTGTATAAATAGGAGTGACCTCTCTCCTCATTTGGACATCACTCATCACATCACACATCTCTCTCTCTCCTCTCTTGATTGGTTCATACAGCTTGGAGGCAGTGTCTGTCTTCTTCGCACGTCTGGCAGGAGGTTGAATTCTTCTAAGGCAGAATAAGTCAAATTTCAGGAAAACAGACCAGCGTTGACCAACATTGACCAGGGCTCATTTCACCTCCGTTGACTTCGATCTTGAGGGAAAAATTTCGATCTTTGGGGGCTGCATTTATTGGCACAAAAATCGAGGTGACTGGGACAATTTGACCAACATTGTCTTCAGATTTGACTGCAGAAATTATAGTAGTGTTTGACTAGTGTGACCGAATTGTTTTTGGGTTGACTTTGACTCTCCTAGAAGGCCAAATTGGACTGTTGTTGACCGAGTTGCTTGGAGGACTTTTTGGTGTTGATTTGACCAGCATTGACTTTCTGGTTAGGGCTGCAGTTGACTGTTGATTTTGACAATACTGAATTTGATATGTATACTCTCTCTCTCTCTCTGCTGAACTATTGAAGAATAATAAGAGGAATTGATCAAAGGGTTTTCCCCACATTGGGTTTTTTCCCTGGCATCTGGCAAATATTGTGTCTTCTTGTCTTGGCTTGTCTTCTGCATTTCGTTTATGTTCTATCTACATTTACTATAAATGTAATTAATGTGATTGCTACTGGAAATAATTGAAAATTGATATTAGGCAACTTAGGAACATTGAAATAAATTGTGCTAAGCATAGAACATACCATTGTTAACTAAAATTAACAATGGTCCTAGACGGGGTTCGGGATCACAGTCCCATATATCGCAGACAAGAACACAACGAAGGACATGTGGGATGCGGTTGTGAAGCTGTACCAGGATCCATCTAAGAATTGGGATATGATTCTCAAGGAGAAGCTGAGAACGACCAAGATGCAGAAGAGCGAGAGTGTTACATCATACCTCACTAGGATTCAGGGAGTCTAAGATGAACTTGCAGTTGTAGGAGAGAAACTGTCAGATAGTGAACTGGTGCAAACAACTCTCAACGAGTTTACTAAGGAATGACAAACTTTCATTCAAGGAATCATTGGACGAGATAAGCGACCAGATTGGGAACGCTTGTGGTGTGACTTCACTCAAGAGGAGTTGAGGCTTAGCCTCGCAGATGGTGCTACCAACAGTAGTAGCAAGGGACCGAAGGTGTCTTAGCTTTTGGAGATGGAGTTTGGAGTAGCATCAGACAAGTATTCTAGTCGTTGAAGTGTCTAAGAGGCTAAGGAACATGAGATCTCCAATACACAGAAAATGTTTCGTGACTTTCTGGTTAGGGCTGCAGTTGACTATTGATTTTGAAAATAATGTTTTGGGCAAGTAAATTTGATATGTGTACTCTCTCGCTGCTGAACTATTGAAGAATAATAAGAGGAATTGATCAAAGGGTTTTCTCCACATTGGGTTTTCTCCCTGACATCCACCAAATATTGTGTCTTCTTGGCTTGGCTTGTCTTCTGCATTTTGTTTATGTTCTATCTACATTTACTATCAACGTAATTATTGTGATTGCTACTGGAAATATTGGAAATTGATATTGGGCAACTAAGGAACATTGAAGTAAATTGTGCTAAGCATAGAACATACCATTGTTAACTAAAATTAACAATGGTCCTAGAAAGGGTTCGAGATCACAGTCCCACATATCATAGACAAGAACACAACGAAAGACATGTGGGATGCGGTTGTGAAGCTTGGCCAGGATCCATCTAAGAATTGGGATATGATTCTCAAGGAGAAGCTGAGAACGACCAAGATGCAGGAGAGAGAGAGTGTTACATCATACCTCACTAGGATTCAAGGCGTCTAAGATGAACTTGCAGTTGTAGGAGAGAAACCATCAAATAGTGCATTGGTGCAAACAACTCTCAACGAGTTTACTAAGGAATGACAAACTTTCATTCAAGGAATCATTGGATGAGATAAGCGACCAGATTGGGAACAATTGTGGTGTGACTTCACTCAAGAGGAGTTGAGGCTCAGCCTCGCAGATGGTGCTACCAGCAGTAGTAGCAAGGGACCGAAGGTGTCTTAGCTTTTGGAGATGGAGTTTGGAGTAGCATCAGACAAGTATTCTAGTCATTGAAGTGTCTAAGAGGCTAAGGAACACGAGATCTCTAATACCCAGAAAATGTTTCGTGAGATGACTATGAAACACCTTAATTAAATTAATTGACCAGATAATTTTTTTTTCCCCAAGTCTAACTTAGGAAAAATGTTTAATTAAAGTGTATTAATTAAGGAAATCGATTTTTTCTCTAGAGACTTCTCAAAAGTGATTTGACAGAGTCTAAGATTATCTGAGCCATCGATCACGATTAGATCTTAGTTGTTGGTGATCTAGCGAGAGAATTATAAGAGCAAGTCGAAGGAGCTTGTAGAAGACACATCAAATGAGCAAGGGAGCAAAGCAGTGCAAATTTCCCATTGCATTGTATTCAACGAGGGAAGAATTTGAGCCAACAGAGCATCAGTGAGAGGGTCGGCAGAAATTGGAGAGAGATTTCCAGGGGAGATTTCCACAGATTTCCAAAGTCAGAGGGAAGGCCAATTTCTTCGGCAGGAAGGTATTACCAGGTGGTGCGAGTTCTCCAAAGCACATATCTGGGCAACAGATCGTTTTTCCATTTGTCGGGAATCAAATCCGGAAGCCAGAGCGAATTGTCTAGTGCGAGTGGAGGATCACCAAAGGAGTGCAGGATCAACCAAATCTCAGTTTCTAGCTAGTGTGCATTTCTCGCGGCAGCTTTTTTTTATGCGCATTTACTGGATGAGGCCAAGTTTGATTTTGCAAGGGAAACAAAGGGTTTCCAGGTCGATCTACCAGTTGGAGTGGAGGAGAAAATTTTCTGGAGCTTTGCCATTGTTTGGAAAGCAGATCATTGTACTCTCTAATTTGCTTAAGATAATAAAATATAAACCCTCATTTGTTGCACCAATTTTTCCTTCAGGGTTTTTCCGAGGACGTTAGTCCAAAAACATTGATGTCATTTTTATGTGTGTGCATCTATTTCTCAGTTCCTGATTTATTTCCACAACGTTTATTTTATTGTGAAGATTGCAGTAGTGAGCTAATTGTTATTTGTTGTTAAACTTAATCAACAGAATACAAATAAATTGCATCAGTTAGAAAAACAGTTTCCAGTTGATTGCAATTGTGGATTTTTCACATAGTATTAGAGAGTAGTTGATCAGATTTGAGGCTTAGAGGCGCAAGGAAGCAAATCGTGTTGTTTCAAAGGGAGATTTGAAGCACCAACTTCTAGATCTACGCATTCTAGCCAGAGTTTCAACTTACAGAGGAGGAGAAACCGATTTCCAGATCCACGAGGAAAAGTTCGATTTTGCTTCATATCTGTGGCAGCAGGAAGCATTTCCTATGAGCAGATCAGTCAATTCGTAGAGTAGATCTAGGCGTAGAGATTTGCAGCAGGAGTTCGCAGTTGCAGATCTGCGCAGGTAAGGAAGAGAAAGTACACAAAGGGAACTTCCAGTTAATTTCTCAAAGGGTTTCCAGCTTTCCAGATCAAGGGAGAGGAGGTCGTAATTTCTAGCAGCAGAAGGCCACATAGACTATTCAATACAACCAGTGGGAGTTTCAAGATCAGCAGTGCGAGCTGCCCAGAAAGAATACGAGGAAGAGCGAGTTCCAGAAAGACACCAGAGGCTAGTACAGGAACAAATCTACCAATGCAGGATCAAATTTGCGCATTCCAAGAGGAGTGCGAGTAGAAGAGGGAGCCAGATGTAGTTGTCGGAAGGAGAAAGGGAATTCCAATTTATTGACCTCCAACATATTTGAGTTTTGTAGGGATGGGCACAACAGGGCTGAAGGATCAGGACAGACTTGACGAAGCCTCTAACTTTCGCATATGGAAGGCTAGGATGACATTTCTGTTAGATGAGTATTGACTGAAGGAGATGGAGATGGCTAAAGCCAAGAGGATGATCCTAGACGAGGTTCGAGATCACATTGCCCCACATGTTGCATCATTGAATACTGCAAAGGAAATGTGGGATGTCGTCGCAAGCTGTATGAGAATCTATCAGAGAATCGGAAGATAATTCTCAAGGAGAAGCTGAGGACCACAAAGATGCAGAAGGGAGAAAGCATTACATCCTATCTCACTAGGATTCAGACGATCAGAGATGATGTTGCAACAGTGGGAGAGAAGCCACAAGACAGTGAGTTAGTGCGGACAACCCTCAACAGTTTCACCAAGGAATGGCGCACATTCGTCTAATTCATTTTTGGGAGAGATACGCTACCTAGATGGGATCGTCTGTGGAGTGACTTCACTCAGGAGGAGCTAAGGCTCAGTCTTGTAGAATGTACTATCTGGACCAACAGCAAGGGACCCAAGGAGGAGGAGGATGAAAAGAACGTAGCCCTTGCAAGTAAGGGAAAGGCGAAGAAGGGTCCCATTCAGGGACAAGGCTCATTGGGAGGAGAAAAGAAGAAGAAAGATCTATTGAAGGTCAAGTGATTTGGATGTGATGAATTTGGTCACTACGTCTCCCAGTGTCTGAAGAGGAAGAAGGACCAAAAGGGGGAGCAGACAGCAGCTTCGACAGAGATTGATGAGTTGACTGCCAGATTGGAGAAGTTTGCAATGATAGTAGCTATACCTCTAGGTGGAGGAGGAGCTTGATACCTTAGCATGTCAGGTTGGGCAGGGTCCAGTGCAATAACAACAAGGAGATCAGTTAGATCAACTCCAGTGATTGCAACAGGGTCATCATCTTTGCAATAGGATCCCACAGTATCATAGTAGCAAGTTCAATGTTAGTAGGCATAGTTGGTCATTTAGATGACAGTTGCAGAGCTAGTTGCAGTCGATATTCAAGAGATAGTTGCAGAGCTAGATGCAGTGACACAGGCAGTGCGAATTGCCCATTTGCAGTATGCAGGTGTAGTTCCAACCAGAGAGATTTCCTAGTGGGAGATCGAGACTTAGAGGGAGTCTAGCTTCAGATGGAGCAACCCTATGGAAGCTTAGTGCTTCAGGGTCTGAGGGGATCGATACATAGTTACAGTGATAACAACAGCGCAGATGCAATATAGTGTAGTGGCAACAGCGACAATGTAGAGGCTTCAACAGTGTGAGATCAGAATATGCACAATAGCATGGTAGTCAGTGAGAGCTAGTTGTATCACAATTGTCAGACACCAATAACATGATCAATCCAGCTACTGAATGTTCTTCTGCTCAATATGGAGTAGAGGAATATGTTGGGGAGAGAACAACTTCCTCGCTAAGAGGGACTGTTGGTTTTTGGAGATTGAGTTTGGAGTAGCATCAAACAGGTGTTCTAGTCTCTGAAGTGTCTAAGAGGCTAAGGAACACGAGATCTCCAATGCCCAGAAAAGGTTTCGCGAGATATAATTCTGAAAAACCTTAATTAAATTAATTGACTAGATAATTAAATTTTTCCTAAGTCTAACTTAGGAAAATTGGTCAATTAAAGTGTATTAATTAAGGAAAACGACTTTTGCTCTAGAGACTTCTCAAAAGTGATTTGACTGAGTCTAAGATGATTTGAGTCGTCGATCATGATTAGATTTTGGTTGTTGGTGATCCAACGAGAGAATTATCAGAGCAAGTCAAATGGGCTAGGAGAAGAAACATCAAATGAGAAAGAGAGCAGGGAAAACGAATTTCCCAGTGCACAGTACTCAATGAGGGAAGAGTTCGAATCAGTAGAGCATCAATGAGAGGGTCAGTAGAAATTGGAGAGAGATTTCCAAGGGAGATTTCCACAAATTTCCAGAATCAGAGGGAAGGTCAATTTCTTTTGCAGGAAGGTCGTACCAAGGGGTGCAAGTTCTCTAGATCACAGATCTGGGCAACAAAACATTTTTCCAGTTCCCAGGAATCAATTCCGAAAAGCAGAGCAAGTTGTCTAGTGTGAGTGCAAGATCAACAAAATCTCGGTTTCCAGCTAGTGCAAATTTCTCGAAACAACGTTTTTTATGCACATTTACTGGAGGAGGTCGAGTTTGATTTTCCAAGGGAAATAGAGGGTTTCTAGGTCGATCTACCAGTTGGAGTGGTGGAGAAAATTTTACGGAGCTTTGTCAGTGTTAGGCAAGCAGATTGTTGTACTCTCCAATTTGCTAAAGATAATAAAATATAAACCCTCATCTACTGCACCAGTTTTCCCTTCGGGTTTTTTCTGGGGATGTTAGTCCAAAAACATTGGTGTCATTTTTATTTGTGCATCTATTTCTCGATTCCGGATTTATTTCTACAGCATTCATTTTATTGTGAAGATTGCATTAGTGAGCTATTCGTTATTTGTCATTAAACTTAATTAACAAAAGACAAAAAATGCATTAGTTAGAAGAATAGTTTCCATTTATTGGAATCGTGGATTTTCATAAGGGGGAGAAGGAAGAAGAGAACGTAGCCCTTGCATGAAAGGGAAAGGCGAAGAAAGGTCCCAGTGAGGGACAAGACTAAAAGGAAGAGAAGGAGAAAAAGGACCTGTCGAAGATCAAGTGCTTTGGATGTGGTGAATTTGGTCACTTCGTCACCCAGTGTCCAAAGAGGAAGAAGGACATGAAGGGGCAACAAACAGTAGCTTCAGCAAAGATCGATGAGCTATCCTCCAGATTGGAGGAATTCACATTGATAGTGGCTATACCTCTAGATGGAGGGGGAGCATAGTGCTTCAGATTAGCAGTATGGGCAGGGTCCATGTGAGAGTAGCAGAAAGTCTAGATCAGATCCAATTGTTGTTCACATGGATCAATACCTTTGCTACTGGAACCCACAAAGATAAATTAGCAGGAGGATTGAGGTGTCAACAAGGCGCAGTTAGATCTTGAGGGACAGTGCAAAGCTAGTTGCAGTCAGATGCTTGAGTGTCAGTTGCAGAGCCAGTTGGGCGCAGCCAAGTGCTCAGCGGACAGTGCAGAGCTATTTGCAATCAGAGACTCAAGGACATGTGCAGAGCCAGTTGCAATGACATAGTAGATCAACATGAGTTTGAGGCTCAGAGGGAGTCTAGCTTCAGAGGGAGCAACCTTATGGAGGTTGGACCTTTAGGATCCGAGAGATTAGTACACACAATAGTAGGATGGCAGCAGTGGAGAGCGATAGTGAGGTAGTGCAAATTGCCCAGATGGAGTAGGCAGGTGCAGTTCCAACCAAATTCACTCCAGCACATAGGCATCAACATTGTGAGATCAAAGTATGCACAGTAGCATGGTAGACAACGTGTGCCAAAGTATTTTCTTCATAGTGATTTCCACTGACAGGGAGTCAGATCAGTTTGAAGATGTGAAGAAAGGAGGTACGAGGGGCGGTTAGGAGAGAGGGAAGCCAGGTAATGCTACAAACATTGACATTGGGATAAAATCGGCAAGGGTCCGGAAAACAAAAAAAATCGTAAAAATCGAGAAAATATCAGTAAAAATCAACAAACACCGGCTAGGCCAAAAAGATAGAGGTTTCGCGATAAAATCGGGATGTTATCGAGATGTTTGCAACACAAAAGCTAAGTTTGCAGATTGGGATTTTTTTGTGGTTCGAGTTTTCCAAGGGGGGCGAGTTTTCCAGGGGGGGAGATTTTCCAAGTTCTATTGCTGTATAAAACTCTATAATTCTCTGTGGGTCATTTTCACTATAAGGGAGCCCTTATTTATTCTAAGAAATAAGGGAAGAATAAATTGGAGGGTTTTATAAGTTTATATTGTGTGATTGATTTTCTACTTGTGCTTTTGTTCCAAATTTTATTGTTAAATACCAGTTTATTTTTATTCAGCAATTTCAGAAAATAACTTATTGGGTTAAATAATTTTTCTAGATACAAAAATTGCTTGGGATATAGATCAGATCTCGTATTCGGAAATTAAGATACACAGTTGTTGCAGTGCTAGCATACGAGAGAGATAGTAGTTGCCTCCTCCTTAACCTGATGTGATTTGTATTTAGTTGATCAAGGAAATGACCACCCTAAAGGTGAGTTATGTACAATTGCACTAAGGTTATCGATTGGAAACCATTTCATCACTAAAACTAAATGATGAAATGAGGAGTTGAGGTGAAGATATTTACTAACCCCTATTCCACCCAACCTTCCAACTGACATGCAAATATATACACTATTTAATACTATCCCTAATAGGGCCCACTAACATATACCCAATTTAGCCAAAGATTCTTTATGGGACTCGAAAAACATGTCAATATGAAGGGTGACTTCTTAGCCTCTTGCTAAGTAAGAATTGAACAATTAGTTATTCAACACCACAACATACCTACCTATACCTGCAAGACAATACCTAATTGTGCAACATTATCACCATTGGGCATTTACTTCCATATGTAACCATGAACCTCTACACGCATGACAAAAAATTATGTTCTTGGGCTCTAGGGACATGTACAAGTTTAGGAAAAAATTTCAAGAATGACACTTCCTGTCATCAGCATAAAGTCAGAAATACCAAGCATTGATTCAGCTTCATTTACACTGCTAAAGCAATTCGAACATAAATCCAAGGTAGTATTCCAACATCTTTCTATTGTCAAAGAAACCAAGGAAGAAATTATCAAAGAAGAGAAGAAAATAGAACACAAGCAAGAGTCAAAACAGAAGACTAAATGTTTCTAAGAGAATCCATCCAGGAAAAAAAAGGCATACTTGTATATCTTCAAAGTCTCCAATGCAACAGCACATGCTACAGGATGCCCGGAGTAAGTAAAGCCATGTGCAAAAGAACCTGACATTAATTTACAAGAAAAGTTTGAGAGGTTAAATTAACAGCATCAAGATATATTTTAAATGACAATGAACTTGACAAAGGTCAATAATGTTTTTGGCTAAATAGAAATATTTGGACGTACCTAGTTTGTTGCTTTCAGAAAGAACAACATCAGCAACCTCTTTGCCTACCAACATTGCACCTATGGGCATGTATGAAGATGAAAGAGCCTATTGCAAAAACCAAGGATTTGAGCACATTTTTAAGAGTGAAATATTGTGAATTAAAGTCATACTTGTTAAAATAAAGATATTATTGCTCACTTTAGCTATTGAGACAAGGTCTGGCTGAATATTGTACTTGTCACATCCAAACATTGTTCCCAACCTTCCAAAGGCACATATAACCTGACAATAAAGGATTGCAAGGTAAATAACTTCTGGAAAATATTGATTGAACCTTGAACTAAGAAGCAGGTAAACACGAATTGAGAAGAAAATTGTTGCAAGTGAAAAACCAAACCAAAATATTTCAGTTATGGAAATCACATGTTTGACACTGCAAATGTCAAGTCAGTAACTCTGCGATGAATGAGATATGCAGTTACTTACCTCATCTGCAATAAATAAGATATCATATTTCTTTACAACAGCTTGCACCTGTGAAATAATACACATTCAATCTCATCTTAGAAGAATCATAAACATTGCAACTATGGAAAATGGAGACTACATCACCTGATCTTAAATTAACAGAGTACATCTCCAGAATACAAAAAGGAAAATTTGATAAACCTGTATTGATGTCAAGACTTGCAGCCTAAATGCAGAGATTATCACTTGTATAGTTTCAATCAAGGAAGAACCATGATACTGTCTAAAGACTAATCTTAGTTTAGAAGATAAGATAATTTTGCTAATGTCTAACAAATGACCACAAAAGTAGGTCAAGGGGACCACTTGGTAAAATAGCACTGATACATAGTAGGAGTGCAGAAAATTACTCCTAAATAAAGCAAGACTCAGAAAGTAAAATAAGATAAACTACTGCTCTAAGCTAAAGCACTGATAGTGGAAAACAGATCTGGGAGAAGTGGACCCAAAATCTGCAATATAAATAATGCAAGCATGTCAGGATCCAGCATAGAAATAATGAAGGCATATGAAGATCCATTAGCATTGGCTCCCCTAACATTTAAGGCTGAATCACTAAATAGAGTGTTTTTGGAGGAGCTGGAAGATAATATAGGATTGTATTGTGTTGCTGTCTAGACGAGGTCCCCCCTGCTGAGACTGGGTGACCTCATCTATCTATTGAAAAAGGATCTGAAACAATAAAGATTCTTGGATTTCTAGGAAGTGGGCATAGCCCTTCAAGCCTGCAATGATACAGAATCAAGATGCTCGCTACTAATGATCTCTCACTTGGCACCTATGGTAGGAGGGAGCACCGGAAAGAAGAATGTGATCAATCGAGTGGAAGTCAGTCCAGGGATGGGAAAAGAATCTAGGACTACAGACTAAGGATCTCGTGGATGTATAGAGCTACATACCTCTGGTCAAACTACCCAAAGAAATTGAATAGGGTTCATGACCTTCAAAACAGATAGTGGAACAGCCCTCGGATCTCATAAAAAATGGGCCAGTGAAATTAAAATTTCTCCTCAATCTAAACTATTGACTTTTGGTAGCTTGGGAGGTATTCCAAGCCCAAGGTTCAGGGTTTGGAGGGCAAAGTGTCACAAGAGTCACTTGTGGGCTTGGAACCCAAGCATGGGGTTTTGCACCCACCGGAATTTGGGTCAAAACCATGAATTTGAGCATGAGAAAATTTGAGGTGATAGAGCTTGGCATGCCGGTTCCAACGCTTCAAAGATCACTCAAATCGGAGCTCTAGAAATGACATTATGAATTTTTGAAGTTGCGGAGTAGGCTTCATTAGGATCAGCCTTGTAGTTGGAGACCTTATGACAGTTGGACAAGCCCTCTTCATGGAATTCGTTGGAGCCACATGAAAGGATATAAATTAGAGTTATGTGTGAGTTATTTGAGCATCCAAGAACATCAATCAAGTCATTTCATCTTTGAACTGGCCGCAGGAAAAGGAGGACGGAGTGTGGAGGATTAGGGCTGTTTTGGGCAGGGCTATTCTTCATTGCAGGTCCGAGATTAGTTGCTGAAGGGAGGCCGCATTTCAGAGTGGTGTAGAGGGCTGTTTTGAGTGCGGTTTGAGGAGAGTTTTCTCCCCTTGCTAGGCCGCAGCACTAGCTTTCAAAGTTTGGGTAGGCCGTAGACCTGAACTGCCCTGTTCAAGAGGGCTGAGGGTGCTGTAGTGTTCACAGCCCACCGCAGAGAGAACAGGTATCATTTCTGGGTTTGTTGGAGGGTTGGTTTGAGCCCTATCCCACAGCAAAGTGAGGAAGGGAGGCTGCACTCAATAGCTGACTGTTTTTTATAGTTTGGTAGGGCTGTTACCTAGTGACAGATGCCCTAAACAGGAGAAGATTTGAACAGCAGTGAACAGACCTAACACAAGGTACGTTTTGATGAGGAGTTTGTGTTGATTTGATATTGGATGGAGTCCTAGATGGACAGATTTGCTTGTCATCTTTGTGAGCTGTTAGTAAGGACAGTATTAAGGTGACGAGGTGCCCTAGACATGCTGTCATAAAAGACCTTGTACAGCAGAAGGTGGGCACACTTGGCAGTCCTAGGAACTGGACAGTTTGGTATACATCCTAGGGCAATTATAACAGAAGATTGATATGTGGTATGTCAAGAGGAGCAACAACAAGTTGCAGAAGTATAGTTGTCCTCTTGAGCTGATGTAATTTGCAGGTGGATGGGTGTCCGATTTGAAGTCTGTTGGAAGCCATGTGTAAGGGTCTCCTAGGTGTGAGGATGCCCTAACGAGGTGCAGATGCTACAGTGTGGACTTGGTCACTCGTGGACTGTTGGAGGGCAGCCTGAGAGTGGACCAAGTGTGGACATGATTGAGCACTTGTGATCTGCGGAGGATAGCGTGATAGTGCCCAAGATGGAACCTAGTGTGCACTATCTTCATGGACTTAGATGGTTGTTAGAGTGGTAGTTGTTAGAGCTAAAGGGTCTGATCAGCCAGGAGCATTTTGAGTAGCCCCAGACTTGTGTGTGGAGAAGGAATTCTACAGCAGATGATGGGCAATTCTCCTAGCCCGTGTTCATTGTGGGAGATGGACATCTTGCAGTGATAGGTGGCAGCCCTCCATGCCCTATGTTGGTCTTCATCGAAGTAGCTAGGAAGACCATAGTGGGTTGAAGTCCATGAGTAGCTAAGGAGCAGCAGTGGGCAAATTGAGAGTTGTTCACAAACAGAGTTGTGAACAACTCGACAGGAGTCTCAATGTGTTGTGCCCTTGATGGACTAAGGCATAACTAGTGAGCAGATTGGATAGTCGAGGTTCAGTGGCTAGATGGACTTGGAGCATTGATATTGGCAGGTACTGCAGATCAGGAGTCGAAGGACAGGGTAGGTATAGGGTATGACCACGAGGAGCTGTGAGAGCATGCTACAACTAGATGGTCAGAGTATCTTGTTTTGTATCTTGTACTAGTGCATGTATGAGGGCCATTATCCCTGGTACAGGAGCCCTAGACTATTGTATTATATCAGTTGGATTAATATAACGAAATTGGGTTGAAAATTTAAAAAGTTGTCTATATTCTGTGGATATGTGATTTACTATTGTTTATATTCCACTGTGCAAAGTAGTTTTGTTGAGATTCTTGGTTTGGTAGCATCAGAGATTTTAAGATTCTATCGTAGACCCAAGATCGTGGAAATTCTACATGGTATTAAAGCGTATTTGAGCTACTTTGAGGTTCAGTGTATCAAAGTGTGCATAGCGAAGCAACTCAGAGAGAGTTGTGGGTGTCTAAATCATGGAGCATAGGGTTCAGTGAGATTGGGTGGGAGTTCTGGTGGATAGGTGGTGAGCCTAGTGAACAATAGTTTTTTGTAGGGCAAATTGTTGATCATGGATTTCCTTTGACTTGTCATGGATGGTTGGGACAACTGGAGGATTGCTTTGGTTGGGACGAGATCAGGTTGATCGAGATGGCTTCATGTGATGGACTGGATATTGGCAGGCTAGAGTCTTCATCAGATCATGATGTTGCATATCCGAGATTGGTGGGATTTGCACGAGTGGTATTTGATCTAGGAGGATGAGTGCTTGCAGGAATGAGCCAGTGGAGATCGTGTAGGCTCAGAGGGAGTCTAGCCTCAGAGGGAGTAACCCTATGGAGGTTTTGGATCTTCAGGTTTGGATATGATGAGGCTGAGACACTACCGAGATGCAAGGTTCATTCTACAGGGTATGCTGCAATGATGGATGCCAGATGGGCTAGTGTCGCCGAAGATGATGATGATTACTTCCTAGTCTTGGAAGTATCTCCCTCACTAAGAGGGAGTGTTTATTTTTGGTAGCTTGGGAGATACTCCAAGCCCTAGGGTTTGGGGTTTGGAGGGAAAAGCGCCTCAAGAGTCACTTGTGGGCTTGGAACCCAAGCATGGGGTTTTGCACCCATCGGTATTTGGGTCAAACCCATGAAGAATTTGAGCATGGGAAAATTTGAGGTGATAGAGCTTGGCGTGTCGATTCCAACGCTTCGAAGATCACTCAAATCAGAGCTCTAGAAATGAAGTTATGAATTTTTGAAGTTGTGGAGTAGACTTGGTTAAGGTCGGCCTTGTAGTTGGAGACCTTATGACAGCTGGACAAACCCTCTTCATGGAATTCATTGGAGCCACATGAAAGAATATAAATTAGAGTCATGTGTGAGTTATTTGAGCATCCAAGAACATCAATCAAGTCATCATTTCATCTTTGAACTGGCCGCAGGAAAAGGAGGACAAAGCATGGAGGATTAGGGTTGTTTTGGGCAAGGTTATTCTTCATTGCATGTCCGAGATTAGTTGCTGAAGGAAGGTCTCATTTCAGAGTGGTGTAGAGGGTTGTTTTCAGTGTGGTTTGAGGAGAGTTTTCTCCCCTCACTAGCCCGCAACACTTGCTGTTAAAGTTTGGGTCGGTCGCAAGCCTGAACTGCCTTGTTCAAGAGGGTCAAGGGTGTTGTAGTGTTCATAGCCCATCACAGAGAGAACAAGGATCATTTCTGGGTTTGTTCGAGGGTTAGTTTGAGCCCTATCCCACAGCAAATGTGACAGCAATGTGAGGAAGGGAGGTCGCACTCAATAGTTGATTGTTTTGTCTAGTTTGGTAGGGTTGTTACCTAACACAAGGTATGTTTTGATGAGGAGTTTGTATTGTTTTGATGTTGGATGGAGTCCTAGATGGACAAATTTGGTTGTTATCTTTGTGAGTTATTAGTAAGGACAGTATTATGGTGACAAGGTTCCCTAGACATGCTGTCATAAAAGGCCTTGTACAGCAACAGAAGGTGGGCACACTTGGAAGCCCTAGGAGCTGGACAGTTTGGTATACATCTTAGGGCAATTATAACAACAAATTGATATGCGTCATGTCAAGAGGAGCAACAGCAAGTTGCAGAAGTATAGTTGTCCTCTTGAGCTGATGTAATTTGCAGGTGGATGGGTGTCCGATGAATGAGAAATTTGTTGGCAGCCATGTGTAAGGGTCTCCTAGGTGTGAGGATGCCCTAACGAGGGGCTGATGCTACAGCGTGGACTTGGTAACTCGTGGACTGTTGGAGGGCAGCCTGAGAGTGGACCAAGAGTGGACATGATTGGGCATTTATGGTCTGTTGAAGGACAACATGATAGTGCCCAGGTTGGAGCTCAGTGTGCACTATCTTCATGGACTTAGATGGTTGCTAGAGTGGCAGTTGTTGGAGCTCAAGGGTCTGATAAGCCAGGAGCATTTTGAGTAGCCCTAGACTTGTGTGTGGAGAAGGACTTCTACTACAGATGATGGGCAGTCCTCCTAACCCGTGTTCATTGGGGAGATGGGTATCTTCCAGTGATAGGTGGCAACCCTCCATGTTGTATGTTGGTCTTCATCGAAGCAGCACGGGAAGACCATAGTGGGTTGAAGTCCCTCAGTAGTTGAGGAGAAACAGTGGGCAAATTGAGAGTTGTTCACAAACAAAGTTGTGAACAACTCGACAGGAGCCTCGATGTGTTGTGCGGCGTGCCCTTGATGGACTAAGGCACAACTATTGAGCAGATTGGATAGCCGAGGTTCAGTGGCTAGATGGAATTGAAGCATTGATAGAGGTAAGTGTTGCAGATTGGGAGTCGAAGGACTGGGAAGGTACAGGGTACGACTAAGAGGAGTTCAGACATCATGCTACAGCCAAATGGTCAAAGTATCTTGTACTAGTGGATGTATGAGGGCCATTATCCCTGGTACGGGAGCCCTAGACTGTTGTATTATATCTGTTGGATTAATATAACGAAGTTGGGTTGAAAATTATAAAAGTTGTCTATATTTTGTGCATATGTGATTTACTGTTGTTTATATTTCATTGTGCAAAGTAGTTCAGTTGAGATTCTTGGTTTGATAGCATCAGAGATTTTAAGATTCTATCCTAGACCCAAGATCGTGGAAATTCAACATAAACCACCCACAGATGGCACAGCAGCGAAATCCTTTCTAACTGGTCAAGCTAGAGCTTTGTCCCCAACCCAAAGTCTATGCAAGCCCACTCTAAACTGGCCTAGGGGATGCAAAGAGAATGCATCCAATGACAACATGTGTATGGACGCTAGATAATGAGTATATCCCTTGGCTCCATGAAATTCTTTGCATAAAAGCCCATCTTCAAACATAACATGCCTGATGCATCCATCCAAGAGATCATAGTACACTTGTTGTAGATGTCAACCTAAGTGACCCTTCCTAGTGGGTATGAGGTAGCTAGGTGCATCTAATGAGTATCTAAATGGAGGGAGATGAACTATTGAAATACACAAACTCCAAAAGATATAAAACCCCTACAAACCAACCACAAATAGGGGGGCTAGCGAATGCAATGCAATTTGAAGAGCAATAAACCAAGCATGGGTATTGTTACCCACCAAAATGTGTGTAACCACATAGGAGAAAATATTTCCCCTTCTTTGGACAGTTGGCCAGTTAGCAGCCCCACATTGCTCAAAACATGATACTAGGCCATGATCCTCCACCATTTGCACCGGTCAGGCACCTCTCACCATTTTAAATTCCTCTTGAAGGAAGGTAGACCACCATTTGGCAAGTACTTTAAGCATCTTGCAATCATATGCTTTTACTTAATGTTTTGAGCATTCTAACATGGATCAAGGGGTGAACTAGATGATTGACTGATCTTGACTGTAAAATTGTTCTCTCACTTTACCATGGAGGTTAATTTTTTACCCTAGTCCAGTGGGACCTCCTCTATGGCCTTTGGGTTATATAGGAGGGGCACTACTTGGGAGACTTGGATTGAAGTAGCATCTCCAATGCCATGCTTACCACTTTCCATGATTCCCCAAATTTCATATTCATTCTTGAAGCTTGCAGTCCATTCTGTAGATTTTATGATTTTAGCATTGTTCTAGAAGTTACTTTTGCACTCCTACATTGTACTTTGTGATATTGGATGTACTTTTAAATCTCATTGACCGACTTTTGCAGTCATTTGAAAAACATTAATAAAATTATTTCATTTAGTTCATTGGTAGATAAAATCTATAGTATGTGGGTGAGAGTGGACACGGCTACTTCACTCTTTTGTTGCATATGTCATATTGTTTCCCATTTTGGTAGAGACTACGAGTAATTGTCTCACAAAGAGTCATAACTAATGAGATAAATTCCCTCTTAAATAGTAACTTCCTTAAAACTAATCCAAAAAAAATTTGATACCACAAAGCAATTGCATACCCTGTGTGTTTGCTACATTTTCTTCCTTACTAAGGTTGCAAGAATGAAGATATGGTCACATATGCAGTAATTCCTTTTGAAACCTGCTTCACATTCCACTTGGAATTTCATTTTCTCCATCAATATGGACATGATCATTCAATGCTATGGCAATGATTTTGGACAAAGTGTGTCAATCGTGATGATAGTCCAATAATTATTTGGTTCATCATGATCTCCAATATATAACTGGAATAGACAACACGTGAGTTCCAAAAGGAGACAACCAAAGGAGACCATCCAACTAGAAAGATTCGCAAAATGAGCTAAAGGGCCAAGTTATGTTTAAGGAATTCCTCTCTCAAGTTTTCTATGCACTGGGTTTTATTAGACTAGAGTTTAAAACAAATCATATGATCATGTCATTTGTAAATAAATGACAAGTAAAAGGTCCATGATTATTCCATAACCCAAGTTTCCATGATCGAAGTAGTGTGCCCATGATTATTCCACAAAGTGTTAATTTTCCAGTGTTCCATGTTATAACAATCACTTACAACAATTTCTTCTTCAAAGAGCAATCAATTAGCCAATTCAATTTCAATTATCTAGTGATAGTAAGAAATTGTAGATAGAACTGTGAAAATTCGGGAATCCGGAATCCTATTGCAACAACTGATGTTAATTCTTCTAATTGTTAATTTACTTAACAATTTACTTGCAGTTTCCTACGGAAAATATCAAATCAAATACACTGCAACCATCACAAATAAAATATTGTGGAAGAAAAAAAAAACTGGAAGAAATAGATGCATACACACAAAATACACCGTTATTTTTGGATCAATGTCTCCGGAAAAACCCAACTTGGGATAACCGGTGCAACAGCTGAGGGTTTTATTATTATGCAATAGTGAAATCTGAGTAGAAACTATGGATGCCCAAACTGGCAATCCAAACAAAGATAAACTGGCAAAAATAACTAGTGAGGAAAATTCCTCACTCCACAGGTTATCCGACACTGACCTCAGCTCGAATTTGAGTTGCTCCCAACTGCATTTGCGCAGTCACTGCATCCCTCCAGCTTGGAACTGCGTTACTTCTCAATGTCTCGTCGGTTGTTGTATGGAAAATTGATTCTCCCGGCCTTTGGAACCTCTCTCCAGCTCCTGGCATTGAGTCTCGACTTCTCCCTAGCGAAACATAATTTTCCTCTAAAGGGCACTGCGATGCCTCTGCGTTGCCTCACTGTAGCACTCTCTACCTCTCTGCAAATGTACTCGCCGTATTTGGAAATCTTCAACCGCCTTCACTATCTCTACCCCTCTCTCACTGCTTCGATCTTACTGAATCACTTCCAGCAACGCACAGTTGCTACTCTGGAAATCGATTTCCTAGAAAAATCGAATGCTCAATTGATTTGGTGTATCTTCTCCAAGCCCCATCAACTTCTTCTTATAATCCTCTGTTGAGACTTCAACGACCAAGATTAGATCTTTATCGATGGCTAGGATTAACTAGAAATCGATCCATGTACTTTTCTAGAACATTCTCACCATCACTTAATTAATCCTGATTAACTAAATATATTCCCTAAGTTTAGACTTAGGAAATATTAAAAATTGACTAATAAATCTAATTAAGTCGTCTCTAGGTAAAATTTCCATAAACGATTTCTGGATTTTGGAGAATACATGTATTTGAGCCTCTCTACAAAATCTTCTGGCTAGAACACATCCGATGCTACAAAAACTAACACTCCCTCTTAGCGAGGAATGTGTTCTAGTGCCGCAACCCACTGAAACAATACCCTATTTCTGCATCATCTCCTGTCACGTTGTTGATGTCTGGCTACTGCTGCCCACCAACTACTGTGCAACTCTGATATGTGTTGCATTTGTGTTGTTGTTGACCCTGCTGAACTGTTCTCAACACTGTATATGCACTGCAACTTTGTTGTTGCTGCTACTGCAACATCTGCAACTCCCTCTCATTTGTTGTTGCTGCAACATCTACAACTGAGAATTATCCAAAATATTGAACCATTTGTGTTCAGTATGATGCATTCGTCACCCAAGTCCTGACTGTTGCTAGTCTTTGGGTTGTCACTGAAGCCTCTGCACTGTGCCAACTGCACTGCTGCCAACTCTGCACTGCGTTGCCCATCATCTGACCAGTACTAGCTATTGCATCTGTGACTCTGGCATCTGACTGCACCAACTGCCACTCGTCCACCCTGCTACTTTGTACTCTGGGCTCTTGTAGAAAGGTATTGATTCAAGAGGTGGACCTCCTCAAGAATCCTGCCCATCTTGTAGCACTCTGGAGCTACAAAACCAAGTCACCCCACCTCACTCCTGGAGGGATGTCTGCAAACATGGTGAAATCTTATCTACTCATATTGTTGTTGCCACTGCTTTGTTGATACTTCTGCACTGCTATTGTAACTACTGCAATGAGGATTCTGACCCCCTTAGATCCTGAAGTACTAGCTTCCATAGGGCTACTCCCTCTGAAACTAGACTCCCTCTGAGTCTCCATCTTCCTATGGGAAACCTCTCTACTCCCTCCTGGCAACTCGCATTGTCCTCCTGTACCGGAAACTGGATTGTGTAGCTCTGCACTGAGAATATTCTAGTTGGAACTGCACTTGTGTCCTGCAACTGGGCAATTCGCAATTCTTGTGTCACTACAACTAAATCTGCAATTGTCTCTCGAGTAATGACTATAACTAGCTATACAGTTGTCATCAGAATAAATGGCTGCACCTATGGACACTATGATCCTTCTGGTACTAATTCTGTTGGGCTCTCGTAGCAAGGATACTGATCCATGTGATAAATCTACAGCAACTAGATCTAATATGTTGCTCTTCCATGGATCCTGCCCATCTATGGCGATCTCTGACAATGTCAAAAATCTCCTCTTCCCTTCTACTCAGTTGCTGCTAGGCTCTACGCACTCCATGTTGGAGTGAGTAACTTTGCTCACAACGGCTGTTGATCTGCAAGGGAAATTGAACTTTTGAGACTAGAAGTTCCTTGAGGAAAATTTTCCCACAGTGTGTGCTCTTTCTTCCACCTGGCGCTATTTTGCTCTAGCAAACTGCTGCAAAATAACTGCATCCAGCTGAGATCTTCTTTGCAAGAAAATATTGGTTGCTCCCTTTGCCTTTGGTAATCCTTGATCTGGAGAAATCGGATTTCTCTGTAGCTCTCTTAGAGAAATTGATTTTCCTCAAGAATTTGACCCTCTTGGCTAAGAAACTATGCTACCTTTGGGGGATTCGAATTGTTGCTCACGCTGAGCAACGAGCCTCCTTCTCTTCTTCTGCAACTGAGCTCTCCGACTTACAATCTATGCTTTGATACCATGTGAAAATTCGGGAATCCAGAATCTTGTTGCAACAACTGATAGTAATTCTTCTAATTGTTAATTTACTCAACAATTTACTTGTGGTTTCCTACGACAAATATCGAATCAAATATACACTGCAACCTTCACAAATAAAATACTATGGAAGAAAAAAATAAATTGGAAGAAATAGATGCACACGCACAAAATACACTATTATTTTTGGACCAATGTCCCCGAAAAAACCAAACTTGGGAAAATCGATGCAGGAGCTGAGGGTTTTATTATTATGTCGTAGTGAAATTTGAGTACAAACTATGGATGCCCAAAATGGCAACCCAAACAAAGATAAACTGGCAAAAATAACTAATGAGGAAACTTCCTCACTCCACAGGTTATCCGACACTGACCTCACCGCGAATTTGAGCTACTCCCAACTGCCTCTACGCAATCACTGCGTCACTTCTCATTGTCTCGTCTTCTACTATTGGGAAAACTGATTCTCTCGACCTCTGAAACCTCACTCCAGCTTCTGGCACTGATTCTCGACTTCTCCCTAGTAAAACAGAATTTTCCTCTAGAGGGCACTGCGCTGCCTCATTGTGGCACTCTCTACCTCTCTGCAACTGTACTCGCCGGATCTAGAAATCTTCCTCCTGCTTCATTATCTCTGCCCCTCTCTCATTGCTTCGATCTTACTGAATCACTTCTAGCAACACACAATTGTTACTCTGGAAATAAATTTCCTAGCAAAATCGAATGCTTAACTGATTTGGTGTATCGTCTCCAAGCCCCATCAACTTCTTCTTAAATCCTCCATTGAGACTTCAACGACCACGACTAGATCTTAATCGATGGCTAGGATTAACTAGAAATCGATCCTTGTACTTTTCTAAAACATTCTCACCATGAATTAATTAATTCTGATTAATTAATCATATTCCCTAAGTTTAGACTTAAGAAATATTAAAAATTGACTAATAAATCTAATAAAGTCGTTTGTAGGTGGGATTTCCAGAAACGATTTCTGAGTTTTGGAGAATACATGGATTCTAGCCTGTTTGCCAAATCTCGTGGTTAGAACACATCTAATGCTACAAAAACCAACAAGAACAATAAACCATATGCACAATAGAAGACACCCAAGAACAATAATGACACAAGATTGGTCAAAGACCAAGGGAAACCCTTTCCAATTTTTTCTTCTATTAGATTGTCATCAAATGTTCAGCAGAGAGATACAATGTTCAAGTACATCAACAAAGGGTCGAAGGTCAAATCCCTGACTATCCCAAACACCAATCCAATTTCCAATAAAATATGAGCCCAGAAAGTCAACTCTGGTCAAAAGTCAAATCCTCCAATTCTAATCAAAGTCAACAGTAGCAACAGCCCTAACGAGTCAACAGTCAACGACCAAAGTCAGCACCAAAAGATTTGGTCAACTTGCCAAAAGATGCAGCCTCCTTTCTTCAATCAAAATAGGTCAAAACAACCAACAAATCTCCCACAAAATTTGGTCAAAGTCAAAGCATTGACTTCTGGAAACCCTAGCCCAGAATCTAAAGTCAACGCAAGTCTAACTGAACAGAAAATCTCGGTCAAATCAACAGTCAACTCGGCCTCCCAAACAATCCAAGAATTCGTTCAACCCAAGTCAAAGGCTAGTCAAACAAATCTAAAACAGAAGTCAATGTTGGTCAATAAATTTTCCTTCTCTCTCCTTCACATGTGTGGCTTCAGACCTACAATTTTCAAAGCTATACAAACCAATCAAGAGAAGAATGTCACGTGTGATGATGCCTCCAAGTGATGTGACATGTGGTGTATTTATATGTGGCTGAAGGGGTCGAATTTCCTTGCCTAGGCCGACTTGAACTTTTGTGTAGTTGCGGGTTTCACATTAAAATAATATTTTTTGTTAAGTAAATGAAATTCTTCCAAGTGCTAGTAGGGTCTTCTTCGGATGAGGAAGACTTCCCAAAGGACGGAATTTCTACCTGAGCTACCAAATTCAACACTCACTCTTAGCTAAAAAGGAATTTCTAACTGCATCATAAGTCTCATCTCAAATGTCTTATCATCTTCATACTTGAATCATACCATATCTCATCTATGCTCATCTGTTGAACAATCTCAAATCTAAAGAAGAAGAATCATCATAGGGGAGCTCTGGCTTCCACCCTATATCCAAGGACAATAAGCGAGATACTACTTACCATGAGAGGTAAGAATCACACTCTATCTTATTGACCTCTGACAATAGGTGAGATACTACTTACCATGAGAGGTAAGGATCACACTCTATCCTATTGTCCGTTGATCCTTCCCACCTTGACCCTCAAGATTCAAGTGGTCGAGAACACCTCCATCCCATCACATGAGCGAGATACTACTTACCATATATGGTAAGGATCACACGCTATCTCAAGTCTCCTCACCCATTGGCTAAATGGGTGGCAATCTCAACAAGCCTAGCTTATGGATAGGATGCATATTGGGGTATACTCTGTGAAAATTTCAATTCTGAAAATCTACTGGAGTTATAGATTTATTTCTCCTACTTATTTCCACAATAAGTTATTTACAAAACCCTTCTAGTAAATTTCGAAATAAACACTACTATCGTTGTCACTCAAGTACATATAGAGAAAAGAACAGTAAAATGCAAGCACAAGAATCAATCACAATGACACAATTGTTTTTGGATAATCGTCCCCAGAAAAACCCAATGTGGGAAAACCAATGCAGCATATGAGGGTTTAGTTATTAATCTTCAACAGTAAATTCTTTACAAGGAAAGACTGGCAGAATAATTGAGAAACTTCTTAAGAAACACTTGAGATAAATTCTTCTCCATTTTCACACCATGGCACCCCTTGGACTTCATTAGGCCTCCTCAAAGGCCCAACAGCTCACTGTATTGATCATTCTGCCCTCTTGAGAGGCTTACTATTATGCTATTGAGCTATCTTGGTGGACTTGTAACTAAGGAATATTATTGTATCACATTATTTTATTTGGGGCTTAATTAGGCCAAATTAGACAAATCGAACTCATTAGTGATTGTATAAATAGAAGTAAGGTGATTCATTTTGATCATAATCACTTGGATTTGGGATTAGTATCTCTTTAGAGAATTCCGCATTCCCTTTTGGAGGACGAGTTTGGATGTTATGGATGAATTTTGATGTTTGGATCTACTTCTCTTGTTTTGGAGCTTCATTATTGGCATAATTTGATCATTGGATGTACTCATTCTTACATGTAACTGATCTTTTCATGGTTATTCTTGTTATTTACTTTGTCACGTGAATGTTGTTGGGATTTTCGCTATACAAGTATGAAATTTACTGCTTGTCTATATGAAATTGTGGAAACTTTTCATATTTTGTAGTGTTGCATTATTGCATGGGCCATGTATGGATGGGTGAATGTTCCTGGAGATTATTGTTATTGAATATATCTTGAAAAGTCATCAATTATTTCACATCAAATTATAAAGACCTCAAGTAGTTGCTCTCATGCCCTAAATGCCATGCGAAGTTGCTTGAGGGCCTCCTTGATTGGGTAAATATTTTCCACACTGAATTCTCCTTGACTCCATCTCTCCCAAGAATAAGGCACTGATCCATCCGTAGGTGATCACCTTTGAAGCATATTTTTCTCACCTCCCTCTCTCTCTCTCTAGGCTTGGCCTCCATAGGTCACCTAGGGCATCATTTTTCTCCCATTGTAGCCATCAAAAAAGTTCGATCTCTTGTCCATAACTGCACTAGGGTTTTCTCTAGAGGCCCTCCAAATTTCAAGAGATTCCAACAGTGGGATCTTGAGATATGCCAAGCCCTAGCTCAAGGATTGTTTCTTTCCCTAGGTTTCCCTTGGATAGTGTCATTTGGATCATTGCATTCATTTCTAAAAAGAAAAGTTTTCCTTTGATCCTCTTCTTTTCCATAATTAGGTCAAGCCCCTCCTAGTTTGATCAACTCCACGTCCTTCACTTAATTTTGGGACCACTTGGTCCCGTGTGGTCCCACCACCTTACAACTCCAATTCCACAAAGATCACACGAAGACCAATTCTCCATAAGGATTTTTAGGCCTAGGTATCATCTCTACAAGATATATTCCCAAACCCTAGCCTCGGGAATCCTCACAACCTAAGAAACCAGATTAGTCTCCCAGGGGCTCTGAATCCCGAATCCGGCGAATCCCAGGTACAATTAGCCGGAGTTTCGTACCGGAACCTACGGAGATACGGCCATATCCCGTACGGTCGAATTCATTGTCCAAAAAAGTGCGATTTTTGCTTTATAAAACCCTGAATCCGCTCATTCTTTCTCACCGTTTTCTGTTTGTGAAGTGAGCAAGGAGCAAGGGTGAGCAAGGAGAAAGGGAGTTCTTTCGAAGAGATTCGAGCATCCAGTAAGTGCATTGTCCCTCTATATTTTGCATTTAGTTTGTTGTTAGTGTTTGCATGTGCATATGTTTTATATATTTGGTTATTTTTGTTTATTTTTTTACAGTATTCATGGCTCAATCAAAGGCAGCAAGACAGGGGCAAAGAAAGGGGAAGAATGCCCCCATTGGAGATTCCTCTCTGGTCCCTGTTTCATCAGGGTCTGCAAGTATTCCATCTATTGGAAGTGGGGTTGCAACATCAGCTTCAAATGTGCAGGGCAACAAACTGTTGACCCCAAATACCCATTGTGGAAATATGTGACAAGAGAGGGAGGGGCAGGAAAAAAGGGAGGAGGAGAAAATTGTTCATGGAAATGCAATTTTTGCAACGGCCATTTCACTTGCACATATTTCCGTGTGAAAGCTCATTTGTTGGGTATTCCAGGCTCTGGCATTAAATGTTGTACAACAATTGAATCGGCATAGAGGAAGGAATTGGAGAAAGAGCAATTTATTGGTGAGGCAAATGTGGCATCAAATAAAATAAAAAAACAAGAATGATGACCCCCTTCCATTCTTAAGGATAAGCAACAACAAGTTCCCTTTTTAGACTTTTAGTAGGAGACAATCAGCAAAGAGAAAGGCAACTGCAGTTGGTCCAATGGACAAGATTTTTCAGAAAGAGAAGAGGGAAGAGCTTGATCTCACTATTGCATTTTTTTTCTATCAGAACTTCATATCCTTTAATGTTAAACGGTCACCTCTATTTATTGAGATGTGTCAAGCTCTTAGTCATGGGGCTCCATTAGGGTATGTGCCTCCTGGGTCAGAGAAGCTCAGAACCACATTGTTAACAAAGGCAAAGAAAGAGGTGGACAAAATGCTTGAGCCTATTAAATCAGCATGGCCAACATCTGGGGTTAGCATTGTTTCTGATGGATGGACAAATCCAGCACGCCACCCACTCATCAACTTCATGGTGTCATCCTTGAATGGTCCAGTTTTCTTGAAATCAGTGGATGCACTTGGACAGTACAAGGATGCACAATATATGGGTGAGTTATTTATTAAAATTATTGAAGATGTAGGTGTCGATTCTTGTGTGCAAATCATTACAGATAATGCACCTGTTTGCAAGGCTGCTAGCATGATTATGGAAGCAAAATATCCACAAATATTTTGGACAACTTGCATTGTCCATTCATTGAACTTGGCACTGAAATCTATTGCTTCTGATGTGCTTTGGATTGGAGCCATTATTGAGGATGCACGACATATCCGCAACTTTGTACAAAACCATACAAATGCCCTCACTATCTACAAGGAGTACAACAATCTATCATTGTTGAAGATTGCAGATACACGGTTTTCCTCTTCATTCATCATGTTGAAGAGGTTGAGGGAGGTCAAGACCGCTCTTGGGGCCATGGTTATTTCAGAGTTTTGGTCTTTTTGGAGAAAGACAGATCAAGCAGCCTCAAAGAAAGTGAAGGACACAGTGTTGGATGATCTATGGTGGGAGAAGGTAGATCTAGTTATTCAGATCATGGAGCCTATCATTTCCTTGCTTCGATTTGCAGATACAGACCAGCCCATCCTAGGAGAGGTTTATGAGGGATGGGATTCCATGATTGAGTCTGTGAGGACCATTGTTTTACAGAGTCAGTGCCCAGAGTATGAGACATCACCAGAGGCCTTCTTCACTAGCATACAGGATATTCTTGTCAGCGGATGGGACAAGAATTGCACACCTTTACATTGTTTGGCTCACTCCTTGAACCCAAAATACTACAACCATGAGTGGCTGAATGGTGGACCTTCCCACAGATTCCCTCCTCACATGGATGGTGAAATCTCACAGGGGAGGAAAGATGCATTGAGGAGGATTTTTCAGGAGAGGGCATCCCTTGATGAGGTGGAGGATGCCTTTGCAGAGTTTTCCACTGGCACTGGGCGATTTGTAGGCTATGATGTGATTCGAGACAGGGGGGCTAAGAAGCCCTATTCTTGGTGGGAAACTCATGGGGCAACAAGCCCTCCTCTACAGCAGTTAGCCATGAGGCTCCTCTCTTAGGTGACTTCATCCTCTTGTTGCGAGAGGAATTGGAGCACATATGGGAATTTGTATAGTGTGAAGAAGAGCAAGCTTGAGCAGTCCAGGGCAGAGACAATGGTGTATGTGCACACCAACCTTCGTCTCATCTACAAGCAGAGGGAGGATTGGTTGAAGGGAAAGACAAAGATGTGGGATGTCTTTCCTGATGATATGGGTCTGGACAGCAATGTTGAGTTGGCATTGGCCAACTTGGATCTCAATGCGCCAGTGCTAGAGCCTGTCACATTTGATGATGGAGTAGAGGCGTCATCCTCCACACCAGCAGATGCAGAGATGACAGAGGAGGAGGATGCATCAGAGCTAGAGGAGAGCAGTGGTGAGCATGATGATCGGGATGAGGACAGTGATGTTGATTATGATGATGAGGATTGATGACTCATTGAGGCTTCAGGCTTGTAGTCTTGTAGACTGTAGTTTTTTTGTATTTTCTATTTCTATTTGCCATTGGCAGTGTACTTATGTAACACATTTTGATTCTGATGACTTAATGAGAAAACTACAATATCTTACTATCTTGTCTTTCTGAGTAAATTTGACAATTGTATGATGTATCAATGTATCATGTATGAGTATCTAAGATCTTAAATCTATGTTCGAATCAATGAATTTGTATAAATGTGTAAAAAATATCTAATTTTTAATATATATATATATATATATATATATATATATATATATAAAATAATCTATAACATATCGTATCCCAGAAGTGTCCTGTTTTGGGGGTCACCGTATCTCGAATCCCCGTATATCACCTTGCTTCCTGAGCAAGAAAACCATATAATCGAGACTCTCTTGTGAATAGGCCCTAAGAACCACTCCCTATCCTCTTATTGATCTATTCATCTAGTGATTCCCCTTATATCAGGTCTCCTCCCATCGGTGAAAGTTCGTAAAGAGCACGGAGCCTTAGCTGAGGTGACAATGGGCTATCACTCCATTGTTTCCCTTGACCTAGTAGTTACTCCATAGGATCCCCTCTTAGGACCCTTGCTAGTTTGAGCGGTAATAGGATTAATAAAAAACGATTTTTAAGAGAAATTTGAATTTTTCCTAAAAAATAAAAATTCAACGGTGGAGATTAAAAGATGATCAAGTTATTTTCAACGGATGAGATTTATTTGATGAGGATCAAGCAACCTAGTTGTTACTTTCCACTTGGAGGGATTTTCTATATATAAGGAATCCATTTAGCTTCTATTCCCATCTTTGGATGAGGTAATTTTGTAACCCTTGTGTTGAGCTGCTGCTCTGCTGGGAACATTTTTTTCATAATAGAAAGACTTTGGGGTTCAGTTTATGGTGTTCTTCTATCTGTTGATCTGTGGTATGTGTTAGCTATGTGTTTATCTTATATGGTGTTGAATATTTTTTAAACTATTGTTTCATTTGTCGATGATAAGAACATTCTATTGATACAAGTTATCTTAGGTGATCTGATTCACTTTCTGATCTAACAATTTTATCTTAAGAAATTTTAGAGATTTACAAGTATGTTAGCTGTTGGGTTCCAAGTTCACAGGCTGTGGGGAAGAGTCGACCTTGTTTGGGCTCTAAGCTTTCGTTGTGGTGAACTATTTTGCAAATTGGTTTTGTGTGAAAATTTCAAAACTAAAATCCTATTGCAGCAACTAGAATTTATTTTTCTAATAGTTAACTAATTTAACAATTTATTTGCTATGACAAATATCAAATAAATCAATCATGCTTCAACCTTCACAAATAAAACTGCAAAAGAAAATAGTGTTGGATATTGAGAAAATACTAGCACACACACAACATAAAAATAACACTGTTATTTTTGGACAAATGTCCCCGGAAAAAACCCAATGTGGGAAAACCAGTGCAGCAACTGAGGGTTTTTATTTTTAAGCAGCAGCAAAATCTGAGTACAATCTATGGATGCCGAACTGGAAATCCAAACAACAAGTATCTGACAGAAATAATTAGAGAGACAATTCTCTCACCCCACAAGCAATCCCGGCACTGGCTTCTCCAGAAAAACTGGTCGTCCAAACCCCAACATAGGCCCTCTACGTAATCCTTGTGCTGCCTCTCACATGTGTGGCTCGAATCTGCCTCTAAGCAAGCCGTTTAGCCTATCTCTATTGCTGGAAGTGACTCTCCAGCTTTCTGGAAATCTTTCCCGACTTCTGGAAACAGAATCAACTTCCTCCCTATCTAAATTGAGCTGCTTTGCTTCAGCTACTACGCAGTCCCTACGCTGCTTCTGCATGGATCACTTTTGCCACTTTTGCCACTTGCTATTGCCTCTCCGGATCTGGAAAACTTCCTCTAGATCATTGTTCCTGCAGCTCACTGTCTCTGCTTCGATCTATGGCTCTCCAACAACTGCTGCTGCTCTCTGGAAATTGATCTGCCAAGAAAATCGAACTGCTAAAAAAGTGTCTTCTTCAAGTGCCCATCGAATTCTTCTTATAATCCTCTGTTTGGACTTCAACAGGAAATATTAAATCTTAATCAAGGGCTACGAACATCTTGAAGTCGATCTGTGTGAGTTTCTAGACTATTCTCACCTTGACTTAATTAATTCTAATTAATAAACCAGTTTTCCAAAGTTTAGACTTAGGAAACATTACAATATAATTAAGTCATTTCCAGGTGGAGTTTCTAGAAATGATTTTTGGGTCTCGAAGATCTCATGTATTCTAGCTTCTCCGCCAAGTTTCGTGACTAGAACACATCTCATGCTACAAAAACTAACATTTTGTTCGGTCTATCTTTCGAGATTATTCATCGATTGCAATTTATTTATCAAAATATTATTTGACCTTGGGCTAAAAATAATTAATTTGCTAATGAGAGCTTGTAATTTGAATTTGTAAACATTATAAATTATTTTCTAACCCTTGTTTTGTTTTGTAGCACTTGGATATTTGGAGTGTTGAAATTTTTGTATATATTGAGGTCTTGGGAATTCTTTGATTCATTTGTGCTGTTGATTTTTTCAAGCTACAAAGGAGATCGAATTTATGTGAAGCCATCTAGCCAGGTTTTCAAGGTAGATCTAGGCCTAGGAAGGCAAGATCTATCCTCTAGATACCCTCCAAGCTCAACGCTCAAGCAAACAAATATTTTCTGAAGTTTCTCGTGGTTTTGTAGGGGTTTCGAAAAAAACTTTAGGCCTTTAAGCCTAGCCATCTGCCCTCCTTCCCTAGTCGTGAGCCCTAGAGGGATCTTTTTCCCTACGGTTTCCTTCTTTTGGCCTCCCAAGGGTGTCATAGCCCCTTCCTAGCCCTTGGCCTCCTCCTTGTGCCTAGCCACAGCATTGGGTTGCCATCTGAAGCCCTTGGCCCCCTCCTTCCCTTTGGCCGCAGGCTTGGGAAGCCTTGCTTAGCCCTTGGCTTGCCTTTAAGCCTTGGTTGCAGGCCCTAATTTCTGAAGTTTCTCGTGGTTTTGTAGGGGTTTCGAAAAAAACTTTAGGCCTTTAAGCCTAGCCATCTGCCCTCCTTCCCTAGTCGTGAGCCCTAGAGGGATCTTTTTCCCTACGGTTTCCTTCTTTTGGCCTCCCAAGGGTGTCATAGCCCCTTCCTAGCCCTTGGCCTCCTCCTTGTGCCTAGCCACAGCATTGGGTTGCCATCTGAAGCCCTTGGCCCCCTCCTTCCCTTTGGCCGCAGGCTTGGGAAGCCTTGCTTAGCCCTTGGCTTGCCTTTAAGCCTTGGTTGCAGGCCCTAAAGGGCCTTTCCCTTAGTCGTTGCCCCTCTAGGGGCTTTTCCTTGCCCTGCATCAGCCTTCTAGGGGTTGACGTCAGCCCTAAAGGGATCCTTCTCCTTAGCGTAGGCCCTTGTGGCCTTGTTTCCCTCACCCAAGCCTTGTAGCCCTTGTTTCCTCCATCGTTGCCCTTCTTAGGCCTTGTAGCCCCATTCTTGTCTTTTCTAGCCGTAGTGTTGGGGTTTTCGTAGCCTTGTACCCTTGCCCCCTATATTTAGTCATCTCTGATTTTTGCATTGCTTTAGTGGGCTAACATTTTGTGTTGCAGTGATTTTCTTGCTAATATTGTGGTTGTAGGAAGTGGAAGTCATCTCCAAGCCTTCTAGCCCTCAACTAGGCCCTTTGGCTACTTTGTTTGCTTCTCTATCCCTCATTTCCTTCTTTGTTTTGCTACAGCCATTCATTCAGTCTCAAAACACTAATAAAAAAACATTAAAAGGAGATAAAAAAACATTAAATAATCAATCTACTTCATTGAAGGTTCATTGGCATTCATTTCACATCAATTGTTTGGTACCTTGTTGGCTTTTGGGAGGACTAAATCACTGATTTTCTGAGTTGACATACGTCTGATATATGCTCTTTTAAGGTCTGATCTGAATGCTAAAAGTCTGATCTATAGCCTATAAATGATCACAAAACTAATTGGCAGTCATTGGAAGGTCTCTTGCTTTGATTTTCTAGCTCATTTATTGACATCTTCCATCATTTTATAAGTGTTGGTATATAAATTTGCAAGTCTGATATAAATTTGCAGACCTCTGAATATAAGGTTGAAGCACTAATAAATTTGCATTAGAGGCTCTAGAAGTAACTAAGGAACAAATCTAATTCATGAGCACTCATTGTTGAAGTGATTTGGGCTTAGAATTTGGTCAAAGGTTCATTAGTGACTTGTCATTTTTTGCATCAGCACTTGCATTTTTCTTTTGGCATCTTTGCAATTTGCGTACAAGTGCTCTTCATTGATTTTCCATTCTTGCTTCATGAACATAATTGACATGTGTTGTGGTTCCCTCGTAAGTGTTCTAAAAGGTTTATTGAGTTGCTAAGATTGGCGAATTTCTCTAATAAATAACATTGTGGATTAATGCTCTATTTTTGATAGCTAGCATCATTGTGACATTAATTTTAAGGAATAACTTTACATGTCATTGCCATCTCATTGCTAAAGAATTGGATAATTGGATAGTGAGTTACATTGTTTCTTGTTGAATACGCATTCATGATGGAAATCTTTCTTTTGTGACAAGTGTAACTAATATTGTGTATTTGCAAGTGAGCTTCCATTATTGATAATCAAGTCACTCTTAAAAAGCACTTAATTGAAAATCCTAATCGTGATAAAAGTATTCTTGTGGTAATCTAAAAGAATTGCCAATTGTTTTTAAGCTCTCTCTCTCGTGTATCTAATTGACACAATGGCACTCTATTGTTGATTGGCATTCTAGCATTGTGGAGAGAAGCGTTAAATTTGTTTATTTCATGAGCAATTGTCTATTGGTATCCTTGGCACTTTCTATCTTGTCTCATTGAGCACTTCTCTTTTAGTGAAGATTGACATCATACATTGATTAAGTACTTCATTATTCTAAATTGAATATCATTGTAATTTAAGTGCTTAAAACTTTCAACAATTACACTAAAGATAATCTCTCATCTTGTATCTACATCCTAGGTTTATTCTTGTTGAAAAGTGTAACTAGGATCGGTCTTCATAATGAATATGAGCAGCACATGCAGCATGTGGAGGCAGTGTTGCGTATTCTGGAGGAGCAGAAATTTTAAGAAAAGTTGTCCAAGTGTGAGTTCAGCTTAACAGAGATCCTTTACTTGTGCCACATCATAGGGGAAGATGGTGTGCGTGTACATGAGGAGAAGATTAGGGCCATCAGAGATTGGTCAGAGCCCAAGAATGTCACGGAGCTGTGGGGCTTTGTAGGCATCTACACATTACTAGAAGTTTGTGAAGGGCTTCCCACAGTTGGTTGTACCCCTCACATACCTGACCCGGAAGGGAGCAATCACCTGGACTCCCACAACACAGGAGGCCTTTGACCGCCTCAAACAGGTGATGAGTAGTTGTCTGGTACTTGCACTCCTTGATTTCACCAAGCCTTTTGTCTTGGAGTGTGATGCATCCGGAGTAGGAGTCGGGACCGTATTGATGCAAGATGGACACCCCATTACTTTTTAGAGTCGGAAGCTCTTGCCTCGTGAGAGGCACTACCCCATTTATGACAAAGAAATGATAGCCAGTATGCATGCCTTGGCCAAATTTAGACAGTACTTAGTGGGGAACCGGTTCAAGGTTAAGACTGACCACAACAGCCTACGGTACTTCTTGGAGCAGAAACAGTTGTAGGAGAGACAGCAGAAGTGGGTCAGCGAGATTCAGGCATACGACTTTGACATTGAGTATTTCAAAGGGAATAACAACGTGGTAGCTGATGAATTGTCTCGAAGACCAGCATCCCTCTCCTTGATGAGCATAGACGCAGATTGGAGGGCGCAATTACTGGTGGAGTACTCCAAAGATCAGTTTACATGTGAGGCATTGGATGGACATGTGACGGATGACTGGTATCGAGTGATGGATGAGGTCATTTATTATTGAGACCAGATCTTTTTGACGGCCAACTCTCAGTTGAGGGAGAAGATCTTGTATGCAGCCCATGACTCTCCACTGTCATGGCACCAGGGGTTCACGAAGACCTATAGAGCCATCAGACAGAGGTTCTCCTGGAAGGGCCTCAAGGAGGATGTACTCCAACATGTCAGGGAGTGCGTAGTTTTCTAGAGGAACAAGGGGGAGTTGAAACATCCGACAGGGTTATTGCAGTCATTTCCCATTCCGAAGGGGAAGTGGGAAAGCATCTCTATGGATTTCATCACAGGCTTGCCCATGGTACAGGGTAAAGATTGCATCTTCGTCGTTGTGGACCGGTTGACAAAGTATGCCCACTTCTTTGCCATTTCAGCTTGGTACACGGCCTCACAGGTGGCCAAGTTGTTTTTCAAGGACATTTTCCGACTACATGGTCTTCCAGAGACCGTAGTCAGTGACAAAGACAATAGGTTTATTGGGAGATTCTGGCAAGTGTTGTTCTGTTTTGTGGGCACGGAGCTCACATCGAGCACGAGCTACCACCCACAGATAGATGGGTAGATGGAGATAGTGAACAAGTGGTTGCACTGCTACTTGTGAAACAATGTCACTGGGTAGCAAAAGGCTTGGTTGTGTTGGCTGCACTTGGGGAAGTACTGCTACAACACCACCTTTCACATGTCTATCGGTATGTCCCCTTTTCACACTTTATGTGGTTATGACACATTATCTTTTGTTGATGCTATGTTTGGGGCAAGTAAGGCCCCTAGAGCCAAAGATTGGATCCAAGAGAGCCAGGACATCCTCAGGGCTCTCAAGGATAACTTGAAGACGGCACAAAATCAGCAGAAAACATATGCAGACAGAGGTCGCGTAGAGAGACAGTTTGAGGTGGTAGACTTGGTGTATCTTCGGCTTCAGCCATACAGGCAGTCTACACTGAAGCAGAAGAGAGCTTAAAATCTCAAGCCTCGTTTCTATGGGTCGTACATAGTTGTCCGGCGGGTTGGAGAGGTGGCATATGCGCTGGAGTTGCCGCAGGGGAGCCAGATTCACAACATCTTCCATGTGCCGTGCTTGAAGAAGGCTTTGGAGCAGCAAGTGATAGCATCTATGGAGCTCCCTCCTACAGATGATGAGGTACATTTAGTGCTACAGCCTAAGGCCATCTTAGATACTAGGGAGAGACACTTGAGGAGCAGGGTGGTGAAGGAGTACCTGATCAGATGGAGGAACCTTCCAGATGAGGATGCCACTTGGGAGGGGGAGAAGATCCTTCAGCATCCATCTTTGTAGTTGCTTGAGGACTAGCAACATTTTGGCAGGGAGGATTGTAATATTCCAAATTAGCAGTCAGCTAATTGGAATATTAATTTTGGTTAATTTTTGTCTTTTCTAATGTTAAGTAGAAATAAAGTGGGTAAGGGGACCCACAAATAAAACTATGCAGCTAAAGTGCTTCCCTATAGTCCCTAAAGGAAAATATTGCGGCTGAAGTGGGGTCCATGTGGCCACACAACGAATGGAGCAATGTCCTAGGTGGCTGCATGGGAGAGGCAGTGCAGTGGTAGGCCGGAGGCGGGGCAGCGCAGACCTTGTGGGCCCAAGGGAACATTGGAGGCTCAGTTTGGAAAAAAGGGAATGAGAGTAGCTCATTCCTCATTCATTCATCTACTTGATTTTCTGTCTTGACTGAATGAAGCACACTTGAGTTGTTTAGCCAAGTCTGCAGTGTTGTTTAGCACATAGAATTCCAAGCAGAGATCTCAACCTCTACCTCGGCGGACTTCGAGTGCCCTCCCAGGAGAGGAGTACCATCCAATTTTGGGAGGAGCAGCTTGCAGAGAAACATCACAGCCACACGCAGTCCCTTTAGGACAGTGTGGATGCAGCCCAGGCTGCGCAGTGATTGCGTAGTCCAAAAGAGAGGAAGTGTTGGGAAGTGGAGGAGTAGTGTAGTTTTAGCTGGAGGATTTGGAGGGGAGGCTAGCCACCTTTTACTAGGGATTTGGGCAGAGTTTTGGAGACACTTTCCAACAGTTCCAGCCAAGAGACCGATTTCCCTAGCAGAGCAGCGTGCCAAGCCCAAGGGGGGCCATTTTCCGGGGTCAGGATTTCTGGAAACCCTTCACGGGTTTTTGTGGGTCTATTAAGTAGAGCCCGGGGTTAAAAGCCCGGAATTTTCTAAGCACGAGAGCAGGCCTAAACCTGATTCCAGCCAGCAGCAACAGTTCCAGCACTGGTAGCGTAGAGAGGGAGCCACGTAGAGCAACATTCCAGCAATGTTTTTGTCTGAATTTAGAGTTGTTCTTCAGCCTGTCTAGTGCAGGCCCAAGTGCCATCTTTCTGAGCACCTTCATTGTACTCTTCCAACAAAAATTAATAAAATGGCTCGGCTAGTTTTGGCTTCATTTCTTGTGTCTTGATGTTATTTTCCATGTTGTTGTAGTTTATTGTCTATTTGTTCTTTTATCACTGTTAACCCCCATTTGCAGAAATTACAATATTGGAGTTTCGAGGATGCAATATAGCCCTCTAGGAACATTCATTCACATTCTCAAAATGAAGAACGCATGCAATAATACAATAATCTTGTGCTTTTAAAAATTTCGCACCACATTAGGGCACAATAATGAGATTATTACAATGTATTCCATACATTGGACATGCAGCAACAATGAAATAGCATCAAAATTGCACTTACAAGAGAAAGTGAGGATATCCATCCATCATAATTGCAGTAAAGAATCTCCAAGAATGAATAGCGAAAATTTCCATACATCAAAGTGCATTCCAAACATCCAAATTTCGTCCAAATTGCAGGTCTGAGTTCTTTTCTCAAGGGGAATAGAAATCCAAGTGATGATGAGGAATGAAATGAACCTCACATCAATATATATGATCCTATAAGGGATTTGAATTGCCTAATTAGGCCTAATGGTGCCCTTGTACACTTAGCATAATTTGATCTGACCTGACATGATGCCATTAAGAGAGATCGATTTGGTTCATTTTCACCAATGATTCTAGTCATGAATGAGATATATTATATATGTAATTATGCTTTCTTATATACATAATTGCAGTTTCCTTCCCAATATTCTATATTCGAACGCTTTGCCCTCTTTTTCAACTCCTTTCCCATATTTGGTAGGGGTGCCCCTAATAATAAAATCTTTTCAATTGATATGGGCTCTTAGCTGAATCGAGGCACAACGATGCCAACTTAATATAGGTCTTTTGGTGACAATCCCACCAAATAGCTCCATAATATGAAAAATAAGCCTCTTAAGAGGGCCGAAATGATAGACAAATAGCTAGGAGGGTCGTTGGGAGGCCAAATGGAGTCCAACATGTGCCAAAATGAATAAAAGGGCTCCAAAAATAGGGATGAAGGGGATAGCCCCTTGATCTCCAAGCAAATGACCTATGGTACCCCCAAGTGGCTGTGGGGGCACAATAATATCCTCATGGGTCTCCAACTGAATCAGACAAGCATGTATTCCATCTGCAAGGGTTGGAACAATGATGCAAACCCTCCTTTGTCTCCCATGATGAGACAAAACGACCCTGGATCAACTGCCAAGTGTGTGGTGCAAGTGTGTATCCTACTGGGAAAGGTGATCCAAGCGCATCATCATCATCCAATAAATGGACCACGAGCAAGGATCCCATGGCATGGAAATCTGCTCTCTGCTATAGTGGAGCCCATGGCTCTCAACACGCACCCTACAAATGCCAATAAGATCCTCTGGAGGGCTTGGACCCTCCATAGGGATACCAAACCCCAAGATAAAACCCACCTACAATCCTATATAAGATCCAATGTGTCTCCTCACCTTCTAGTACAACAAGTCATTACTGTAACTAAGCAAATGAGCTTATCAATCATGGAACCAAGTGGGCACTTCATAGTGGCATGACCTTCCATAATGGGCTATAGAGTGTACAGGTGTCTCCAAGTTCAAGATGGAGGTTAATCAGGGACCCTATTAGCTAGTTTCAACCTCTAAGGGAGTGACAAGTCCATGGTGTGAAAATTCCTATACTGGAATCCTATTGCAGCGAATGGTATTATTTCTCCTAATTGATTTAACAATTTATCTGCTACGACAAATATCGAAATAAACACACTGAAATCTTCACAAATAAAATTATGCGGAAAAATAAAACACTGGAAGCTAAGAAATGCTAGCACACACACATAAAATAACACGATTATTTTTGGATAAAAGTCCATGGAAAAACCCATTGCAGGAAAACCAGTGCAGCAACTAAAGATTTTATTATTATGCAGTAGTGAGAAATTATGAGTACAACTGGATGTCTAAATCTGGCAATCCTACAGAGAAATACTGGCAAAAATATATTGAAGAATTTTCCTCACTCCGCAAGCAAACCTCGACACAACCTGCCTTCAGAAACTCAACCCTCTGCGTCAGCCTCTACACAAGCCGCTTGACGTTAGGCCTCTGACTGATCTCTGTTGAAATCGCTCTGCCTTTTGCAGGTTGGGAAAATGCTTCTCCGACACTTCGGAACTCTTCCCGGCCTCTGGAACTAAAGACATCTTTCCCTCTCAGCGAATCGAACTTGCTTCTAGAAGTTGTTGCGTAGTCCCTCTGTCAGCTTCTCAGTGACTCTTTTGCCTCTTTGCAAATGCACTCGTTGGATCTCGAATCACTTCCTCCAACCTCACTGTCTCCACCCCTCTCTCACTGCTTCGATCTTTGGCTCTCTCCAGCAACTGACTGCTGCTACTCTGGAAATCGATCTGCCTAGAAAATCAAATTGCTGAAGTATTTTCTCCATCACCACATTGACCTCCTCTTATATTCCTCTGTTGGAGCACCAACGACCAAGATTGAAACATAATCTATGGCTAGGATCATTTCTGGATCGATCCGTGTGAGTTTCTAGACTATTCTCACCTTGACTTAATTAATACTGATTAATTAACTTGTTTTCCTAAGTTTAGACTTGGGAAACATTAAAAAAATGGTTAATAATATAATTAAGTCACTTCTAGGTGGAATTTCCAAAAACGATTTATGGGTTTTGGAGATCTCATGTATTCTAGCCTCTCCACAAATTTTTGTGGCTAGAACACATCCAATGCTACAAAAACGAACACTCCCTCTTAGAGAGGAATGTGTTCTAGTGCTACTGCACACCCTATAGCAACACCCTGTCTTTGCATCATCTCCTGTCACGTTGTTGATGTCTGGTTGTTGCTGCTCACCAACTACTGCGCAAATCTGATATACACTGCATTTGTGCTGCTGCTGACCTTGTTGCACTGCGGCCCAGTGCCAACACTGCATCTGCACTACAACTATGTTGCTACTGCAACTACAACATCTGCAACTGAAAAACATCGAAAATATTGAATCATTTGTGATCAGTATGATGCATCTATCACCCGAGTCTCTGACCACTGCTAGCCTCTACACTACCACTGAAGACTTTGCGTTGTTGTTGACTCTGCATTGTGCCATCTGCACTACTACCAAGTCTGCACTATGCTCCCCAGCATCTGACTGCTACTAGTCTTTGCATTTGTCGCTCTGGTATTTGACTGCATGTACTGTCACTAATCCATCCTGCTACTGAATACTTTGGGCCCCCGTAGCCAAGTATTGATCCAAGAGGTGGACTCCTAAGGATCCTACCCATCTGTAGCTCTCTGGGGCTACAACTCAAAGTCACCCTACCTCAGTCCTGGAGGTATGTGGGCAATCATGGAAAAATCTGATCTACTCATACTGTTGCTACTGCAATAATGAGTTTGATCTCCCCGGATCTTGAAGTATTACCTTCCATTGGGTTGTCCCCTCTGAAACTAGACTCCCTCTGATTCTCGATCTCCCTATGGGAAATCTCTTTGCTCCCTCCTGGCAACTCGCACTATTCTCCTGCACTGGACACTGGAATGCAAAGTTCTGCACTAGGAATATTTTGGCTGTAACTACACCTCCATATTGCAAGTTGCAACTGGGAAATTCACACTGTCTGTGTCACTGCAGCTAGTTTTGCAATTGTCTCTCGGGTACTGAATGCAACTAGCTATGCAATTGTCATTTGAATGACTAGATGTATCTGCTGATACTGAATATGCTATTGTGGTATTGTGGGCCCGTATAGCAAAGGTGATGGTCCCGCTGCAACAATCTAGAACTAATCTGACTGATCTCCTTGTTGCAACTGCGTTGGACCCTGCCCATCTGGCACACTGGAGCCTCATACTCCTCTGCCTACATTTGGTGCTCTGCTTCCACCTTTCGAGCTGTGTCCCTTACTGGTACCTTTTTTCGCTTTGCAACTCAGGCTAGACAACTCATACTTCCTCCGACAACTGGAAGTCAATCCCTACCCATATCTGCATTCTGGCTAACTCGGTCAACCTCCTCTGGAAAAATCTCGTACGACCATCCCTGCAGAGCTGCAAAATTTGAAAACTCAAAATTGGATAAATAAAACTCGAAAATCTCCCTCTTTCCCTCTACTCAGTTATTGAATTTGCTACTCGTACTCCCTTCTGGAGTGAGAATCATAAAATCTGCTCGCAACTACCACCAATCTGCAAGGAGAATCGAACTTCTTGAGACTAGAAGTTCCCTGAGGAAAATTTTCCCCATGTGTGTGCTCTTCTCTCTTCCACCCTGACCCTAGTTCTACACTAGCAATCTATTGCAGAACCCTCTGCGTCCAGCTAGAGATCTGCCCAACGAAAACTCTGAGTTGCTCCCTATACCTCTAGAATCACTCGATCTGGAGAGATCGAATTCTTCTGCCCCTCACTCAGAAAAATCGAACCTCTACAAGTAACTCGGCCTCCTGGTAGAATGACTATGCAGCCCTTGGGAATTTCAGCCTACTGCCCACACTGAACAACAACATACCTTCCTTTCACTTTTGAGTTCTCCAGCTTATCCACTGCACTCCGATACCATGTGAAAATTCCTACACCAGAATCCTATTGCAGCAATTGGTATTATTTCTCCTAATTGTTAATTAATTTAACAAGTTATCTGCTATGACAAATATCGAAATAAACACACTGCAACCTTCACAAATAAAATTCTACAGAAAAATAAAACGATGGAAGCTGAGAAATGCTAACACACACATAAAAATAACACAATTATTTTTGGACAAAATTCCCCGGAAAAACCCATGTGGGAAAATCGATGAAACAACTGAGGGTTTTATTATTATGTCGTAGTGAGAAATTATTGAGCACAATTGGATGCTAAAATCTCACAATCCTACAGAGAGAAATAATGGAAAAAATCTACTGAGGAATTTTCCTCACCCCACGGGCAAACCCCAACACAAATTGCCTTCAGAAACTCAGCCCTCTAACCCTTTGCGTCAGTTTCTGCGCATCCTGCTTGACGTCAAGCCTCTGACTAGACTCTAAAGAATTTATTTTGCCTTCTATTGGCTGGGAAAATGCTTCTTCGGCACTCTGGAACCCCTTCCCGGCCTCTGGAACTGAAGACGTCTTTCCCTCTCAGCGAATCGAACTTGCCTCTAGAAGCTGATGCGTAGTCCCTACATCAGCTTCTCTGTGGCTCTTCTACCTCTCTGCAAATGCACTCATTGGATCTGGAATCACTTCCTCCAGCCCCCTCACCGTTCCCCCTCGCCCTTTCATCGTTTCGATCCCTCGGCTCTCTCACAACCACCGTCGCTACTTCGGAAATCGATTTGCCCAGAAAATCGAAATGTTGAAGTATTTTCTCCATCGCCACATCAATCTCCTCTTATAATCCTTTGTTGGAGCACCAACGGCCAAGATTAAAACATAATCGATGGCTAGGATCATTTCTAGATCGATCCATGCGAGTTTCTAGACTATTCTCACCTTGATTTAGGTAATACTAATTAATTAACCTGTTTTCGTAAGTTTAGACTTAGGAAACATTAAAAAATTCATTAATAATCTAATTAAGTCACTTCTAGGCAGAATTTCCAAAAACATTTTCTATGTTCTGGAGATCTCATGTATTTTATCCTCTCCACAAAGTTGCGTGGTTAGAACACATCCGATGCTACAAAAACTAACACATGCTAGATCCGTCATATGGTTGGTGTCATGTGTAAATTTTTGTAGATGTTCTATGCTTGATGCAACTTTACTTTTATAACAGCAATCACATAAACAGTTAAGTAAAAACGTTGATAGAACATACCAGTGGATCTATAGAAGACAAACCAGAAATAGGAGAATGTGTTGGTGCGTTACGACGGTCAACAGGATGCTTCAACCAGCAAAGTTTTCTTGGTTGGCCAACCCAAAATGTGTCACAACAGTCCTCAAATCAATCATCCAGTCAACTCAAAGTCAACCCCAGAAAAGTCAACGCAGTCCAGAAAAAGTCAACGCAGAGCAGCAACAATAAAGTCAACGCAGCTCCAACTTTGGTCAACTTTTTGACCTTGATCTTTGTGCCAATGAGTACGGCCTTCAAAAATCGAACTCTCCACAAAATTTCAGCTCAAACGAACCATGCGTTGACCAAAGTCAACGTTGGTCAAACTTCCCCAAAAACCCTAACTGCAGAAAATTTGTTGCGGTAAATTTCGTACTTTCGCTGTAGTAGATTTCGTCCTTCTTCCCACGTGGGAGATGAAACTGCTTCTCAGATGCTCGTAGATAATCAGAGGAGAAGATGTGTGATGTTGAGTGAGTGAAATGCTCTCCAATGTTGACTGTATTTATATCCATCATTGAGGTGTGTGACACATCTGTTGGGGGTGTAAAACCTTAAGGCCAACCTGCACTTAGATTTATTATAAATAATAAATTCAAAATAAATGTTCTGCTCATCAGATTAAAATCAATTTTATATCGATTTTACACCTCTTTGAAAGAGGAATCCAATACAAATATTGGAATCTTCATCTGAACAACACAAGATGGAGTTTGGACCTAGTTGTCCAAATTTAACACTCCCTCTCAACTAGGGAGAACTCCATCCACCAGTGCAATCAAACATTGTGCGTCATCCCGTCGTAACTTGCTTTGTTGGCCTCTTTATTTCAGAACAGAAGTGGGTCAGTCACAAAGACATCATACCCCGAGTGACAAATTCAGCCCAGAGGTCTGAAACCTCTATCGGACTCACAAAGAGTCTCCAACCAACCCGAAGTTGGTTCATCTGACCCGAGGTCAGGCGAAGGTCTGAGACCTCACTAGACTTGATCCCAGATCAAGTGGTTGGACCGTGCCATCCTAGATAGAGAGTACGACAATCTCTGATGCTTCAATCAGTCTTTGCTATTGGTCTCTAGCTTTTCCCACCTCATTCGCCAAATGAGAGGTACTTCCGATGAGCCCTGAACTCAATGGGTAGGATGCATACGGGGCACAAATAATGAGAGGTGAACCAAGTCAATAATCACAACGGTGGGGTCCATGCACACCAACAAGGTTTGGCAAGCCTAGCCTTGTGGTTGCTCATAGCTCTGAGAAGCTGTCCCCAAAGCCCCCCAGAGCTCCTCGAGCTCATCGTCCAACAGGACCCACATCATAGGGTCGTTCCACAATACCAAGTCTCTCACGGAAGGTTAGGAACTTGACCTTCCCCAGGGGCTTAGTGAGAATATCCGCGACCTGCTCATCAGTTCCTATATGATCGAGCCTTACGGCGCCTCGCTGTACTATATCCCGGATGAAATGGTACCTGATATCAATATGCTTGGATCGGTCATGGAACACAGGATTCTCGGTCAAGCGAATCCCATTATGGTTATCACAGAGTATCACGATGGTATCTAGCACATGTCCAAACAGCTCACTAAAGAGCTTTCGCAACCAAACTGCTTCACAACAGGCCATACTTGCTGCAATGTATTCAGCCTCTACGGTGCTCAAAGCCACCGACTTCTGCTTCCTACTCATCCATGAAATCGAAGCAAAACCAAGATTGAAGCAACATCCCGATGTGCTCTTACGATCCACCACACTGCCAGCCCAATCGGCATCAGTATATCCACAGAGTGTCACGCTCCCGACAGTGTATCTCAACCCATGGTTTATCGTGCCCCGAAGGTATCTCAAAAGATTCCTAGCACCAACCCAGTGAAAGTGATGAAGTTCAACCATCTGTTGACTCAAAGTGTTCACTGCAAAACATATATCTGGACGAGTGTTCACTAAGAACATCAAGGCCCCTACGATTTGACGATACTCAGTAGGATTTGCCAATACGGGCCCAGCAACGCTACCACTCAACTTCTTGAAGTTGAGTTCCATTGGTGTTGACACGGACTTGCAGTCCACCATACCAAATCTTTCCAGAAGTTTCACAATGTATTTTCCTTGAGAAAGGAAAATCTCTCCAGGTTTCTACCAGATGTCCAGGCCTAGGAAGTAGTGCATCAGTCCTAGATCCTTCATCTCGAACTCAGCAGCGAGCTCCCTCTTGCATTGATGAATGAGAGGGTCAGCACCTGTCAGGAAGAGGTCGTCCACATACAACACCAGAATGAGAGGCTTCCCCTGGACAACCTTGAAGTAAAGGTTCGGATCAGCATTACTTCGAGTGAAGCCTAGCTTCATCAAGTAGCTATCTATCCTCTCGTACCAAGCTCTGGGTGCTTGCTTCAACCCATAGAGGGCTTTCTTCAACCTACAGACATGTGAGTCCTGATCCTGGATTTCAAACCCCAGAGGTTGTTCTACATACACCTCTTCTTTTATTGCACCATGCAGAAAAGCGGTCTTGACATCCATCTGATGAAGACTCCATCCTTGCGTAGCAGTAAGGGCTATGATTGATCGAATGGTGATATATCGTGCCACAGGTGCAAATATGTCATCATAATCTATTCGTTCCTTTTGAGAGAAGCCATGGGCAACAAATCTTGCCTTGAACTTTTCAGCACTTCCATCAGATCCATGCTTGATCTTGTAGAGCCATTTCGCGGTGACAACTGATTTGTCCTTCGGCCTTGGAACCACATCCCAGACATCATTCTTCATTATGGACTCATATTCTTCGTGCATAGCATCCTTCCAGACTTGATGCTTTACGGCTTCCTCAAAAGATCCAGGTTCAGATTGTACAATAGTACTCATGGCAACCAGATACCCTTGGTATCTACACGGCTTCTTGCTTTCTCGGAATGTCCCCCTCGGGGCAGCATGTCCCTCGACATCTTCGAGAGTGTCCCTGAGCCATGATGGTCTCTTTCATTACCAGGCCTTGCTTCATGATTTTCCTGAGATCTCGGAAGATCTACTACTTTCTTCAGGAAAGCATCTTCGTCAAAAGTGACATCATGACATATCTCTACTTCCCTTTGACTAGGCACATAGACTCTATAGGCCTTAGAAGTTTTGTTGTAGCCCACAAACATTCCTTTCTTCCCAGAAGCATCCAGCTTACTTCTCTTTTCTTTTGGCACATGAAAATAAACAGGACATCCAAAAATTCTAAAATGTGAGACGTCAGGTTTCTTACCAGAGAAAACCTCTTCGGGAGTTTTGGAGTCCAGGGCGGAATGAGGGCATCGGTTTTGAATGTATACAGCAGTATTCGCAGCTTCTCCCCACAGAAACTTCGGTAGACCCTAGTCACATAGCATGGCACGAGCAGCTTCCACAATGGTCCTGTTCTTTCGTTTAGCAACACCATTATGCTCAGGAGTATAGGTAGTAGTAGTCTCCCTCTTAATGCCAGCTTCTCTGCAAAAGTCCTTGAACTCATTTGACTCATATTCAGTGCCATTGTTGGTCCTCAAAATCTTGATCTTCTTCCCTATCATATTTTCCACCAAGGCTTTGAAGGTACGGAACCACATGAAAGCCTCATCCTTCTTCTTCAAGAAGTATATCCAGGTTTTGCGGGAGAAGTCATCAGTGAATGTCATATAGTAAGAACATCCTTCCAGGGATGTCATGGGTAGCATACCAGATAGATCAGAATGGACCAGTTGCAAAATATCAGATGTCTTTGTGACACTTGAGGGGAAAGGTCCCCTTGTATGCTTTCCTTCGACACAACCCTTACATACACCTTCATGATTATTTCCAAAATCGGGCATCCCTGTCATCACCTTCCTTGCTTCGGGAAGGGCCTTGTAATGAAGGTGTCCAAACCTTCGATGCCATAGTTCAGTTTGTCGGATAGTATCACATGTCATAGCTCCCAGTGGACTTCCTTCAACCTGGTAGAGTGTTCCAACTCTAAAACCAATCACGATAGCTTCCTTGAGATTCTTTTTCCACATGCGCACCTTTCCATCAATGAATGCCATATTGAAACCTTTGTCTTCCATGGATGATATAGACACAAGGTTCTTCTTCAATTTCGGTACGTAGAGTACATCCTGCAAATGTAGAACTTGTCCTTGAGAAAAGTGAAGGGTCACAGTCCCTGTCCCTTTCATGGGATATGTGGCATTATCTCCAAGGATAATTTCTAGATTAGTATCCTTCTCAACCATGTCAGAGAGTGCTTCCTTGAATCCAGTGATGTGTCTTGAGGCACCAGTATCTATCAGCCATAAATCCATAGTGTCGGGCAGGGATGCAACAGAGAGGGCAGATACAAGAATGTATTAATTTCTTTTATCAACAACATTTGACTCCTCATACCTGGAGTTTCTAGACCTTTTGAAAGGTTGATTGTTTCCGCCAGAGGGAGCCTTCCTCTTTCCTTTGGACCTATTTTTTCTTTGATTTCCATTCCTCCAGTTGTTGTTGTTGTCATCACTATCGGGAGAATCCTTCTTGAAAGGACATTCTCTAGCATAGTGACTAGGCCTATGACAAGTGAAACACTTGCCCTTCTTTCGTTTGGACCCTGCTCTTCCTTTGTTCTTTGGACCACCAGAGTTCTTCTTTCTAGAATGAGCAGCGTAGGCAGCATTTCTGTCATTTTCGTATTCCTTCATTCTTGTCTCTTCTTGCATGCATCTTGACAATAGCTCGTCAAAGTTAGGAATTGTACTATTATTGAGAATGGTAGTGTTGAATACTTGCCATTCATATGGGAGCCCTCCAAGTGCGGTGAGTACCATCTCACGATCGGCTATTGGGATCGGCTATTGTCTCCCCAATAGCCAGCAGATTGTTTATGATCTCGGTCAATTTCAGAAAGTATGTTTGGACAGACTCATCCCTGCCTTTCTTCAGATTCTTCAATTGATTCTTGAAGAATAGCACTTGGTTTGCATTGTTTACTTTGAACATTTGTATCAGCTTATCATACATCTCTTTGGATGTGCCTAGCTCAGATATGTAGGCAACCAGAGTTTTATGTATGGATTCCCTGATCATTAGCTTTGCTTTGATCTCCCCCTTCTTATACTTGGTTTTAGCAACAGCAGTAGTAGTGGATGGAGGTTCTTGTATCTTACCCGGTACATAGTCCATGAGATCATGGTCTTCTAATTTGAGATCTAATATCATCTTCCAAGCATGGAAGTCATCCCTTCCAGTTAGCTTGTCATCCTCCTTGAAGCCATAACTTGTGGAACTCATTTTTCTCTTTTGGTGATTGCTATAAGTTAGGGCTTATCTTCACCTCCGCTCTGATACCATGTAAATTTTTGTAGATGTTCTATGCTTGATGCAACTTTACTTTTATAACAGCAATCACATAAATAGTTAAGTAAAAATGCTAATAGAACATACTAGTGGATCTATAGAAGACAAACCAGAAACAGGAGAATGTGTTGGTGCGTTACGGCGGTCAGCCGGATGCTTCAACCAGCAAAGTCTTCTTGGTCGGCCAACCCAAAATGTGTCACAACAGTCCTCAAATCAATCATCTAGTCAACTCAAAGTCAACCCCAGAAAAGTCAACGCAATCCAGAAAAAGTAAACGCAGGGCAACAACAATAAAGTCAACACAGCTCCAACTTCGGTCAACTTTTTGACCTCGATTTTTGTGCCAATGAGTACGGCCTTCAAAAATCGAACTCTCCACAAAATTTCAGCTCAAACGGACCATGCGTTGACCAAAGTCAACGCTGGTCAAACTTCCCCAGAAACCCTAACTGCAGAAAATTTGCTGCAGTAAATTTCGTCCTTTTGTTGTAGTAGATTTCGTCCTTCTTCTCACGTGGGAGATGAAACTGCTTCTCAGATGCTTGTAGATAATCAGAGGAGAAGATGTGTGATGTTGAGTGAGTGAAATGCTCTCCAACGTTGACTGTATTTATATCCATCATTGAGGTGTGTGACAGATCTGTTGGGGTGTAAAACCTTAAGGCCGACCTGCACTTAAATTTATTATAAATAATAAATTCAAAATAGATGTTCTGCTCATCAGATTAAAATCAATTTTATATCGATATTACACCTCTCTGAAAGAGGAATCCAATACAAATATTGGAATCTTCATCTGAGCATCACAAGATGGAGTTTGGACCTAGTTGTCCAAATTTAACATCATGTGATATAGTGATGGAACATAGTGGGGCATTAGGGGTAGGCTATGAGCCACATGCCATGGTATAAGGGTAGCTATGATGAGGGAAGCCCGCACTTGGGTGTATAGGTGTAGGAGGGAGCAATCGTGGTACATGAGTTATGTCGACCTTTCTTTTTCCACCCTTCTTCATATGTCTTTTGCCTTTTATTGATTTTTCTTTTATAATTGCTTGGGGCTCTAAGAGATGAGAGCATGATGTGAATGATGTATCAGTGAATACCCCTTTAGGTCGAGCAGTTCATCACCCATTAGGGGTTGGGACAATCATGGGTTCCTTAATGACGTAGGGGGCCAATATGGGGGCCTTGGAAACCAGGTTGATGGCCATAGTGATAAGGGGTAGAGCTCATGTTGGCTTTTTCCCACATGCTAAATTTGTATGTTCCAGACATCTTTTGCATTTTATGGTACATTTCCTGTTGAGAGTGACTGAATTATGCTTTTTAATTTCTTTTTAGCTGCATCAACCTCTATGGCATTGTTCCAAGCTCGACCCAAAGTGTGGACAAGGCGAAGGGGAGGCTAACTCCTTGTGCACTCAATGGATAAATGTGGACCTAGATGGTAAATATGTGAAAAGGGGTTATAATGAGCGGAGGGGAGTAGTGCATGTGGTATCGAGAAGTGGGACCATGCAACCAAAATAAGGATTTCCCATGTAGTGCTGGTCCTAAAGCTAGTAGCCAATAAAGGAGATCCCATGGGACTAGGATACAAGGTTAACCATCAAGTTGGACCAAGGGACAAGAGTACAAACCAAGCCCATTCTTTCCACAGAGTCCCCCCACCAATCCATGCCCAGAAATGTCCATGATACATAAGCCAAGATACCCAACTACAAAATCAAAGCCATACCTTCGGGGTTGGAAGGCCCACCTTCAAACATACGATCATAACAGATAGGCGAGGGTGCATAATGGCTAGCTCAGGTGGCGGAGATGATGGCACACATCGAACTAGCTGGTGGCTGCTAGATGCCAGCTGAAGACAATCTAGGATAAAATTTCTGCTATGGGTGTCACCCACAGGTGGTGGATAACAGTGCACATCAACCTCTACCTTATTATAGGTAGAGGGAGGAGTTGTTTAAGGGAAAGACAAATATGTGGAATGCATTCCTAATAATATGGGTTTGTTGAGTTGGCATTAAGCAACTTGGATCTCGTATATCCAATGCGAGAGTTACTAACTTTTAATTGTTGATTTATGGTAGCATCGGATGTGCTCTAGCCTTTTAATTTTGTATATAGGCTAAGACACATGTATTCCATAAAACCCAGAAATGTTTTTTGAAAATTCCACTTAGAGATGATTTAATTAAATTGATTAATCGTTTTTTAATGTTTTCCTAAGTCTAAACTTAGGGAAACTAATTAATTAAAGTGTATTAATTAAATCCAGTGTTCCACGGAGACGCGTCCCCCAGGGTGGGGGACGCGCTTCCCCGCTCCCCCACGCTCCCTAGATGGGGAAACCCCTGGGGAAACTTTTCCCACGTCCCCTTTTTTGGAAAACTTGGGGAAACTTTAGGGGGGTGTTTTTCTGGTGACGAAATGCGTCTCTCTTGTGGGAGGGACGAGGGGATGCAGGGGGGATGCAAGAGGGACGCATCCCCCGAATTTTTTCGCCAATAACAAATTAAAAAAAAACAAATTTTGTATTTCACTGCTTTATATGTTTATTTTTAGTTCAGTTTTCTATGGCTGTTTTAGACTTCAAATGTCATTGTCATATGATGAATTTAATTTTTGATGTGCATTGTGTAGTTTCAATTGTCAATGATGAATTTAATTTAGATGTACCTTGCATAATATTAATGCCCATTTCCAAATGATGAATTTAGATGGAACATTGCATAATGTCAAATGATAGATTCAAACTAGTAATTTATTTTTAGATTTACATTGATGATTGCAGAAATGTCAAATGATAATTTTACTTCACAATAGTCTAATACGAAATGATGATCATATTTAGATGTGCATTTCATAATTAATAAGATTTACTATCTACTAATTTAGTTATTAACATATTGTTGGGATTTTTTTTATATATTAAATTTTTAATAATTTAATAATTTTTATGGCTCTGACGTCCCCCTGTTTCCCCGAAATTTCCCTAAATTTTGGGGCTGCTTATATACGTCCCCCTTGTGCGTATCCCCGTTCCCGCGTTTCCCCGTCTCGGAAACTCAATGGAACATTGATTAAATCAAGTGTGAATCTTCTAGATAAATTCATGGATCATCTCCAAGCTAATCTTAGCCCTTGATTTTGTTTTAATCTTGGCCATTGAAGGGTCAACGAAAGATTATAAGGAGGGTGAGGGGCCTATGGAAAACACAATTAACACTCGATCCATTGAGCATTTTCGAATTTGTGTGAGGAGACACAGCTTTTGATCAAGAATCAAATCACTAGGGTAGGGTTTGCTAAGTGATTAGATCCAGAGAGGGGCAGACGCAGAAATCGGTCAGGAGGACTAAGAGTGCATTTCAGAGAGAGGCAGAGGTGACGCAGAGAGAGACAACGCATTTTTTGAAGAGGTGACGTAGACCCTGCAGGAAATAACGCAGAAACAATGCAGTGTCTCTTGGAGTCAATCTAGAGATAGATAGAGGTTGGGGTTTCTGAGCCAGGAGGGCCAAAATCCAGCCTTTGATCAGCTAGATCAGTTGCAGAGCAAGGTGACGTAGTTCCTCTAGCTTGCCCACACAGGCTTACGCAGTCCAGCGTAGGAAATCACGCCGGCTTACATAGTCCAGCGTAGGAAATCACGCAGAGGCAGTGAGGGCTTCACTTACGCTTTCAGATCGACCAGAGACTTGTTGAGTGAGGTATATCTCACATTTTTTTCACCAGATTGTCTAGATTTCTCTGAAGGGTTTGCCGGATGTTGGCACCCTAGTTGTATTCAAGATTCTGCTGCTTAATAATACAAACCCTCAAATCTGCTGCTGCACTGGTTTTCCCAAGTTGGGTTTTTCCGGGGACTTAGTCCAAAAATAACTGTCATATGGGGTTGTTTTTTATTGTATTTTGTTTAGATTGTTTCGGCACTTAGATTTATTCCGCGATATTATTTGTGTAGACTGCTTCAGTAATTACTTCAATATTTCACTGAAATGAAATAATTATGTAAGATAATAGAAGAAGTAATTCAGATTTGTTGCAGTAGGAATCCAGATCTAGGATTTTTCACATGGTATCAGAGATTATAAGAGAACCAACAGATCAGCACTATAGAGTCTGGGACCTATGTAAGCAGCAGCAGACCCTCCCAGAAATCACGTTGTCTAGGCCAGGAGGGCATTCCAGTGCAGAAAAGGCAGAGTTGACAGAGGGGTAAGTTTTAAGTTTTTTTTTTTTTTCAATTGCAGAAGAGACAGCGTTAAAGATCAGCGTAGCTGAAGGACGCAGTTATTGCACAGCAGTAAGAGTTGGTGCATAAGCGTCAGAAAATTTTTGAAAAACAGAGTTGGGGATTTCTTGATCTCAGAGAGTTTCTTACTCAAAGAAACTCAGTTTTTTCCTGTGCAGCAGCAGAAGAAGTGACTTACTCCACAAGGAGTGTGTAAGTCTAGCTGAGCAGAGGGTTAGAGCAAGATATCGATAGTTGAGGAGATGGCTAGCAACAGATTGCGTGACCAAGATAGATTGGAGGGTGCCTCCAACTATGTTATCTATAGATCAATGATAGAATTTCTCCTTGATGAACATGATCTGAAAGCCCTCATAGATATCGCAGTTGTAGAACCTCTTGATGCAGCACACCTGAGGCAATTCAAGAAAAATATGGCTAGAGCCAAGTGATTGATCCTAGATGGAGCGAAAGATCATATCGTACCTCATATAGCAGCGAAAGCCACTGCTAGAGAAATGTGGGTAGGGCTGGAAAAGCTATATCAAGGATCTTCCGAGCAGCGGAAGATGTACCTTGAAGAGAAGATGCATAATACCAGGATGAACAAGGGAGATCGTTTTGACTCCTTGTCTCATATTCAGGATACCCGAGATCAGCTATCAGCAGTAGGAGCTGCTCCTAGAGACTCAAAGCTTGTAAGGCTCACTCTGAACTCAGTTTCAGAGGACTATCAGGTCTTTGTCCAAATTATTTTGGGTAGAGAAAGACTTCTAGGATGGAAAGTGATGTGGGCAGCATTACAGCGAGAAGAGTTGATGAGAGCTCTCCTCAAGATCCATTTAGAGGATGGCAACAGTGGGTCGAAAGTTAAGGAGGAAGAAGATAACACTGCCCTTGCATCAGACGGGCAACAGAAACAAAAGAAGAAATATTTGTCCAAGATCAAGTGCTTCCGGTGTGAGGAAATGGGACATTATGCCACACATTGTCCTCTTAAGAAAAAGGATAAAGAGGAGAAGGAAGATCCATAAGCAGGAGCTGCCAAGATTGAGGCAGAAAGAGATTGTGCTATGTTAACTCATATTCCGAAAGGAGAGAAATGGGTTGATTTGGAGTTGTAGATCTAGAATCTACAAGGAGGCGAGATCCTTGAGTATTTTCGAACTCTTGGATCACATGTGAGCTACGACAGCCGAAAGACAGTAGCAGGATGGACATTTGCAGCAGAAGATGAAAAGACAGTGCAGTGGCTAGCAACACTAGAGCCTGATCAGCGCAGAGTAGTAGCAGCAGCATTAGCAGTTGAGCAGTAGCAGCACAGTGCACACTGGTGCAGCGCAGTGCAGTGCAGAGCAGCAACAACGCGGTATTTTCAGAAAGCTAGTGCAGAATCTAGCAGCAGTTAGTCTTATTTTTCAGTTGCAGATTTACTTGTCCAATTTCGGATGTTTTTCTATTGCAATTAGCAACAGTGCATCAATGCAGCAGCGGTAGTAGTTGAGCAGCAACAACAGAGTAGCAACAGCGCAATGCACAGGTGATGCAGCGCAGAGCAGAGTAGTGCTCACGCAGTGCCGCAGCATGGTTGCAGAATTTAGAGGGAGTTGTAGTACAGTGGCAGTTGGCAGCAGCATGCAGAGTCAGCAGCAGTACAGATGCAGCATTTTTGTGCAGAGTTGATGAGCAACATCAACAGCACAGCAGTAGCTGTTCCAAGAAGTCAGATCAGCAGCACATTGAGTTGTTTTGCTAGAGCACTTTCCTCGCTAAGAGGGAGTGTTGATTTATGGTAGCATCGGATGTGCTCTAGCCTTGTAATTTTGTATATAGGCTAAGACACATGTATTCCATAAAACCCAGAAATGGTTTTTGAAAATTCCACTTAGAGATTATTTAATTAAATTAATTAATCGTTTTTTAATGTTTTCCTAAGTCTAAACTTAGGGAAACTGATTAATTAAAGTGTATTAATTAAATCAAGTGTGAATCTTCTAGATAAAGTCATTGATCATCTCCAAGCTAATCTTAGCCCTTGATTATGTTTTAATCTTAGTCGTTGAAGAGTCAACAAAAGATTATAAGAAGGAAGGTGAGGGGCCTATGGAAAACACAATTGACACTTGAGCCATTGAGCATTTTCGATTTTGTGTGAGGAGACACAGCTTTTGATCAAGAATCAAATCACTAGGGCAGGGTTTGCTAAGAGATTGTGATTCAGTGATCAGATCCAGAGAGGGGCAGAAGCAAAGATTGGTCAGGAGGACCAAGAGTGCATTTCAGAGAGAGGCAGAGGTGACGCAGAGAGAGACAGTGCGAGTTTTCTGAAGAGGTGACGCAGACCCTACAGGGAATCATGCAGAAACAATGCAATGTCTCTTGGAGTCAGTCCGGAGATAGCTAGAGGCTGGGGTTTCTGAGCCAAGGGGGCCAAAATCCAGCCCTAGATCAGTTAGATCAGTTGCAGAGCAAGGTGATGCAGTTCCTCCAGCTTGCCCACGCAGGCTTACGCAGTCTAGCATAGGAAATCACGCAGGGCAGTGAGGGCTTCACTTACGCTGTCAGATCAGCTGGAGACTTGCTGAGTGAGGTATATCTCACATTTTTTTCACCAAATTGTCTAGATTTATCTGAAGGGTTTGCTGGATGTTGGCACCCTAGTTGTATTCAAGATTTTGTTGCTTAATAATACAAACCCTCAGATTTGTTGAACCGATTTTCCCAAGTCGGGTTTTTCCGGGGACTTAGTCCAAAAATAACTGTGTCATATGTGGTTGTTTTTCATTGTATTTTGTTCAGAGTGTTTAGGCAGTTAGATTTATTCCACAGTATTATTTGTGTAGACTGCTTCAGTGATTACTTCAATATTTCATTGAAATGAAATAATTATGTAAGATAATAGAAGAAGTAATTCAGATTTGTTGCAGTAGGAATCCAGATCTAGGATTTTTCACATTAATGATGGTGATCTTCTTGAGGGTCATCCTCCACAGTAGCAGATGCATAGATTGAATTGGATATAGAAGAAGAGGTGGACGATGGAGGAGAGAGTAAGTGGTAGTGATGTTGATTTCGATGATTCTGACATGAAGGACTACTAAAAATCATGAGCTATGAGATTCTTCCATCTACAATTATTGTATCTACCTTATTTTGTATTCCATTGGCATTCCCACCTATAGTAGCAGTGACTTAGTATCTATGTCATATGTTTTGTTTTTTTGATGACTTGACAAGAAAATTGCAGTTTATGGTTATAATTTCTTGTGCGTTTTTCATTTGGTCATCATTGATGTAGTACTAGCAAGTAGTAACTAGTTGTATGATTAATTTGTATCATGTAAATGTTCTAGTTTCTAACAAAATTTGAATCTTTAGACTTTATGTCTACATTTATTTTTATATGTTTAATTTGTAATTTTTTTAATATCTATATTTTTAGCCCAACAGGTCATGGAGGACATGATATATAGATAGTCATGTCCTCCATGACCTGTTTTCAGGGTCACCGTGTCTCACATCAGACACTCATTTTTCTGTGTCCTGTGTCATCGTATCTTCTGACTTAGATGAGATGTTATTCTGCTGTCCAAGTTGTGATATATACATAAGTTTTATATTTCAATCTGGTGGTTGAACATTTTACAGTTCCTCACTGTTTTAACAGTCACTTGTGACAGCATCAAACCCAACTCACATATGGGCATGTTAACTTCATTGTTTAATGGTCAATGAACCTGATAGTGCACGTAATAATCCTTTGGATAAAAGTTCAGATCTTTATCATGCTAATATTAAATTTGAGTGTCACATTTTGTTCTGAGTAAGTTCACTTTGAACTTGAAGTAATACTGAGCTCATGCTTCTTAGGTTGGATGGATTGTATCTCCATGATATACGTATGTTGGAGCTAGTTTGTTAACACTCTTTTCAGAGAATTCATGTTCATGTTTGTTGGTGATCTCATATTTACATATCTTGCAACACAAAACATTCTGTTAACTATGGGCACTTGAAAAGAAATCCCGAGGTTAAAGAACAGCAGTCTTAATTCTCTTGATTAAAGAATTTCCTAAGCCAGATATTTTGACATTTCAGATTATAATGCAGTGGATGGATGATTCATAGAATCAATAGCTAATATAATTAATGATTTTGCAGGAATATTATCATTTAATGGTGTAGTACTTTATTATTTGAACTGTAAGATGATTTCTTACCACATTCATATTTTAAATGCACAGAAACACTCAACATTTGCATAATTGCAACATTTTGCAATAGCATTCATTTAAGACTTTGTCTCTAATTTCATCAACTCTTGGCATTCACATCTCAAAAGGATAATAAACCATTGAGAGTTGTTCGGCTTGAACTTCCTCGTACTTTGCTCTCATTTCTACTTCAACATGTCCTACTTGGACCAGCAATGTCGAGCTCTTTGTGAGCTTGGGCCTTCAGGAATTTCCTTCACCGTTAAAACACTTATTGGAATTTCACCTTAAAAAAGAGTGAGTTGATTTAATTTGGTCAACCTAAGCTCAGCTCCTTCCCCCTGTTCCCAGATGATTAAGCTTAGGTTGACATAGGTATTTCCCCCTGGACTAGGATTTCCTTAGTCTAAAGAGTGGAGCAAGTCACCAAAGTGACAGTGGGTGGTTTGCTTGATAGTACTCTTAGGCTCTCCCTGAAAGAGGACTTTTCCTTGTAGGGAGAGATTGAAAGATAACAGGTAACACCCTCGTTGTAAATCGAGCAGTAGCACTTTACATCTTTCTAATAGAGCAAGTCCTGTCATAGCACAATTAAAAGCATGTCTCTCATCCTGCACCTCATCTTGCTCCTTCCAGTTTGCTCATATCACAATGGAACCATATGTCCCTGAGAGATAGCAGAAAATAAACAAAATATTCATAAAGGTGAACAGAAAATAACAGAAATTTCCCCTCCTTAATAGCTATGAGAGTGATCACAATAAACTAATTACATACACCCCGGGAAAGAGGGATTTTTGAAGAAGTATTTATTTTATCAACATAGTAGATATTCAATTTAAGATGGAATACATCCGAGTATAATATAAATGTTGCTTTGGGCATTTATCTCCAAAACTTTTTATGCATCCCAAAAGTAACCTCTGATTTTTTTATTAGTTATTTGGAAAAATGGTTCTACATAAGATGAAAATATTTGTGTTTTTAGTAACCTGATTCTAATATGAGATCAGGAAAATAAGCCAGGAAACACAGCTTTATCAAGAGAATCATCTGTGAGATTGCTTTAATTACTACCTTAAACCCAAGCATTACACATATTCCCTTTGGTATATTTCGTAGAAATACTGGTATGATCCACATCTCTTCCTTATGTCTGGTTATCAATGTCATTTTCACTCTCAAAAGTTGTGAGTTATACAAGCATATTAAATAGTTGTAGAAAAATTTTGACACAATTTTTTCAAGAAAAAAAAGGACAAGCTACCTTTTTGAATACCTTGCTATATGTCTGGACATACTATCCCTTAATGACAACATCTAAGCATCTTGGGGTTCTAGAACTTGATTTTGTTCTTTGTTAATTACACAACAAAGCTCAGGATTACCTTTTCAAAATATGTGGCAGGGGGCGGAATGACTCCACCAGCACCCATGACAGGTTCTGCAATAAATGCAGCAATCTGCAGCATAAAATCAAAGTACGAACAAGTTGCTTGGCATGGGAAGTATCCAAACTATAACAGGGAGAACTACCCCCCTTCTTAAAACACTCTAACAAAACATGACTAAAATTACCGTTTCTGGACCTTCTTTCAATATAAGCTTTTCCAAGTTATCTGCTAACCTTGTTGCAAAGTCTTCTTCAGTTTCACCTAAACATGCATTTCATACCCAATATCAATAGCAGACTAATCATTAGAACTTTTCTCATTAGCTGGAGAAGGACCCGGTGGATAAAGTCGACAAACAAGACCTGGCAAATGATGGCGCCAATAGTGGGGGCAGTCTGTATGCAGCACAAATGGCAGTGGTAAATCAAAATTTTGATGAAGATTTGTTAGCCTGCCAATTGAACAACCAAATCAATGGGCAACAGTTTAATAGTCAAAGCTATGAAACAACTATAATATATACACAATAGACCAAAACAACAATAGCCATTCAAGAAGAAATAAATGATGGTGAACTGGACTCTGAAGACAGTAAGTGTTGGGTTGACTATTTAGTACTATCTTGGAGCATTTGTAAGTATGTATGGAAGAAATGTTACTCCATGAACTGAAGTTTGAGCTAGTAACTATGAGTAGAAATACACTTTCTTGAAGTCAATTGAAGATTAGAGCATTGGCATTTGTCTAAAGGAAAATCATCACCAATAACTGCACTGATAAAATTTCTTTAAGATTTAGAGAATCCTGCAAGTAGGTTACCCTGAAAGACTGGCTGCTATCAATGTTGATCCATGGTACCTGTCAAATCAAAAATCTTGAAAAAATAGTCATTTCCTGGATTTAATGCACAAGCTAGAATCAAGACAAATATTTCCACTATTAAAAATACAAGTTTGCAGCAGTTAGGAATAGAACTTAACGATTTCTGCCGAGCAATAAATTTCTTCTTCTTGTGTCTTCCCAAGGCATTGTTATAATACCACACCAGCTTCACCTGTGTAATAACCATCCAATTATAACTTTAACATATCATTCTGGAAAAGGTCATAAGAAAATCTTCAGTGTTTGCTCATCTGATTAAAACTTATAAACCATAATGTCAAAAGATCGATGATCATTGGGAAGGATGTGTTGAGATAAGACTTTGAACAAGGATAGGCACGTGAGATTTGGGCTGGCTCATCAGAAAAACAACAAAACGGATATATTGAAATCTGTTAAAAGGTCCCTAATTCCAATGCTCCTCAAAACTCATAAGAGAAAACATGTGGAAAATCAATAATAAATAGTTCAAAAACCAGTGTTACTAGAACCAGTTAGTTTAAACAAAACCATCCAGGCATAAACTGTTTTAGTCCTAAATTGGGTCATGCTGTTGCTGTGAGCCCATTTTGACTTAAAACAGCCCAAAACTGGTTTAAAGCCTAAAATCAGCTGGTTCAAGGATGAAACTGGCTTGTCAAGTAAGGTTGATTGGGCTCAAAAAATGAAAACATTATAACATTTATAAAAAAACCTTGCAATCCCCAAAAATGAAACCTAACCCCCTTCATCATCCAATCGGTCACCTTCGTTCTAGTCATGTCATCCAATCGGTCACCTTCGTTCTAGTCATGTCATCCAATAGACCTCTTTTTGGAAATATAATTTAAGTTTTAAGTTAAAGTTGACATTTACCTTTGCTTGTATTTTACTATAATTATTTTAAATCTTAATATTAACATTATAGTGGGAACCCCATTCCAAGATGTTTGGTGATAAAATCAAACCAAATCAGGTCTTTTTTATCTTCCAACAAGATCACAAGCTTTTTCAGCATATATGCAAAAATAGGACTGTTACCCACCTGTTACCCACCACTTCGTGGGTGATATCCCTAGGAGAATTTTTTCTCCATGATGGACCTCAACCGGAAGTCAGCAGCTCCTTGCAGCCTCCTTTGATCTCGTTGTACCATTTCTCAGCCACCTGAGCCAGCCATGTGGTCCCTCACCCGTTTGTATTGATCGTATGTTTGAAGGTGGGCCTCCCGAATCTAAAGGTATGTCTTGTCATTTGGTAATTGAGTATTGGGTTTACTTATCATGGACACTTCTGGGCATGGATTGATGGGGAAATTTGAAGGAAAGAGTGGGCTTAGTTTGTGCTCCTATCCCCTTGATCTCTTTTGGGTGTTACCCTTGCATCTTAGTCCCGTAGGATCTCTCTTTATTGACCATTTGGTTCTAGGGTGGTACTACTTGGGAAACCCCGACTTTGAGTGCGTGGTCCCACTCCTTTATCCACATATGTTACTCCCCTTCCACTCACTATACCTCCATTCATCATTTCTCCCACCTTGGTCCACATAGCCCCCCTGGGTCCACATAGGGTCAGGCTCCCTATCCCCTCGCCCCCACCTTGGGTCAGGCCTAGAATGATGCCCCAGAGGTTGAAGCAGCTAAAAGAAAAAGAAAAAGCATAATTGGCGACACTTAACAAGAAATTGTACCACAAAATGCAAAATATGGCCGGGACAAAAAATAATTAGCACGTGGGCAAAAGCCAATGCATGAACTCTGCCCCTTACCCATGGCCATCACCCTGGTTCCATAGACCCTAGATGAGCCTCCTTTGTCATATAGGAACCCATGATTGTCCGAACCCCTAGAGGGCAATGAACAGCCCTACCTTAAAGGGGTAATCACTACTATATCTGATACATCATGCTCTTATCCTTGACCCCTGAGCAGTTAATTAAAGAAAATTCACAAAAGGCAAAAGGAATATAAAGAAGTGTGGAAAAATCATGGTCGGGACATCTCATGTACCACGATTGCTCCCTCCCACACATTATATACCCAGGTGTGGGCTTCCCCTTGTCTGGCTACCCCTATGCCCCGATATGTGGCCCAGGATTGCCCCTCTCATTCCCTATTTCGTTTCACTTATTTATCACTTGCCACCCCCATTTAAAGGATGTACCTTGGACCAAATATCCCCTTTAAGAGTTGAAACCACTTAATAAGGTACATGGTTAACCCTCTTTGTAGCATGGAGACACTAGCACATACCAAAGCCCACTACGGAAGGGCATGCCATTGTGAAGTGCCCACTTTGTTATCCATGATTTTCAAGATCTTTTACACAATTACTCTAATGACTTGTTGTACTGGAAGCCTAGGGGATGCATTGGATCTTATACAGGATTGCAAGTGGTTTCCATTTGGTTTTGGTCTCCCTATACGAGGTCCTAACCTCCAAAGGGCTACATTAGCACACATAGGGTGTGCGTAGAGAGCCATGGGCTTCCACGGCAGCAGACAACACTCCACAGGTTCCCATCGATGTTCAGAGACTACTAGCGATCCACTTTTGGGATGATGATGATGTGCCTGGTACACTATGCCTAGCAAGCCCCACAAGAGCCCTACACTCTTGGCAGGTGTCCCAAGACTAGTATGATATCATGGCATCGTTCATTCCATCACTCGAACCCTTGCAAAGGATCTACATGCATCTTCGATTCATATGGAGACCCACGAGGTCATATGTGTGCCCTCACACCCACTAGGAGCACCACAGGTCTACTACTTGGAGAACAAGGGGCCACCCCCTTGTCCATCATATTTTGAGGAGTTTATTCCTCGTTATGGCACTTCAAGATATTATTAGGCCTTTGGAGGTCCCCACGACATGTACATATTATTATTTGGCCCCCTAAGAGGCTTATTTCTCCATTTATGAGCTAGTTTGGTGGGCTTGTCACTAATAGGGGTTTTTATTTGCACATTATTTTCTCATTGGGGGCTAATGTAGGCTCACGAGCTAATTCGAACTCCTAGGAGGGGTATATATTGATGTTAGCTACATTCATTTGTATCATCACTTCACTTGGGATCTCTCTATCTTTAGAGAACTTCACATTTATTCTTGGAGGATTATTTTGGTTAAATGGATGAATTTTGATGTATGGATTTGAGCCATTTTTATCTTGGAGCTTCATTTTCTACAAATGTGTTGTTTGGATATACTCTCTAACACTGTAAGTGAATTTTGATGATATATTTTTGTTGTTGCATACTATTGAACTTCGCTATACATAGGGCTAGTTGTTGCATGATTGAAATGTGGAATTAAATTTCTATTTAGCTCGTTTAATGCATGGGCCATTATTAGATGAATGAAATGTCATAGAGATTATTTTATCTCGATAAGCTTGCACTATTTGCATGAAGTATAAATGTTTGAAGGTCACTTTTCTTCTTTTGCCCTTAACATCAAATGAAGTTGACTTTCCGAGCCTCCTTGATCAAGAAACCGAATTCTCAATCATTATCATCCTTGAATCCATATCCCTAAGGGAAATAGGCATTGGTCCCTCAAAAGTGTGGTCATTTTCCCCTTATTTTTCACCTTTTCCCTTTTTCTCCAGGTCTAGCCCTGATAGGTCACCTAGGGCATCAATTTCCTGAGAATTCACCCACATGAAAACTTCGATCTCTTAGAGGCTACTACGTTGGTGGGTCCCCTCCCTCTCCTCCGAATTTGAGGCAATTCCAACGGTGTAATATCCGAGAATCCCAAGCCCTAGCTCTAGGACCAAGTTTTGCCTAGGCATCCCTAAGGCTAGACCCTAGTAAAATCAATTTGACCTTTTGAAGCAAAATTTCTTGTCTGAACCTATCCCCTCACCTTGTCCAGGATAGGAACATCATTGGTTGCTATATTCCAACCCCGAACCTGGGCTGGGTCCACTTGGTCCCGTGTGGTCCCGTTTCCTATCAAAGACTAATCGACAAGGGCTATTTGGGAAACCAAGTTCATATAGAATTTTAGGGGTTGGGAAGTACCTCTTCAAGTTGTATCCTTCTCCCTTATTCTCACCCCTTCTCCCTTGTAAGGCAAGTCCCTTGCTTAAAGAAAATGCAAGCACCATTTCTTCACCTCTTCCTTGGGAAATGGTTACTGGGATTACTTCATACTTATCCATTGACATATCCTTTATAAAATTATAAGTGACTTCCCAAAAACATCGAGACTCCTCCCATCAATGAAATTTTGTAAAGAGCAGGGAATCTTAGTCGTGGTGATAGTGGACTAAGCCTCCACCATTGCAATTAGTCTAGATGTTTTCCTATTAGGAACCCCTTTAGGTCCCCTGCCGGTTTGAGTGGTAACACCACCCACATGTCGAAGTAACCCTAGGAGAAAAATTTTCTCCTATGATGCAGATTGCCAGCGAGCATCCCTATCATGATCCACAGATAGGCAACATCAAATGCTTCTTATCCTTATCTACTCTCCAGTCAATTCACTCATTCATCTAGCTTGCTCATCCAATGAAAGAGGGTCAACTATTGTGAGGTACAATAACCATTTTTGTACTCAATTGCTTTCATTTAATGTTTAAGGGGATTCTAGTATGAATCATAGGTTGAATTGAATGATAGACTGTGACTAATTGTGCACTAGTTCCCTTGATTCACCTTGGTGGTTATCACTTTGCCCTAGTCCAGAGTGACCGACCTTAGGGCATTTCTTTCACTATCTACGAGGGGCACAAATAGGAGGCTCTGATGAATGTAGCATTCCATGTTATCCATACTTAACATTTGTCATCATTCCATTTCTCCATTGTCCTATCTCTTGACTAGTTGTTGTTGATTACTCGTTCTCATTAAGTATGGAGTTTGGACCTTGTCCCATGAGAAGAAGGGGTGGTAACTTGTATATACCTGAGGTTGATGCAACTGTAAGAAAAGAAAGAACAAGATCCAAATGTTTAAATGCAAAAGAATGGCAAGGGATGTAAAGCAAGTAAAAGCCAAATTATAGCCTAAGTTATACCCCCTCTTATATAGCCACTCGTTCTCTAGAATATCCATGCATAACATGTTTATCAAAGTAAAAGGGACTGTCTATGAACATCCCAACCCCAATGAAGCAATAAACCACTCATCACAAAAGAGGTTTATTTTATTATTACATAATAAATCAATGAAGCCTGCAAAACAAGCTATCTAAAGAAAAAAATGCAAATATGTGTGCCTTGGAAAAACAAATGTGAGGAGGCTAACTCAGGCTTGCTAAGCACTCCCTCCATAAAGGCACTCATGGACAATGGTTTGATATAACCTAGCATAAGACTATGACTCCACTCATGAAGTAAATCCAATCCATAACAACTATCATATACACCTATATCTTGATAGAGTTGGCCTAGGAAATGTTCTCCTTAATGTTGGAAGTGTGATAGTTTCACTACTGAAATTCTTATTGTAGCAACTGGAATTAATTCTTCTAATTGTTAATTAGTTTAAAAATTTATTTGCTATGGTAAATATCGAATAAATCACACTACAACCTTTACAAATAAACTACGGAAAATAATAGCATTGGAAACTAAGAAATATTCTAGCAAACACACACAAAATTATGACAGTTATTTTTGGACAAATGTCCCTAGAAAAACCCAACTTGGGAAAACCGATGCAACAGCTGAGGGTTTTAATTATTAAGCAATGGTGAAATAATCTAAGTACAATCTAGATGTCGAATACTGGCTATCCTACAGAGAAAATACTAGCAAAAATAATCTGAGGGAAATTACCCTCACTTCGAGCAATCATGACTCTTGACTGCCTTAAAAAGTAAATCTTCCACCCAGCTTTGTGCAGGCCCTGCATCACCTCTGTGCAGTCCCTCAAACGCTTTAGTTCAGAACTTTTGCAAATCAAGTCGCCCTGCCTACTGTTGACAGGGAAAACACTTCTCCAACCCTTTGGAACCTCTTCCCGACCTCTAGAACTGAAAACGTCTTCTTCCTTTACAGATGATTTTGATCATCTTCCCAAACTGTCCCTTTGCATGTGCCTTTAAAATCTTCAGATGCTCAATCACTTCAAACTTGAGCTTGTAAAAATACAATAATATGTATCTCATGCAGTCATCAATGAAGGTCAACACATATTTGGCCTTGCACATGGAAGGATTTGGAAATGGCCCCATAAGATCACTATGAACCATTTTCATAGCAAATCGAGCTGCCCTCTGAAGCTTTTGCGCTGCCTTGCGTAGCCTCCTGGAGAAATTTCAGCCCCTCTGCAAAGTACTCACCGGATCTAAAAAATCTTCCTCCGGCCTCACTGTCCCTGCCCTTCTCTGTCTCTACTTCCTTACTCTAGCTCAAACTCTTCCGACAATTGTTGTTGCTCTCTGCAAAATCGAACTGCCCAAGGAAATCGATCTCAAGTGTGTGTCTTCTCCATCTACCCATTGACTTCTTATAATCTTATGCTGGACCTCCAAAGGCCAAGATCATATCGGAGTCTATCCGTGTGAGTTTTTAGATGATTCACACCTTATCTCAACCAATATTGATTAATTAACCAGATTTCCTAAGTTTAGACTTATAAAATATTAAAAAATAGACTAATAATCTAATTGAGACACTTCTAGGTGGAATTTCTAGAAACGATTTTTGGGTTATGGAGAACTCCTATTTTTTAGCCTCTCCACAAAGTTTCAAGACTAGAACACCTTTGATGCTACAAAACCTAACACTCCCTCTTAGCGAGGAAGGTGCTCTAGTGTTGCACTGCTACTACAACACCCTGTCTCTGTATCACCCTTTGTCACGTTGTTGATGTTTGGCCACTGTGTTGACTACCACTGCCCACCAATGACTGCGCAACATTGATGTTGCATCTGTGCTACTGCTGACACTGCCATAGTGCTGCCAAATCTGCAACTCCCTCTCATATGCTGCTGCTGCAACTGAGAAGCATCCAAAATACTGAATCAATTGTGTATGTTGCATTTCTCTCCTCCAGTGCACTTCTACCAAGGAATCTCCACTGCTACTAACTCTGCACTGCTCCACTCTAAACTGTTGCAAACACTACATTGCGCTCCTCAGCTCCTGACTGCTACTAGTCTGCAACTATCATTTTAGAATCTGACTGCATCACTGGTATTGATCCATCCTGCTACTGAGTATTGTGGGCCCCTATAGCAAGGTAATGATCCATGAGGAGGACACTGCTGATTTTTAGTAACTTGGGAGGTACTCCAAGCCCTAGTGTTTAGGGTTTGGAGGGCAAAGCGCCACAAGTAGGCTTATGGGCTTGGAACACAAGCTTGGGGTTTTGCACCCATCGAGATTTGGGCCAAAACCATGATGATTTTGAGCATGAGAAAATTTGAGGTGATAGAGCTTGGCGTGTCGATTCCAACGCTTCGAAGATCACTCAAATCAAAGGTCTAGAAGTGAAGTTATGAATTTTTGAAGTCTAATGTCGGGTTGGCACCATATGAGTTAAGGTCGGCTTAAGTTTAGTAAGCCTCCTTGATAGTAGGACAGCCCATGGAGGATGTTGGAAGGAGCCCTTTCTATGTGTATAAATAGAGGGGTGAGATGAGTCATTTTACTCATCCATTTGTGCAACACAAGAGCTCATTAAAGGAGAAAGACACTTATGTTCTAGGCCACAGCAAGGAGGGCTAACCAGCGTGGGAGAGGGGACTGTTTTGGGCCTCTTTTGGTGACCGAAATTGCAGAGAAGGATGGCCGAGGTACAAGAGGGAAGTCTGGAATGTTTAAGGGTTTGTTGTGGGTAGTTTATCCCTGAAATGGTATGTCGTAGGCCTTTCTATAGCAATCCATGGAAAATAAACTGAAGACAAACCCTTGGAGAGGTAGCCACAGCTGCTGTGGGTAGGTTGCGGGCCCTACCACTCTACAGCCTACAACTTTGTTTGAGGGTTACGTAGGGCAGTTAAGGGTTGATTGCTGCCCAGAACAACAGCGTGGGAGGAGAGGACCTCTCCAAGGGAAGGTCGCAGCACATTAGGGGCAGTTTTGGTGTATGGTTTAGGGTTGTTGCATGTTGTCATGATGCCCTAATCAGGACGCAATCAAAACAACAATAGAACAACAAACTTGGAATAGATTTGATGTGTGTTGGATCCTAGTTTAGGATCAGATTTGGATCAGTGATACTACAGCCTGTGGAAGCCAAGGAAGGAGGGATGACGTGGAGGTCCGGAGGCCTAAACAAAGATTCCAAACACAAAAACCACACACAGAAATCACATTTACGTACCTTTCTTCACTGTGGAAACTACCATTGGAAGATTATCTGTGCAGTATAAGGGGGCTAGGAAGGTACCTCTGCCCTAGTCGCAGACTTCTGAAGAAGGCAGCAGCCCAAACAGAGATGAGTTCCTTGTCTGTAAGGGCCAGAACCTTGATGTAATCTTCTATGGTGTTGCAGGAATCTTGAGGTGTAGTCTTGAGGCTCCAATAGTGCAGAAGGGTGGCTAGAAGAGCAGTACAGGAAGGAAACAAGGTTGGATAAGGTGACAAGTGTTGCAGGTGCACCAATCCTAGGCAAGAGGGCAGCAACAATAGGAGTTGCAAATGGCCACTTGGATGATGGCTTGATGGTGTCCTAGGAGAGGACTAGATGATGGAGTCCGTTGGTAGCCAAGTGGAGGGTCTCATAGGTGTGAGGAAGCCCTAGCTAGGTGTAGATGCTACAGCGTGGACTTGGTCACTCGTGGACTAATGGAGGATAGCATGAGAGTGGACCAATTGTGGACATTATTGGGCACTTATGGTCTGTTGTGTTGATTTATGATAGCATCAGATGTGATCTAAGTCTCAAGTTTTGCAAGGAGGCTTAGACACATGTATTCCAAAGAACCCAGAAAGTGTTTTGGAAAATTCCACTAGGAAGGGGTTTTATTAAAATAATTAATTATTTTTAATGGGAGCCTCAGTTTAAAATTAAGGAATTAAAATAATTAAAGCATATTAATAAAACAGGGTGTAAATCTTCTAAAAAAACACGGATACCAAGTCAAGTTAATCTTAGTCATTGATTAGTGATTTAATCTTAGTCGTTGAAGTCTCAATGAGAAGATTATAAGGACTTGATGGGCATTTGGAAAAACACACCGAGTGAGTCTAGAGATCGAATTTCTTAAGAGAGCAGCGCAGAGCAACCGGAGGAGTTGATCGAGTTGATTCGATTGCAATGAGGGGCAATGATAGTTCTAGTTGGAAAGTCTTTTCCTCAGTCGGGAATACATAGCAGAGAAGGCAAAGAAGGGCACGCAGAAGAGGCAGCGTAACAGCTATTTAGAGGCAGCGCTGCAACATTGAGGAGATCAGTGGTTTTAATGAGGATCAGTCAAATCCAGTGTCGAAGTGCCAAGGTGTGAGACTGGAAAGGCCAGAATATCAAATCCAGCCAGTAGAAGATCCAACAGAAGGAGCTAATGCAGTTCCTAGCCAGGGTGATGCAGCAGCCCAAACAGAGATGAGTTCCTTGTCTGTAAGGGCCAGAACCTTGATGTAATCTTCTATGGTGTTGCAGGAATCTTGAGGTGTAGTCTTGAGGCTCCAATAGTGCAGAAGGGTGGCTAGAAGAGCAGTACAGGAAGGAAACAAGGTTGGATAAGGTGACAAGTGTTGCGCAGAATCCTAGGCAAGAGGGCAGCAACAATAGGAGTTGCAGATGGCCACTTGGATGATGGCTTGATGGTGTCCTAGGAGAGGAATAGATGATGGAGTCCGTTGGCAACCAAGTGGAGGGTCTCATAGGTGTGAGGAAGCCCTAGCTAGGTGTAGATGCTATAGCGTGGACTTGGTCACTCGTGGACTGATGGAGGGTAGCATGAGAGTGGACCAAGTGTGGACGTTATTGAGCACTTATGGTCTGTTGTGTTGATTTCTGATAGCATCAGATGTGCTCTAAGTCTCAAGTTTTGCAAGGAGGATTAGACACATGTATTCCAAAGAACCCAGAAAGTGTTTTGGGAAATTCCACTAGGAAGGGGTTTTATTAAAATAATTAATTATTTTTAATGGGAGCCTAAGTTTAAAATTAGGGAATTAAAATAATTAAAGTATATTAATAAAACAAGGTGTGAATCTTCTAGAAAAATACAGAGATCAAGTCAAGTTAATCTTAGTCGTTGATTAGTGATTTAATCTTAGTCGTTGAAGTCTCAATGAGAAGAATACAAGGATTTGATGGGCATTTGGAAAAACACACCGAGTGAGTCTAGAGATCGAATTTCTTAAGAGAGCAGCGCAGAGCAACCGGAGGAGTTGATCGAGTTGATTCGATTGCAATGAGGGGCAATGATAGTTCTAGTTGGAAAGTCTTTTCCTCAGCCGTGAATACATAGCAGAGAAGGCAAAGAAGGGCACGCAGAAGAGGCAGCGTAACAACTATTCAGAGGCAGCGCTGCAACATTGAGGAGATCAGTGGTTTTAATGAGGATCAGTCAAATCCAGTGTCGGAGTGCCAAGGTGTGAGACTGGAAAGGCAAGAATATCAAATCCAGCCAGTAGAAGATCCAACAAAAGGAGCTAATGCAGTTCCTAGCCAGGGTGATGCAGATTTGCGCACAGGCAGTGTGGGGTTGTCTAGTTCAGTGTTGGGTCAATGCCGTGTTGAGATCTTGTGTATTTGGGGTAACATCAATTGTGCTCTAGCTCCCAAATTTTGAGAAGGGATTAGAGTACACTTGATCTACAAGACCTAGAAATTGATTTGGAAAATTTCATCTGGTTTAGAAGATATTAAATTAATTAATTATTTTAATGTATTTCCTAAGTTAAAACTTAGCAAATTTAAATAACTAAAGTGAATTTAATATGTGATGAAATTGTCTTTAAGTCAGCTACGTATCAAGCTTTCTTTAATCCTAGCCATTGATTCAAGATCTGATCATGGTCGTTGGTTTCCCAACGAGAAAAGTATAAAGGAAAAGCTTGGGGTCATTTGTGAAGACACATAGAGGCAGAGAACTAAAGCTAAGCTGAGATTCCAGGGCGGGTTTGCTAAGAATACTCAGAAGTGTTTCAGCTGCAGAGAGGAGAATTTAAATTTTAGACCAAGGGGATGATCTGATCCCAGGGTCTAGAATCAACAAGAGGTAGAGATCAACTCAGAGAGGCAGCGCAAAGAAGCAGGAGGGCAACAACTTGTGCTACGCAGGTGCTACGCAATCCCTCAAGGACAGTGTGATTTGCTGTAAGAAACCCTCAAGGGTTACGCAGAGACCCTAAGGGGCATTGTAAGGCCTGCGTCACCCAGTCTGGGGTAACGAAGACCTTTCCGAAGCAGCGCTGAGGTTCAGAGGGGCTTTAGAGACTGACGCAGAGGCTTCAGGGGCAACGCTGGGTTTTCTAGGCCCTAATTTTGGCCGAGTTCTGTAAATACCATTTGAGGGTGTGGATCAGTCATTATTTTGGCCCTAGATCAGCGAGTGAGCTGTAGATCTATTATTTTTCTATTGGGTCTTCCAGATCTGGAACCCAGGCTTGTTGTATTCAGTAAATTCTTAATAATAAAATCCTCCAGCAGCCAAAGACCGGTTTTCCCACATTGGGTTTTTCCAGGGACTATTTTGTCGAGAAATAACTGTGTCACTTTGTCTATGTGTGCATGTACTTGTTCTAGATCTGAATTGGTGGAGATTTGTTATGTGTTTTGCTTCGATTTTAACTTGAATTTATTCAGTTAATAACTAATCTAAGTAGGAGGAGCATAACCAGATTAACAGTAAAAATTTATGCATAAAGTGTAAAGATTCAGAAATTTCCACATGTCGGGATCTCTAGTATTAGTGTGACGACATTTTCTCTATCAGTAACTTTCTCTGTATGGATGGCCAATAAGGCATCGTAGTTGTATTCATAACTTTTGCTTAATAATATCAAACCCTCATCTGTTGCACCAGTTTTCCTGCATTGGGTTAACAGTGTCATGTGTGTTTAGTTTTCTTCTTTCTCAAATCTTGTTTGTGCGTTTATTTTTCTGCAGTTAATTTATTTTGTGAGGTTGCAGTGTATTTGCTTCAGTATTTACTTGTAGAACACAGTAAATAACTTGCGTGATTAATCAAGTAGAAGAAGTAATATCAGTTTGCTACAATAGGGATTCTGGATTTAAGGAATTTTCACATGGTATTAGAGGTTGTATAGCAGAGCGGGTGAAGCAAGAGAGTTGTTCGAAAGAGTTTAGTGTTGAAGAGGAGGCAGATCGAAGAGTTGCGTAGGCAGCAGCTCGAATCCCAAGAGATTGTGCAGTCCAAGCCAAGAAGGCAAGATTTGTGAGGAAGTCTCTCTCTGAGTGAGTCGACAGAGATGTAAGACTTTCCAGTTCGTGGTTTGTCAGTAGCAGAGGGAGCAGCGCAAACCAGTTTCTGGTGGGATGCAATTTTCTTGCAGCAGCAGTTGTTGGTGCAGAAAGCGTGAGAAGAAGGAAGAAGAAGCATACTGAGGGAATTTTGACCTCAGGGAATTATTTTCCTAAGAAATCTTGAATTCTCATGCAGAAGCAACGAGATCGAGATTTATTTGGCTTCCTCTAGCAGGGAGTGCATAGAGCCAGTTGCGCAGAGGGTTAGAGGCAACAGTTCGACATTTGGCTAGGTAAGATGGCAACCACTAGGTTGTGTGATTAGGATCGGTTGGAGGGTGCCTCCAACTATGTAATTTGGATGAAAATCTCCTTCCTTCTGGATGAGCACGAGCTCAAAGCCTTCATCGACAGTGCGGTAGCAGAACTTGTAGACGCAGATCTATTGAAAGCCTTCAAGAAGAATATGGCAAAGGCCAAACAATTGATCCTCGATGGAGTGAGGGATCACATTGTAGAAATTTTAATACCCAACCCCAGTTTTCAGTTTCTCCTTATTTCTCGCATAAAGTTAAATGCCCATTCCCATAGCCATACATTCAACATGCTGGAAAAATAAATATTTTCTGAAAACACAAATTCTGGAAATTTCATAGTGCTGAAATGCAGAGATAAAAACTCAGAAAAATAAATCAGCGACACACAGATTTTTGACACGCTGATTTTTGGTCAATTTGACCCTGGAAAAAACCCCTACAACTCTTGGGGAAAACCAGTTCGAAAGCCCCTTATTTCTGATAAATGCTTTTACAGTGAACAACAATACATAGTAAAATTTACAGCAAACATTAAAAACCACTTATCTCGATTTTCGTGAAAGCCTTCAAGAAGAATATGGCAAAGGCCAAACAATTGATCATCGATGGAGTGAGGGATAACATTGTAGAAATTTTAATACCCAACCTCGATTTTCAGTTTCTCCTTATTTCTCCCATAAAGTTAAATGCCCATTCTCATAGCCATACATTCAACAAGCTAGAAAAATAAATATTTTCTGAAAACAAAAATTCTGAAAATTTCACAATGCTGAAATGCATAAATAAAAACTCAGAAAAATAAATCAACCACACAGAATTTTGACATGCTGATTTTTGGTCATTTGACCCTAGAAAACCCCCCCTACAACTCTTGGGGAAAACCAGTTTGAAAGCCCCTTATTTCTGATAAATGCTTTTACAGTGAACAACAATACATAGTAAAAATTACATCAAACATTAAAAACCACTCATCTCGATTTTCGTGCCACCTTCCACCTTGAAAATCGTGCCAAATAGCAAACAGAAAAATTACAGCATTAAATGTTGTCCTCGCTGCCTCGAAAAACGTGCCAAAACTGCCTGTACAGATTCTGTACGAACAAGACAGCAGCCCCTTCCTCAATTTTCGCGCCCAGAAATTCTGCCTCGAAAATCGTGCCCTTTTGCTGTTGATTCTGCTCCTCGAAAACAATGATGTCTTGTCCTCAAAATGCGTGCAAACTGTTGTACAGATTTTGTGCCTCGGTAATCGTGCCAATAAATGTTGTTGTATGGATTTTCAGCCTTGGGAAGTGTGCCCTCCTGCTGTATGGATTTGTTGTGTGTCTTTTGCTGCTCTCCCTCTACTCAAAAATTTCTCTTCAGCTTTCTCCTCCTCTCTCAATCTGCTCATGAAATAATGAATGACCTTTTCCCTCATTTTCCTCCTTTAACCTAACCCTAAGTGACTTTTGGGGAATCTCTAAATCTAATGGCTGAGATAGCTTTAGATTTAGCGCTGAGATTAAATGTTCATTTAAATCTCACTTTCTATTTTTTAATTCACCCCACTTTAATAAAGACCCACTTAGTCATTTATTTCCAAAGTCACTTTTCCCTTTCTAATTTCACATTGACTTTATTAAAGTCACTTTAAAATTAGACTTGGTAACTTTATCACTTAAAGTCACTTTTAAATTAGATTTGACTTTATAACTTATAAAGTCACTTAAGGAGAAAAAGTGAAATATATTTGGACACTTTTCCCTAGGCCAAAGATCAAAGCCTTGGGGAACCACCTATCCTCCAATAACCAAATTTCAACATCCTTCTTACGGAGGAAGGTGTTCCTCACCACACCCATCTTGTCTCACCGAAGTAGACATGCCCGTGGTAAGGCTTTGGTAAGAATATCTCCAACCTGCTCATCAGTGGGAATATACTCAAGCTTCACAGCGCCCTTCTGAACATAGTCTCTGATGAAGTGATATTTGAGGCCAATATGCTTTGACTTGTCATGAAATACTGAATTCTCCATGAGTTTAATGCAACTCTGATTATCACAGTATATCACTGAAGGTCTCAACGGTTGACCAAATAAGCCAAACAACATCTTGCAAAGACATATGGTCTCACAACCAGCTAGATTGGCTGCCATGTACTCAGCTTCCACTGAACTCAATGCTACTGATTGCTGCTTTCGGTTGAACCACAACATCACTGCCGAACCCAACCCAAAATAGCACCCTGAAGTGCTCTTCCTATCAGAAGCACAACCTGACCAATCAGAATCAGTGTAACCTGCCAATCTCACTCCATCCCCCTGCCTATAATCTAGACCATAATCCATTGTCCCCTACAAGTCTTGCAAAATGTGTTTCACGACAGCAAGATACCCTGGGCTCACACATGAGCGAGCTCATCGTGTTGACAAAACATATATACGGATAGTGTTGACCGGATACATCAAGGAACCAATCGATTGTCTATACAATGTGGGATCCACCAGCTCGGAATCTAAAGCGTGAAGCTTCTTCCAGTTGGTGATCATCAGTGTCGACATGGGTCTACAATCCTCCATGTGGAATCTGCCAAGGTTGTCCACAATATACTTCCCCTGCCCTAGGAAGAAATGCCCCTCCTCCTGCCACACCTCCAAACCCAAAAAGTAATGCATCTAGCCAATGTCATTCATCTCAAACTCTGACACAAGATCTCTCTTGCAGTGCTCTATGAGTCTCTCTACACCCGTAATGACCAAGTCATCCACATACAGCACCAGAATGAGAGGCTCCTCACCTATCACAATAAATTAAAGGTTCGGATCTGCCTCACTTTTTGTGAAACCCATCTCCTGCAAGTATGTATCTATCCTAAAGTACCAAGCTCTGGGAGCTTGCTTCGAGCCATAAAGGGCCTTCTTTAGTCTACACACATGGGACTCCTTCCCATGCACCTCAAAATCCTATGGCTGCTCAATGTACATCTCCTCCTGTATGAAGCCATTGAGAAATGCAGTCTTCACATCCATCTGGTGGATCTTCCAACCCATCTCTGCTGCTATCGATATAATGGAGCGGATCGAAGTATATCAAGCCACGAGGCGAAGATCTCCTCATAATCCTCCCCTCTACAGGAAAACCCTCTAGCCACAAACCTTGCTTTGAATTTCTCAATCTTTCATCTGGAACATGCTTTACGTTGTAAATCTGGAAATAACCACGGAGTTGCCCTCGGGCCTCGGCACCACCTCCCAGAGCATCATTCTTCATGATGAAGAAATACTCCTCTGTATCTCTCCAGACCTGCTGGCTAGCTGCCTCCTCATAGCTAGAAGGCTCAGATTCTAAGATGTTGGCAGCCATTGCCATGTATCTACAAAACTTCTCAGGTGGTCTGCTATCTCTGACCGGCTTCTTAGGCCCAACAACAGATGTGGCCTCTCTCAAGGTATCCTGAAGCCACTTGGGCTTCCTCTTCCCTGAGCACACTTCTCCCACTAGAGAATGAAACTCCTCCTCCTCATCATCAGGAGCCTGAACTCGGTATGCATCTGTTGTCTCCTACCCTAAACTTCAGACACTGTAGACAACTGATGCAGGTGTGAGCTTGTCCATCGATCGACTCTCACTAGTGAACTTCTGCGCATGTTGCCCCGAACCACCACCCCTGCGACTACGCGAGCCTTGCTCAGCAGCCAGACTGTTTCTGGTAATCGATGCACCTCCAGATGCTCCTGATACCTACCCACTGGATCCCTATGACTGACTCAGCTGATCTTGAGGGTCTGGCTGATCCAGAGACTCTAACTCCTATGACCTCCTGAAAGCCCTGTCCTCCTCGAATTTCACATCCCGCCTGACAACAACTCTCCTCTGTGCGGAAATATAAATCTGAAAGGCCTTCGAGGTCTCACTGTAGCCCACAAAGACACCCTTCTTTGCGGTGGGCTCTAGCTTGGTCCTCTTCTCCTTGGGTACGTAGGAGTATGAAATACACCCAAAGATACGAAGATGACCAACATCAGGCTTCTTCCCAGAAAAAAGCCTCCTCAGGAGTCATGTGCCCCAAGGCGTGATGCGGACTCCTGTTCGATGCAGACTCCTATTCTACAAATATACAACAGTGTTTCAGGCCTCTACCCACAAAAACAATGGCAACCCCTAATCATGTAGCATGGCTTTGGCAGCCCCTCCGATGGATCTGTTCTTCCTCTCCGCAACCCCGTTCTGCTGGGGGTTGTAAGGAACTGTGAACTCCCTCCTAATGCCTGCCTCCGCACAATAATCAACAAACTCACCAAGGGTGTACTCCCCTCCATTGTCCAACCTTAGGGACTTGATATTCCGACCTGTCTGAGTCTCCACAAGAGCTCTGAACTCCTGAAACTGCTTGAAGACCTCACTCTTGGTCTTCAAGAAATAAATCCAGGTTCTCCTGGAGTGATCATCAATGAATAAAACATAATACTCATATCCACTCAAGGAAACATGAGACATCCGACCGCTCACATTGGAATGAATCAAATCAAGTATCCCAGTCGATTTGTTGTCACTACTGGGAAAAGGGGATTTAGCAAACTTGCCCATAGCACATCCTCTGCATTTATCAAAGTGATCAGTACTGAAATCTGGCACACCTATAGTGATCTCCCGCAATGTCCTCAAGGCTCCATGATACATGTGTCCCATCCTGCGGTGCCAAATCTCACACAGCTCTGAACTGCTAGCTCTGCTGCCGGTACTACTACTCAATGCCAAAAGGGGCTGAAATGCAAACTTGTACACCTTTGCATGGCGTACACCAATAACTCTAGTTGAATCAGCTGGAGCGCCCCTGGGATATATCAGCACCTGTCCTCTCTTGAACAATATCTCATACCCTCTGTCCTCCAATGCTAAGACAGATATGAGGTTCTTCCTCATCCCTGGCACATATAGAACATCTGACACTTTCAAGGGAGGTTTGGGTTCCCTATCAAATGTCAATGTCCCGACACCGACTGCTCTAACAACGTTTTCAACTCTGAGTACTACCTCTATATCAGTGCCTCTCTCTGAAAGCTCTGAGAAGTACTCACAGACTCCTGTCATATGACGTGAAGCCCCACTGTCAACATACCAGATACCTGAAGATGCTCTGCTAGTGGAGGGAAATGCACACTCCCTCTCAACCTCCGTGGCAGGTGATCCTGTACTAGTGGACTCACAAGCAATGAACCCAAACTCCCGGTCAAAGTTATCTGTAAAGTCCTCTATCTCTGTTGATGCTGCCATGCTTTGGTTCTTCCCCCTTCTTCTTCTTCTCCAGACACAATTGCATAGTGTCCCATCTTCTAACAATTCCAACACTTCACCTTGGAATAGTCCTTCTGCGTGTTCTCATGTTTACCTTTACCTTTTCCTTTGCCCCCACCACTACTTGTGGAGGCTTGCTTCTTTCCCTTGCCTTTCTTGCCTCTTGCCAATAGTGCTACATCCTCATCCTGCTCAATTGGTTTGGCTGCCCCAAGCTAGCTCTTTCTGATTTCTGTCTGTATGCAATCATCCCAGAACCTCTCTCAAGAGGGAAGGGTCTCACGTGCACAAACCTCATCAGCAAAGTTCAACCATGAACTAGGAAGACCATTCACTGCAATCCGCACCAACTCAATGGGTGGAATGACCTCTCCAACTGCTACCAATGCATCTCTCACATTAGTAATCTTTGTGAGATATCCAGCAGCACTCTCAGTCTTACCCATCTTAATGATCTTCAGCTTCTCCCTTAGGACCATTTTTCTGTTCTCATTAGTACTCTGGTAGAGATTGGTCAATGTTGACCACATCTCATGAGCATATCTCTTTCCTCTCACATGAAGAATGTAATGGTCTTTGATTCCATCTAGAATCAGTCTCTTACCCTTGTTATTCTTCTTATTAAATGTTGTCAACTGAACAGCATCAGTAGGCACATTAACAGGGTTTTGTGCACCATGATATCCCAGACTTCTGCCTCCTCAATGATACTCTACATTCTCTCCTTCCAAACACTATAGTTACTATGCCCATCAAACCTATCCTCCACCTTCAAGCCCAAAGACATGTTTGTTGTCCTAATAAACTGAAAATAACACTGTTGTAGTAAAGGTACTATTTTATGTGTGAAAAATCAGCTCGTTATGATTTTTCTTCTTGCTGTCCCAAACTGCAGTTTTCAGCAAAATAGCTCTGATACCATGTAGAAATTTTAATACCCAACCCCGGTTTTCAGTTTCTCCTTATTTCTCTCATAAAAATAAATTCCTATTCCCATAGCCATACATTCAACAAGCTGGAAAAATAAATATTTTCTGAAAACACAAATTTTGGAAATTTCACAGTGCTGAAATGCAGACATAAAAACTCAGAAAAATAAATCAGCCACACATAGAATTTTGACACGTTGATTTTTGGTCAATTTGACCCTGGAAAAACCCCCTACAACTCTTGGGAAAAACCAGTTCGAAAGCTCCTTATTTCTGATAAATTCTTTTACAGTGAACAGAAATACACAGTAAAAATTACAGCAAACACTAAAAACCACTTATCTTGATTTTCATGCCACCTTCCACCTTGAAAACCATGCCAAACAGTAAACAAAAAATTACAAAAAAATTACAGCGTTAAATGTTGTCCTTGTTGCCTCGAAAAATGTGCCATAACTGCCTATACGAACTGTACGGACAAGACAGTAGAGCCTTCCTTGATTTCCGTTCCTAGAAATTCTGCCTCAAAAATCGTGCCCCTTTGCTGCTAATTCTGCTACTCAAAAACAATGCTGTCATTTCCTTGAAATGCGTGCAAACTACTGTATGGATTTTTTGCCTCGATAACTGTGCCAATAAATGTTGTTGTATGGATTTTCAGCCTTAGGAAGTGTGCCCTCCTGCTGTACAGATTTGCTGTGTGTCTTTTGCTGCTCTCTCTCTGCTCAGAAATTTCTTTTCAGCTTTCTCCTCCTCTCTCAATCTGCTCATGAAAGAATGAATGACTTTTTCCCTCCTTTTCCTCCTTTAACCTAACCCTAAGTGACTTTTAGGGAATCCCTAAATCTAATGGCTGAGATAGCTTTAGATCTAGGGTTGAGATTAAATGTTCATTTAAATCTCACTTTCTATTTTTTAATTCACCCCACTTTAATAAAGACCCACTTAGTCATTTATTTCCAAAGTCACTTTTCCTTTCTAATTTCACATCGACTTTATTAAAGTCACTTTAAAATTAGACTTTAGTAACTTTATCACTTAAAGTCACTTTTAAATTAGATTTGACTTTATAACTTTATAAAGTCACTTTAGGAGAAAAATTAAATTCTTTTGGACACTTTTCCCTAGGCCAAAGATCAAAGCCTTAGGGAACCACCTGTCCTCCGGTAACCAAATTTCAACACACATTGTCTCAAATATTTCTAGCAAAGGGACTGCCAAGGAGATGTGGGATGCATTGGCCACGCTATACTAGGGGTCTTCCGAGCAGCGGAAGATGTTCTTAGAGGAAAAGATGCAGTCTACAACGATGCAGAAGGGACAACGCATAGACCTGTTCCTTAGGTTCAAGATCAACTGACAGCTGTTGTAATATTCCTATTTAAGGATATTTATTGAACAGAGCAAATGGTACAGCAAAATGGAACGACTCCCAGAGCAAGCATTCAGCAGTACATAAAATAATAAGAACAGCTTATGGAATTGACACACGTTAAGCAGAGAAATCACTGAGCCATTTCATTATGAGAGGAATTACAAGTGATTACAATAGGTGCCCAGATGAAAGTGCCCAAACTGGCGCAGGCAAGACAAAGACAAAAGCAAAAGTACAGCGGATTTCCTGTTGCGTTCAAGCAGCTGAGAATGTTGCTGCGTGCTGCTAATATGCTGCGGCTTAAAGGAAGGCCCACTACGAGACTCCTGATTCTGCCTCACGTCCTCGTTAGGCACGGACTGTCCCTGCTCCTTCACCAGACCCGAAACCTCCAAATGATACCACTATAGAGATCACACGAGATGGACCGCGGTCTTTCCCACACAGATAGCGTTGTCACTTCTGACGCTTCTCTGCAGCAAGCTCCCGACCCAATCCTCTGACAAAATGATGGTAAGGCTGCCTCACCCGAGCAGGCACTCGAAGTCCCCCGGGGCTAAGGATGAGATCTCCGCTCGGAGACACTCGGAGCACTAAACAGTGCTGCAGACTGGCTAAACAGCCGGCGTGCTCAAGTCTTAGCGACCAATAACAATTTCATAAAATTCATCAATAGTCCAAAACATGTTGGCTCCCTTCCTTTTGTATGCGGCCTTCGTCACGAGCCCTTGACTTCCGCTTTCCCGCGCAGCCCCTCTCGGCCTCACGCTGCGAACTCAGCCGCGAACTTACCTTCCCGCGCTTGGATGAGTCACGGCCTGCTCACTGTTAGTTCCCTTTAACCATAGGCGGCAAAATCTGTCTGAATTAATATTCCAATTAGCTATTGCTAATTGGGAATATTACAGTCTCCCCCGGCAAAATGTTGCTTGACCCCAAGCAACTGTAGTGATGGATGCTGCCAGATCTTTTCATTCTCCCACATCGCAACCTCATCCAGCAAAAACAATTGCTTGTCCTCAAACAATGCCTGAACAAGCCTCCTCTAACTGACGCTCCCCACTAACACTGCAAAATGTGCCTAGGTCTCAGATGCACCACTGAAACCTCTCTGACCTCTGCATCACCCTGACATGAAGGGACCTCTCAACGCCAGGATCCCAAACCAATCTCTCACCAACCAACAGTCCTCTCGGATCCCATCGCCACCATGGCCCATCATCACCCAAGTCCCACAGCTCATGCTGCGCATTATCTCTGGCTACCGCTGATGCTCTCAGGGGTGAAGACCACCAACAAGCATCAATGCTCCCGGGCTCTTGCTATGCTGCACTTGTAACTGCATATGCTGCCCCTCCAACTGCATACCGGCTCATCACCTCTATCCTATCCAAGTCCTGACTCAATCCCATGTTGTTCCTGCTCTCCTGAAATCGGGAAGGGGTCCTGAAGTAACAACAATCGGTGCCCCCCTGCCAACTGGGATTTGTAACATCTACTATGTCCAAGGGCACCTGCTCTGCTGTGCTCCCTACGAAGAACACCGTATCATCAAGAGGGTACCAACTCATGATCTCCCGCCAGTCCAAACTAGGAGAAGAATCCGATGAAGCAACAACGGCATGTGGAACATGCCTGGGATGTTGCCGCCAGCCCGTAATCAACTCCCACTACTCTGCCCTGTCTGCCAATGAAAGCTGCCTATAGAAGGAAGCCCCTCTCTCTATCATGGGCCAAAGTGGGCAAGGTATGCTGCAAGCTCCATCGATGTACTCCTGGAGAGTACTACTCACCGAAAGTACTGCAGCTCGGCCAACTGTATGTACATCTATCTGCATCTCATCAATGTGTCGGCCCAAAGATGGATGTTCCACCATCTCCAACAACTCATCCCTCTCATCGGGAATGTAAAACTCCTGTTGTCCCCTAGCTCCCTGCAGAACCATCCCATTGACCTCCAACATCTCTAGAGGATATGGATCTGTAGCTGCCGTCACCATACTCGATGCCTGTGCATCTAACTGCTCCCCTTCAAAGGCTAACCCCAATGTTAGCAGCATATCCATCATAGGCTCAATGTGGGCCATCTGGACCTCACCCAAGGAAATGTCATGCCTGATGTCCATAGTATCCTCCTCTACTAACTCAGGCTCCATCATATGCTGCTCTGGCTGAATCGTCACAAAGGACTCATCACCCAGAGTATCTCCTACACAGTCCCCTGACTGCTCACCCTGCATACTAGAACACAGCTCTGGTCTACTGTCATCATCATCTCTGCTTGGCTGCTCTCGCTCCCCAGAAGCATCCTCATATGATCCCATGGACTCATTTGAAGAAGAGTCTTCATCCTGGCATACGGAAGGAATGCCTACCGGCTCTACCTCTGCCACCTCATCTGCATCTCTCAAACATGAGTGATCAGGCCCCCAAGGTTCTTTGCAAATAAAGCAAAGTCCCTTCCTCCTCGGCTCCGGAAATGAAGGTGGGCTGAAAATCTGAACTTGGCAAGCATCATAGCTTACCCCATGCTGTCCTTCTCTCCACTCATGACAAGTGTAGAGTGTATGCTAATCCTGGGCTGCAAAATTATTGCCCCCTAATGGCCAAGTGAAGAACAATCCTCCAGAGAAGGTTCCTCCAACAATGAAGAACAAGCTGGCCCAAAACAATCCATCCATGAAGAACAGGACATGGTCATCATGGATCATCCGAATGAGAGGTTTGCTGAAGGTTTTACATGATGATACATGATGCAAACAATCTCTCACGAGGATACAACGCAGTTTCATCCACTGCAACTTCAGAAAATTGCATGGCAAGCAATGTACAAGATCCATCACATCTACTAATGGATAGTAAATGGCTGAATATGACAACAACATGAGACCAAACACTTGCCCATGGTTGTAAAATGGATGACTGTTAATCTCATGGCCCACCTCAAAAGAGAACGCACATGTAGTGGTGGTGGGCATGCCTCCTCCCATGCTCCCATTAGAACATGTAGTGCAGAACATGTGAGAATTTTTCCCACTCACGGACACATCCAGCTCATGTGTCTCCCTCATAATCAAGCCTCCTATACAAATATGATCTATATCAGCAAATGAAGACATGATCGGCAGCAAAATGAAGGAAATGCTGAAGGTTACAAGTGATGAAGAGGGGTACCAACAGCGTCCCCAACAAGTACAGCGCAGTTTTACAAGTTGTTGCTTGATGAAAATACAAGGCAAAATGTTAATCATACATGTCTTTATATGATACCTGCTATAGTGCAACAACTGAACATACATGTGGTGATAAAACATTTGCCCAAGGCCACAAAAGAGATGGTTGCCTCCATCATGTAGATTGGCCCAATAAAACTCATGGAGCAATATGACAAGCTTGCCCTCTTGTGAAGCAATGCACTGCATAAGAATGGTAAGAGTGTGCAAATCAATGAATGTATAAACAAACTCCTCACCATATGCTGGAAGTAAGATGGTGCATGGTTCCATGAATGAGTCCTCCATAATGTGTCAGCATGCTATGAAAAAGACTGAACAATGTGCTGCAAGAAGATAATCCTCCTTATGCTTGGAAACCCAAGTCAAGAAGAATATGCCATATATGCCTCTACCATCATTACCTCCTCTTTGTTCATCCAGTGCAACAAATATGAAGTGATCCTGGGACCTATGGGTTATAGATCCACTATATCTCTGTCGGCCACACTTCATCCATAAAGTTCTGCGCCAAGGTGACAGCGCTGTGAGCTCATGCAAATAAGCTCCTGTCAATACCAAGCTCCGTTCTTTGACATGCTCCTTGTCAAAGACTCCTCCCATTATGCTGCAACAATTGTGGAATACTCCCCAAGATGGAAGTGCTTCCAAGCCATCATCAAAGATCAAGGGGATAATGCCATCTCCTCCTCCTGCAACATCATACAAAGTGTGAGAGCAAATCTGCCCTTGCTCTCCCAAGCAAAGCAACAAGACATTTTGCTGCCTCCCCATACTTCCATCATACAACTCATGTGATGAAGACATAATGAATGATATGGGTAACATATCAACACCGTGCATCCATACTCTATGCTGCTCAATGATGCAAGTATCCAGCCATCTTTTCCCTGTCCTCCTACTCTTAGGAAGAGTGTTTGCCAAGTGATGGCCAAACTCTTTCAAGAGTAACCAGCGCAACCAAGCGTCCTGCTACCCGGTATCATAGATCTGCAAGTAGCTCCCTAGCTCCTCGCTCATCATCCACATCCACTCAATCACTTGTGGATGCCTCCTTCTTTTCCTCATCCTAGTATTCCTCCCATGAGGGTTACCATCCTCCCAAATCAGATTTCTGACTTCGCCCTTCATGGGATTTTGAAATGTAAACTTCTCAAGGATCAATGAGACCCTATCAAGAATCAAATAGGTGGTAGGCAAAAACCCCCCATCATGATGTGTATGGCTCAAGGGATGTTCAACACAGGCATGAGAGATGTTATCCCTCCTAAGATGTCCTCCATCTTCTATCTGCTCTTGTGAGAAGGGAAGAAAAGCATTGCACCCCATAGTGTGTCGAAGTGCATCTCCAGTGAGATCTCTCCTTGAAACCTGCAAGAGTGAATCTCCACAATTTTCTAAAGAAGTTACTGCAACAATAGTTTGTGGAAATTCTTTTATACCTTGATGTGCATTTGGAACTTCTTGTAGAGCTGCAAGAGTCCCATCCTCAAAAGTGTTGGCTGCCCCAACTGTCGATGCATGTGGCTGCTCCTCCATGAGTGTGACAGCGTTATCACAAGCCTCCTCAAGAGGTGGTGTGACCTCTTCTCCTCGATTAGAATTGGAAGCGCATGGTACTTCCTCTTCTTTTTCTTCAATCTTCTTGGCCTCCTCAAAGGTGGATGCATCTTTTATGGATCTGAAAAGAGATGAGAATAAACTCATCTTCTTCTTGGGCTGAGACTCACCGGGATCAGTGGATTTTTCATTCATGGGAAGAGGTGACCTTCCAGTATTATGCTGCAACTCTAAGCTCTGCGTTGTAGATCCTCCGTTGTTCCATTTTCTTTCATCCTGCCTGAGCTGACAGTAATCTTTGAAAGGCAACGCTGCTTTGAAGTCTTCCCCCTTGGACTGCCATTCTCTGAAATAATCTCCCAGGGGTAAATGATCCTGCTGCCTCTCTTTCTCACTCGGCACTGGAGGTAAGAATGTAGGCATTGTGATAATGTCCACAGGCTGAGCCAGAACCATGCTCTGATACCAAGTAGCCTCAACCACTACACCAAAAGCCCGGACTGTTAGTGAGGATGAGGGGCCCAGGTGTTAAGGGTGAGCTCAACAGCCCACCGGAGCATCTCGGGACGGGGACCCTCGCGCAGTCCCCCAATTACGCATACCTCGGCAACGGGGAGGGCCCACCGGAGCCTCAACAGGACGGCTGCCCTAAACAGGGATATTACAAGTAGCCTCAACCGCTACACCAAAAGTCCGGACTGTTAGTGAGGGTGAGGGGCCCAGGTGTTAAGGGTGAGCTCAACAGCCCATCGGAGCATCTTGGGACGGGGACCCTCGTGCAGTCCCCCAATTACGCAGACCTCGGCAATGGGGAGGGCCCACCGGAGCCTCAACAGGACGGCTGCCCTAAACAGGGATATTACAGCCCACCACGCTTCGCAAGTCTCGACCTCGAGACCTTGGCTCTGATACCAAGTAGCCTCAACCGCTACACCAAAAGCCCGGACTGTTAGTGAGGGTGAGGGGCCCAGGTGTTAAGGGTGAGCTCAACAGCCCACCGGAGCATCTCGGGACGGGGACCCTCGCGCAGTCTCCCAATTACACAGACCTCGGCAACGAGGAGGGCCCACCGGAGCCTCAACAGGACGGCTGCCCTAAACAGGGATATTACAGAAGTAGCCTTAACCGCTACACCAAAAGCCCGGACTGTTAGTGAGGGTGAGGGGCCCAAGTGTTAAGGGTGAGCTCAACAGCCCACCGAAGCATCTCGGGACGGGGACCCTCACGCAGTCCCCCAATTACGCAGACCTCGACAACGGGGAGGGCCCACCGGAGCCTCAACAGGACGGCTGCCCTAAACAGGGATATTATAGCCCACCACGCTCCGTAGGTCTCGACCTCGAGACCTCGACTCTGATACCACTGTAATATTCCTATTTAAGGATATTTATTGAACACAGCAAATGGTACAGCAAAATGGAACGACTCCCAGAGCAAGTATTCAGCAATACATAAAATAATAAGAACAGCTTATGGAATTGACACACGTTAAGCAGAGAAATCACTGAGCCATTTCATTATGAGAGGAATTACAAGTGATTACAATAGATGCCCAGATGAAAGTGCCCAAACTGGCGCGGGCAAGACAAAGACAAAAGCAAAAGTACAGCAGATTTCCTGTTGCGTTCAAGCGGCTGAGAATGCTGCTAATATGATGCGGCTGAAAGGAAGGCCCACTACGAGACTCCCGATTCTGCCTCACGTCCTCGTTAGGCACGGACTGTCCCTGCTCCTTCACCAGACCCGAAACCTCCAAATGATAGCACTATAGAGATCACACGAGATGGACCGCGGTCTTTCCCACACAGATAGCGCTGTCACTTCTGACGCTTCTCTGCAGCAAGCTCCCGACCCAATCCTCTGACAAAACGATGGTAGGGCTGCCTCACCCGAGCAGGCACTCGAAGTCCCTCGGGGCTGAGGATGAGATCTCCGCTCGGAGACACTCAGCGCACTAAACAGCGCTGCAGACTGGCTAAACAGTCGGCGTGCTCAAGTCTTAGCGACCAATAACAATTTCATAAAATTCATCAATAGTCCAAAACATGGTGGCTCCCTTCCTTTTGTATGCGGCCTTCGTCACGAGCTCTTGACTTCCGCTTTCCCGCGCAGCCCCTCTCGGCCCCACACTGCCAACTCAGCCGCGTACTTACCTTCCCGCGCTTGGATGAGTCACGGCCCGCTCACTGTTATTTCCCTTTAACCATAGGCGGCAAAATCTGTCTGAATTAATATTTCAATTAGCTATTGCTAATTGGGAATATTACAGCTGTAGGGTCTATTCCTCAGGCCACGAAGATGAGCAGAGAGAAGTTGTGGGACTGGGAAGGAATGCGGGCAACTATTCAGCAGGAAGAGATGAGTAGAGACCTAATCAAGTGCAAGCTTGATGGCAGCAGAAGTAGTGGAACAAAGCCGAACGAGGAGGAGGAGAATACAACCCTTGCATCTAAGGGGTAGTAGGAGCAGCGAAGGCGGAAAAAGGACGTCTCAAAGATCAAGTGTTTACGGTGTGGTGATATGGGTCACTACGCTACATAGTTTCCTCTCGAGAAGAAGGACAAGAATGAGAAACATGATCCGCGCGCTGCAACAGCAAGGATCAAGGAGGAAGAGTTTGCAATGATTGCTCACATATCTCCAGGGGAGAATTGGGGTGATCTAGAACTGTAGTTTGAGAGAACAACAGTTGGGCAGGATCCTTAAGGAGTCCACCTCATGGATCAATACCTTGCTACGGGAGCCCAAATCAGAAGTAGCATGATGGACAAGTGCCAGTTGGTGCAGAGGGGTGTCGGAGTGACAACGCAGTGGCTAGAGAGCGCCAAAGTTTGAGCAGCGCAGAGCAGAGTTGGCAGCAGTGTAGGAAGGCACAGCGCAGAGTCTGCAACAGCACAACAATTTCAGAGGGTGAGCGCAAAGTCTAGAAACAGTCAGATCTTCAATATCAGATGCATCATGTTGAACACGTAGTTCAGTGTTTGGATGTTTTTCTGTTGCATCAAGAAACAGAGTTGCAGTGCAGTAGCAATTGGCAGCAGTACGCAGGGTCAACAGCAGCATAGATGCAGCAGCGCAGTTGTTGGTGGGCAGCAGTGTCAGACATCAGCAACGCAGAGGGAGATGTTGCAAAATCAATGTAGTGCTTTAGCAGGATGCATTACTAGAGCACATTCCTCGCTAAGAGGGGGTGTTGATTTCTAGTTGCATTAGATGTGCTCTAAGTCCCAATTTTTGCAAGGAGGCTTAGACACATGTATTCCAAAGAACCCAAAATCATTTTATGAAATTCCACCTGGATCGGATTTTATTAAAATAATTAATTATTTTTTATGGGAGCCTAAGTTTAAACTTAGGGAATTAAATTAACTAAAGCATATTAATAAAACAGGGTGTGAATCTTCTAGAAAAAGACGGAGATCAAGTCAAGTTAATCTTAGCCATTGATTAGCGATTTAATCTCGGTCGTTGAAGTCTCAACGAGAAGATTATAAGAAGGACTTGATGGGCATTTGGAAAAACACACTGAGTGAGTCTAGAGATCGAATTTTTCAAGAGAAAAGCGCAAAGCAGCTGGAGGAGTTGATCGATTTGATTCGATTGCAATGAGGGGCAGTGATAGTTCTGGTTGGAAAGTCTTTTCCTTAACTGAGAATACATAGCAAAGAAGGCAGAGAAGGGGGCGCAGAAGAGGTAGCGTAACAGCTACGCAAAGGCAACGCTGCAGCATTGAGGAGATCAGTGATTTTGTTGAGGATCAGTCAGATCCAGTGTCGGAGTATCAGGGTGTGAGCCCGGAAGGGCCTGAAGATCAGATCCAGCCAGCAGAAAATCTGACAGAATGAGCTGATGCAGTTCCTAGCCAGGGTGACGTAGATTTCCACGGAGGCAGCATGGGGTTGTCTAGTTCAGCATTGGGTCAGTGTCAAATCTCTAGTGATAGTGTGTCAGTAATTTTCGCTGTATGGATGGCCAGTAAGGCATCCTAGCTGTATTCAGAAGTTAATTTTTAATAATATCAAACCCTTATATGTTGCATCGGTTTTCCCGCATTGGGTTTTTCACTTAGTCCAAAAATAACGGTGTCATGTGTGTTTAGTTTTCTTCTTGCTCGAACCTTGTATCCGCGGTTTATTTATGTAGTGAAGGTTGCAGTGTATTTGCTTCAGTATTTACTTGTAGAACACATTAGATAACTTGCATGATTAATCAAGTAGAAGAAGTAATATAAGTTTGCTACAATAGGGATTCCAGGTTTAAGGAATTTTCACATATTGGAGGACAACGTAATAGTGTCCAAGTTGGAGCCCGGTATGCAACTCTTTGATGGACAAAAGTAGTTGCTAGGGTGGTGTTGGGGTTCCCATGTTTTGGCCAGATTGGCAAGACCAAAAGATGAGACAACATCAGAACCACTTTCAGACCTCAGGATCTAGCCCTCCTGGGTCCAGAGAGGGATCTCTCTGTATGAGCAAAGGTTTATGTCTGTGAGGCTCAAATGTTATGATTTTAGGCTAGTTATAAGGCTCTTGGTTTGTTTGTTGACTATTTGTTTTGGTTGCTGGTTATCAGGAATGAAGGGTTCAATATAAGCCAGGATGAGCAAAGAGGGATAAGGCAGAGGTGAAATATTCCAGGAAATATTCAAAACCATTGGGCAATGGAGTCAGGAAAGGATTTGCTTGCTAATCAATAGGCAGGCTTTCAATTGGGCTAGTCATCTGAAACTTAGGATCTTTCAAGATGATTATGTGATATGGAAAGTAGGGAGGGGGAGATGACACAGATTTTAGAGCACAAAATTACAGATCAGCAGGTCATACAAGGATCCTAGTGGGCAGGTCTAACTCTAATCCCCAGTGTTCCCAAATCTTCCAACTAAATCTATAACAAGAAGCATCTAAGAATTGAATTCATTTAATTCATACATCAGAGAGCAGGAAATAACATCCACTACACTGGTTAAACCAACTGAAATCATGTCTCAGATAATACATTCAGAAGAGGAACATAAATGGCAAAGAGAGCAGAAACATAGGGTACCTAACAAAGGTAAATCCTATGCCAATATTCTGATGCAAACCAGTAGAAACGAAATGAAATGAATATAAACACGGAGATAGGAAAACATCACCGCTGCTTCAGATCAGGATCCAAATAAATGTGCTTGTCATATTAAATAACAATACCAATCAAGTACAATATTTCCAATAGCTGAATACTCAGTCTGAAAACATCTCCTTCAACCTATCTTACAATCTTTACACAGAGACTGTGTCTCAAAAGAAACTACTTTCAGTTCTCTGATAACTGATCAACAACCTTACAATGTTTTTCTCATGAGTTTTATAGCTGAAGAGAAGCAGAGGAGGTAGGTAGAAAACTAAATTCAGCATTAACACTCAGAAGAGGAAGGGGGCCGAAGCCCATTCTGTTTTAAACTCAGAGCATTAACCTCTGGCAATTTTGGGTGCACGAATGATCTCCTTCAGGCTTCCAATTACTCTGATATGGCCCTGAATGTGCTCTGACTGCAGTACTGTGCAGTACTTTGGTGTATAAACAAAACGAATGAATGGACTTCCATGCTTGTGAAATAAACGCTTCTGATAGCATAAGATTTTTGTAAAGGGGGGGGGGGGGAACCTTGCTTGAACACAATATAAACCGAAACAATAATGTGTACTGTGTCCTTGTTCTGGAAGAAACATTCTGCTGATTTGAACCCTGATTTCATGAATCTCTGTGTGTTGTACCTTTTGCATGATCCTTATGTTCACTGATCTATTTTTTCCCCTAAACCTGCTGCATTAAGGTTCAATCCTTCAATACTGAATGCTGAAATCCTTGATCATTAGAAGTTTCTCTCTCCACTGCTCCATAAATGTCTCGATTTGCAAGATCTGGGCTTTAATGGCGCCGAATGGGGCTCGCGAAGTTTCAAACTCTATCCTTTGATGGAATTTATACTGCCGCCACCTTTCTTTACATTTCCCTGTAGTACCAGCTCCTAGATTAAATTCTTTCTGCTCAATGCGCCACTTACAATGATTCCTATGAGTAATGGCGGTTTTCCGCCTTTTTGGAAACCCTGCACAAACACGCAACTTGTTAAGAAAACAATGGAGGTGGTTGACGCAACGGGGGGTGGTTAGACTGAAAATGCAGACTGGTTAGATGGAGAAACTATCGTGGAAGACCTGTAGTGTGGTGAAAACGATAAATATTACAGTCGGAAGGTGACGCGGGAGGAAAAATGAATGAAAACCTTTGAATTTCGACCCTTTGAATGATAATATAAGACAGGAGGGGCGAATGTACGGTGAGGCACGTGGAGGTGACGTGGCGGAACCGGTTGACAGCGGAATAGTCAACAGTGGGGAGAAGACCAATCTGGACCGTCAGATCTCAAAGGAGATCAACGGTGGGAAACACAGCGGAGGACGACGAACAGTGGGCCAGGGGTACGGTGGCCGTGGGTTAAACCTAGTGCAGCTTCATGGAATGACAACCGTTGGATCAACTGCCCCAGATCGGACAGCGCACGAGCATATCGCTGCGCATCCCATGCCGAATGTTAATGCACGATGGGCAAGCGGTTTTGAAACCGTACATGAGCCACGCGTCGAATGCTAAGTGGAATCGCTGGCTGATCAGAGAATACCGCCCTCCGCCCAAAGGCGGTGCGATAGAAACCACCGAGTTTATGAACAGTGCATGGGGACCACCGGCGTGGGCACATTACGGACCGTCCGATCAACCTTTAAGCAGACGGCGATGGCGCAATCGGAGATTTGAACGGAGAAACACGGGCGCCGAAGATTTAATGATAGCCGTCCGATCTACCAAGATCAACTGCTAGTGTCGCGCCCGACATGGATTGGAGATAAACGCTTTTTGCTCTGGCGAGTGGTTCCACCGCTATGATCACGTGGAAGGAAAGGTGCGAGGACCAGCAGAAGAGGGGCTAGGCTTGAAATAACGTTTCAAAGTGGGTTTTTAACCCCTTTAATGCATTTTGAAGCCTATAAAGGGTAACGATAGGGAGGAAAAGGGTAAAAAGGTTTAAACAAAGGGCAAAAATGGGATTTAAAGGGGATCTTGGGGGGTTTAGAGGGTTAATAGGGAAATAGAGGGGAGCATGGGCACATTGACAGAAAGAGGGAAAAAGGGAAAAAGGGACACTTTGCAGGGGTATAAGGGGTAATGCAGGGATTTTTGGAGCAGGATATTTAGCAATCATTAAGGCTCATAGACTCCGTAACAGCAGAGGGCAACAGTTAAAGGTAGGGGACATGAAAAGGCTGCAAGGATGATGTGTTTACAAGGGAAATGCATTCCTTGTAGGCTTATACAACAAATTAGCCCCTTGCTTGCTTTGTCAAGGAAATCATAAGGGGCTAACAGGTGGCAGTTGTTGAAGCTCAAGGGTCTGATCAGCCAGTAGCAGTTTAAGCAGCCCTAGACTTGTGTGTGGAGAAGGACTTCTACAGCAGATGATGGGCAGTCCACCTAGCCCATGTTCATTGCGGGAGATGGACATCTTCCAGTGATAGGTGCCAGCCCTTCATGCCCTATGTTGGTTTTCATCGGAGCAGCGCAGGAAGGCCATAGTGGGTTGAAGTCCTTGAGTAGCTGAGGTGCAGCAATGGGCAGATTGAGAGTTGTTCACAAGTGGAGTTGTGAACAACTCGATAGAAGTCTCGATGTGTCGATGCGTTGGTGAACGAACGCACAACTAGAGAGTGTATTGACAACCGAGGTTCAGTGGCCAGATGGACTTGGAGCATTGATAGGGGCAAGAGCTGCAGATCGGGAGCCGAAGGACCGGGAAGGTACAGGGTACAACCGAGGAGCTAAGAGAGAGAGCTACAGCCAGATGGTTAGAGTATCTTGTTTTGTATCTTGTACTAGTGGATGTATGAGGGCCATTATCCCTAGTACAAGAGCCCTAGATTTTTGTATTATATGTTGTTTAATATAACAAAGTTTGGTTGAATTTGTAAAAAGTTGTCTATATTTTGTGCATATGTGATTTATTGTTGTTTATATTCCATTGTGCAAAGTAGTTATGTTGAGATTCTTCGTTTGGTAGCGTCAGAGATTTTAAGATTCTATCCTATATCCAAGATCGTGGAAATTCAACATGGTATGAGAGCGTATCTAAGCTACTTTGAGGGATAGTGAATCACAGTGTGCACAACGAAGCAACTCAGAGGGAGTTATGGGTGTCTAGATCATGGAGCAGAGGGTTCAGTTGAAGACATGGAGACGTGGTATTGACAGGTTACATGGCGAGATGGGCTGGGAGTTCTGGTGGATCGGTGGTGAACCTAACACACTTTAGTATGTTGTGTGGCACTTTGCAGATCATGGGAGTCCTTTGTCTTGTCATGGCTGGTTGGGACAACTCGAGGATTTCTTTGGCTTGGACAAGATCAGGTTGATCGAGATGGCTTCATGTGATGGACTACATATTGACAGGCAAGAGGCTTCATCGGATCGTGGTGTTGCATATCCAAGATTGGAGGGATTTTCATGAGTGGTATTTGATCCAGGAGGATGAGTGCCTGCAAGATTGAGCCAGTGGAGATTTTGTAGGATTAGAGGGAGTCTAGCCTCAGAGGGAGCAGCACTATGGAGGTTCAGGATCTTCAGGTTCGGATATGATGAGGCACTACCAAGATTGTCAGATTCATTCTACAGGGTAAGCTGCAGTGATGGATGTCAGACGGGCTAGTGTCGTCAAAGATGATGATGGTTACTTCTTAATCTTGGAAGTACCTCCCTCGCTAAGAGGGAGTGTTGATTTTTTAGTAGCTTGGGAGGTACTCCAAGCCCTAGTGTTTGAGGTTTGGAAGGAAAAGCGCCACAAGTAGGCTTGTGGGCTTGGAACCCAAGCCTGGGGTTTTGCACCCATCAGGATTTGGGCCAAAACTATGATGAATTTGAGCATGAGAAAATTTGAGGTGATAGAGCATAGCGTGTTGATTCCAATGCTTCAAATATCACTCAAATCAGAGCCATAGAAATGAAGTTCTGAATTTTTGAAGTCTTATGTTGGGTTGGCACCATATGAGTTAAGGTCGGCTTAAGTTTAGTGAGCCTCCTTGACAGCTAGACAACCCATGGAGGACATTGGAAGGAGCCCTTTCTATGTGTATAAATAGAGAGGTGAGATGAGTCATTTTACTCATCCATTTGTGCAACACAAGAGCTCATTAAAGGAGAAAGACACTTTTGTTCTAGGCCGCAGCAAGGAGGGCTAACCAACGTGGGAGAGGATTGTTTTGGGCCTCTTTTGGTGACCGAAATTGCATAGGAGGGTCGAGGTACAGGAGTGAAGTTTGCAATGTTTAAGGGTTTGTTGTGGGTATTTTATCCCTGAAATGGTATGTCGCAGGCTTTGTTGTAGGAGTTCGTGGCAAATAAAGGAAGGACAAACCCTTGGAGAGGCAACTATAGCTCTTGTGGGTTGTCTGCAGACCCTACCACTTTGTTTGAGGGCTGCGTAGGGTAGTTAAGGGCTAATTGATGCCCATAACAACAGTGTGGGAGGAGAGGACCTCTCCAAGGGAAGGTCGCAGCACATTAGGGGCAGTTTTGGTGTATGGTTTAGTGATGTTGCAGGTTGCCATAATGCCCTAACCAAGACGCAGTCAAAACAGCAATAGAACACCAGACTTGGAGCAGATTTGATGTGTGTTGGAACCTAGTTTAGGATCATATTGGGATCAGTGATCTTGCAGCCTGTGGAAGCCAAGGAAGGAGGGTTAACGTGCAAGTCAGGAGCCCTAACCAATGGGCAGTTTCCATAGTGAAGAAAGGTATGTAAATGTGATTTTTGTGTGTGGTTTTTGTGCTTGGAATATTTGTTTAGGGCTGCAGTAAAGTGTTGTAGGAACAACACCACTGGAGGATTGTTTGTGTGGGATAAGAGGACTAGGAAGGTATCTCTTCCCTAGCCGCAGAAATCTGAAGAAGGCAGCAGCCCAAACAAAGATGAGTTCCTTGTCTATAAGGGCCAAAACCTTGTTGTAATATTATGTGGTGTTGCAGTAGTCTTGAGGTGTAGTCTTGAGGCACAATAGTGCAGAAGGGTGGCTAGAAGAGAAGTACAGGAAGGCAACGAGGTTGGATAAGGTGACTAGTGTTGCAGGTGCACAAAATCCTAGGCAAGAGGGCTGCAACAGTAGGAGTTGTAGATGGCCTCTTGGATGATGGCTTGATGGTATCCTAGGAGAAGACTAGATGATGGAGTCTGTTGGCAGCCAAGTGGTGGGTCTCATAGGTGTGAGGATGCCCTAGCTAGGTGCATATGCTACAACGTGGACTTGGTCACTCGTGGACTATTGGAGGGCTGCGTGAGAGTGCACCAAGTGTGGACGTGATTGGGCACTTATGGTCTGCTGGAGGACAGCGTGATAGTGTCCAAGTTGGAGCCCGGTGTGCAACTTTTTGATGGACAAAAGTAGATGCTAGAGTGGCAATTGTTGGATCTCAAGGGTCTGATCACCCAAGAGCAGTTTGAGTAGCCCTAGACTTGTGTGCGGAGAAGGACTTCTACAGCAGATGATGGGCAATCCTCCTAGCCCATGTCAATTGCCGGAGATGGACATCTTGCAGTGATAGGTGGAAGCCCTCTGTGCCTTATGTTGATCTTCATCGGAGCAGCGTAGGAAGACCATAGTGGGCTGAAGTCCCTGAGTAGCTGAGGAGCAGCAGTGGGTAGATTAAGAGTTGTTCACAGGTGGAGCTATGAACAACTCGATAGGAGTCTCGATGTGTTGATGTGTTGGTGAACGAACACACAAATAGAGAGCAAATTGACAGTCGAGGTTCAGTGGTCAGATGGACTTGTAGCATTGATAGAGGTAGGAGCTACAGATCGGGAATCGAAGGACTGGGAAGGTACATGGTATGACTGAGAGGAGATGAGAGAGAGAGTTACAGCCAGATGGTCAAAGTATCTTGTTTTGTATCTCGTACTAGTGGATGTATGAGGGCCATTATCCCTGGTACGGGAGCCTTAGACTATTGTATTATATGTTGTTTAATATAATGAATTTGGGTTGAAAATTGTAAAAAGTTGTCTATATTTTGTGCATATGTGATTTACTATTGTTTATATTCCGTTGTGCAAAGTAGTTCTGTTGAGATTCTTGGTTTGGTAGCGTCAGAGATTTTAAGATTCTATCCTAGACCCAAGATCGTGGAAATTCAACACAACGAGCATGGATACGGTGGTTGCACATGGGACAGTACTGCTACAACACCACGTACCACATGTCCATAGGTATGTCTTCCTTTCTAGCATTTTATGGGTATGATGCTTTATCTTTTGTTGATGTTATGTTTGAAGATAGCAAGGTCCCAAGGGCCAAGGACTAGATACAGGAGAGCCAGGACATTTTGAGGGCTCTCAAAGACAATATGAGAATAGCCCAAAACCAACCAAAAATGTACGCAGACCGAGGCCGAGTCAAAAGACAGTTTGAAGTTGGGGACCTTGTTTTCCCTAGACTTCAACCGTACAAGCAGTCTACGTTGAAGCAAAAGGGAGTCGAGAAGCTCAAGCCCCGCTTTTACGGGCCATATCCAATCATTTGGAAGGCTGGGGAGTTGGCCTACGAGTTGGAGCTACCCATGGGGAGCCGAGTGCTCAACATTTCTCATGTGTCTTGCCTGAAAAAGGTGTTGGGACAGCAAGTTATAGCAGCCACTAAGTTACCCCCTATGGATGATGAGGGGCACTTGGTGCTACAGCCCAAGGCGATATTGGATTCCAAGGAGAGGCACTTGAGGAGCAGGGTGATCAAGGAATTCTCAATCAGATACAGGAACCTACCGGATGAGGATGCCACTTGGGAAGGGGAGCAAATACTTCAGCATCCCTAATTGCAATTGCTTGAGGACAAGCAACATCTTGGCGGGGAGCACTGTAATATTCCTGCTTACCAATTCTACCAAGTAGAAATATTAATTTTTTCCATTTTGCCACTATTACGATTTTCGACTTAGGAGGAGTGGGTTTGGAGGTCCCACATTAGACTCAGGCATCTACACACCCCAAAACATTAGCCTGGGATCAATAATTGTGGCTCTAGTGGAGAATGGGGCCCACTTGGAGGAAACTGCAGCTCACATAGATCCCATGCAGTCATTGAAGCGGAATGAAGTTGGAGGTATGAGTTGGGCTGACAGGAACATTGGGGAGACTTGGGACAAAAGAAGCATGAGAGGCTCATTTTCGTCATTCACTTATCATTTCAGATATTGTCTCTTGACATAGCACGCTTGAGCAATGAGTCAAGTCTGCATGTGTTGCTCAGCACATGGGTGTTTCCGAGCGGACATCCCAGCCCTTGCTTCGGTGGACTTCGAGTGTCATCCCAACGAGGGAGTTCCATCTTGTTCCATTTCAGTTCAGTGTTGATTTTTGTAGCATCGGATGTGCTCTAGCCTCAATATTTTGCAGAGAGGCTAAGACATATGCATTCTCCAAGACCCAAAAATCGTTTGGGAAAATTCCACCTGGAGATGATTTAATTAAAATAATTAATTATTTATAATGTATTCCTAAGTCTAAACTTAGGAAATGTGATTCATTAAATTGTATTAATTAAATTTGGTGAGAATCTTCTAGATGAAGACGAAGATCGAGTCCAAGCTAATCTTAGCCATCGATTATGTTTTAATCTTGGTCGTTGATACCTCAACGAGGGATTATAAGAAGGAACTCGATGGGCGCTTGGAGAATACACCAGTGCAGATACTCAGTTGCCCAAGCAGATCGATTTTCTCAGTGGTTGAAGTTCAGCAAGAGGAAATCGAATCAGAGGGTGAGTTGCAGGTGGGAGAGAGAGGGATCAACACTAGTCCGAGAGTACAGGAGAAGTCTGGAAGTGGCAGCGCAAAGGAGGGACACAGATCACTAGCGCAGTGGCAGTGACGCAGGCACTGTGCAGAAGGTGATGCAGTGAGGCTGGTGTAAAGACAAAAGGTCCTTTACGGGGTCAGAAAAACACTGTGGAGTGTGAGAAATTGTTCAATAAAATTTCTCTCAATGTCTCTTCTTCTAGATTTCTATCCAGTATCTTGTACATGAATTATTGTTGAAGTATAATAAAGAAACCCTCATCTGCTACACTGGTTTTCCCACATTGGGTTTCTCCGAGGACAATTGTCCAAAAATAACTGTCATATTTTGTTATAAGTGTGCTAGTATTTTTCCTTGCATTTACTTTCCGCAGTATTTTATTTATGAAGGTTGCAGTGTCTATGTTTCAATATTTGTCGTAGAAAACTGCAAATAATATGTTCAATCAATTTAACAAATAGAAGAAATAATATCAGTTGCTGCAGTAAGATTCGAAATATCGAATTTTCACATTCAGCAGTAGGGAGGCCATACCACAGCGCAGAGAAAGCTACTGCAGTGCAGAGGTAGCTACAAAAGCACAGAGGTTGCGCAATCATTGAGGGAGTCACTCAGGGGAATTGAGGAGTAAAGGGAGTTTTTGGAGGAAACTTGGAGGGAAGGCTTGGGAAGCCTTCTAACAGGGATTTCAGGAATTTTTGTGGCATTCAGCAGTAGATTCTTCCGGAGGACCGAATTGCCCAACAGCAGAGCCATCCAAGTCCAAGAGGGCCAATTTTCAGGGTCAAGCTTTGGCCAAACCCTTCATGGGTTATTCTGGGTTTATTGAGTAGAGGTCGGGATTAATTTCCCGGAATTTTCTGAGCAACGTAGCAGGCCCTAGCAACAGATCATTTAAGGCAGTAGCACCATTTCCAGGCATTTCCAGCGCAGAGCTACAACCACGCAGAGCACAGAGGAAAAAGGTGTCCGACATTGTGTTTTTGGGCTTCTCTAGCTTGCCTTGAGCAAGCCCAGTGCATTCCTTCCAGCACCTATTTTATACACACCTTCATATTAATAAAATGGCTCAGCAACGCAATTTTTTATGGTTAAATGGTGTTCTGATGTGTGTTTACTTATGTGCATTTTTATGTCTATGTGTGTCTGTGACTCTGTGATTTACTGTAAATTCTCCTTAGGGATATTACACTCAACAAATTGAGAATCTTCAGCTCAGCAATACTCTAAATAGTCAGCCTTCATGGGTTTCGCATAATTTTGTTTGCAATCACCCTATGCTACTCCCAGATTTGAATGTAGCTGCACCTCCCTTGCCGGAAGCTCATCCCAGGGAGGAAACTCTTTCTTAATTTGCACTGTTGTAATGGACTGCAAATTTTGTTTGTATTTGGGGACATTTTGGTCAATATACCAGGTGAATAGTCACAAAACAGGAGATATATTTCTAGTTTTGAAAAGGGAAATCAGGCTGGAAAATTGTTTAGTGTTAGAAACCCTGAACTCATCAATTTTGTAAACTGAATCTACTGCTAAATTTCGTTTTCAGATTTCAAATACAAATTATTTAGTTCTGGTAATAAATAAAAATACAAAAAAAAACTTTTTACCTTTGTTTTTCTTCATATATATATATATATATATATATATATATATATATATATATATATATATTTTTTTCCTCCCCCGCAACTTCAATCTCTTCCCTTTGTTGATTCTTTAATTTCATATGCACACTTTTCTTATAGGCCAGTTCAAAGATGGGTATCTCTCTAATACATGTTGGAAATTAGGGCAAACACATTTAACACCATGATGGGCTGCCCTAATGGTTAGCTCAATTGGTTGAGTTCCTGTCGCTAAAGCATCTCGCTAATGGGAGGTCACAGGGTCAATTCATTTGAGCCCTTTGTTAGGCTCTGCTAATAAGCCGGCGAGATGTGATCCCTTCGGGAAGATCTGCCCAGATATTTCCTTGGGAAAAAAATGCCATGATGGGTAGAGAAAATAAAAGCTATATTATTAAAAACATTACAACGACACATCTCTCACACACATCATGCCCCACTTTGGCCATATACAATACTCCTAGGTGGTTAAGGTGGTTGAACCACCTGACCACAACACCAAGCATTACATTTGTCTCTTGTTTAACATATAATGTGACACAAGTATTACTGACAAATTATTGAGTGGAACGCCAGCATTGCTATGCCTCTCGATGCTCATTTCACACTACAAAGAACAGAAACCAAAAACTTTAGTATTGAGAATTCCCTGTATGGAGCATCAACATATATCTATTAGATTCTAGATTGCTTAGAGAAGAAGCAGCACGTATTAAAAACAGGAATTGGAACACTTGAAGAAAAATGAAGAAGAAATTAAGGGACAAATCTGGAGCAAAAATATGGCAAGTACTAACAATGGGAAAATTCAATAGTGTGGTGTAGAGATGCCAATAGATGAATTAAAGTTTCTAGTTGCAGCCAAAACTGACAGCAATTAATAATATGCATAGCTATAGAACTTAAGTTGTATTTTCGTCACAAACAATTTCACAAGATACACTCTTATATAAGATGCTGAAGGAAACATGTTAAGGACCCAAGTACTGCACCTTTACAATAGGGATGAAGTTAGAAGTTGGGACAAACCTGACTATCATTGGCATCTGAACCACCGTTTGTAAAAAAGACCTTACTCATTTTCTTTGCTTTGAAAATTTCAAGAACTTCCTTAGCAAGGTCCTGTAAACATGAGAATTAAACAACAAAAATGTCAAAATGTTAAAGCAAATGAAGTATACATGTAGTAAATGCATTTAAGCATTGATTGATGCAAAGTTAAAGAGAAGAGTTAGAGAAAAGATATGTATGAAGAAAAGACAAGGAAAGATATTGCCAAAAAGGAAAGGAAGGGAAGGGAATACAGTAAATACAGCATTGATGGACAGAAATGACTTAAAGAAATTAATGGACCTAGTAAATAAATACCTGTTAAAACTAGCAACAGAAGAATTCACAAGGTATTCATGACCTAAATCATGGGATACTAGTAATATTCACAGAAAAAAAATATTACAGAGTAGAAGCAATGTGTAATAGGATAGACCTGGTTCCTGGTGCTGTGCAGATGGGATTTTAAGTGCCAGTGTCAGACAGTGTGAATCAAAAGATATTATACAGTATTGAAATAAGAAAGATAATGTTTCAAGTGCTTGATCTTGTCATTCCTCAGATTCAACCTCTGAAATACAAAATAATAAGATATTCATATCAAAGTCCATAACATAGATAGTTACCAATGAAGGCTGAGTGGTACGGTTCCAAAATGAGTGATAAAAGGGCAACTTATTGAGTTGTTCTGTAGCAGCCGCCACAAGACGTGGTTCATTTCCTCCTACAATAGCCAGCAACATCGTATATTAAAATTTCTAACTTTAATTAACCTTAAGTGTCAAACATGTGGACCAATCAATATGTAGTATTAAAATCTCATATCAAATACAAAAAATATGCAAACACACTAGAATACATTAACCTAAATGGGATTAAAGGCAACTGAAATAATACAACAGACTGGGAGACTTCAGATAGTTGGTAAACCTGAACATCAGATAACCGGTGATATATTCATGTTGACCCAATATTTATTTATTTACCCTGAACTTTACAAAATATATATTTATATTTCCTCTTTTCCACACACTTGTGTTTCTCCGATGTTGTGTAATGAGCTACATCTGAATGCGCAACTTGCAAAGTTATATATAGTTTTATCCAAAATCCTTACTGATAAAAATGAGAAATTACAAAAACTGGCATTTTCCTATTAAATTACAGTCAATGAACAACCCAGACGGCGGACCAACGTAGCAGCTACAGATAACTGCCCAACAAATGATTTGGCAAAATTCAAATTAATATTTTACCGATAGCAAATACACTGACAGCTTAAGGTGTTCAAGCATGCATTGCATGACAACAAGAACATGTTATTACACGGAAAACCATAATTCTTCACAATGGCAGCCAAGAACAAAAGTAAAAGTTATTTCGCGATAGTAACATTCGTTTACAGGCGACAGAAATATTCTCATCTCCATAGAAGAGAAGTATTTGTAAATAGAAAAAACGATTTGAACCACTGTATATACGCAACCAGCAGTGAGTGGAAATATCCATGGATAGAATCGAGACACTAGCGACAGTCTAATACATTTGTCCAACAATATAGCAAAAAAACTTTCTGTAAAAATCACATCATCAGAGTGTTTTCTACCAGTTTTCGAGCTATCCAGTGTGGTTCATTATCTGGACAAGATGAAGAACCAAATCTTGGCATCAAATTAAATTAAATAGATTAAGAGAAAAAAAAAATTGCAAGTCACATTAGATTTGACTAAATAAATAATATTTTAATATAAGGCAATAATTTTTAGAATATAGCTGTTGATTTTGAATTAAGAAAATTAATTAATCAAAATAGAATTTTTTTTGAAATGAATATCTAAAATAAAAATAATATTTAGGTGAAGCCTAAATAATCAAAACAATAAACAATTAATAAAATAAAAAAAATATTCGGGTCAAACTTAAATAATCCAAGACAACTAATTCTAAAAACTTCAAAAAAAAAATAATAAATGGTTCAAAAAAGAATTATTAATGAAATAAAAGCGAATAAATAAATAACGAATAAATAAATCAATAAATTATGAAGAAAACAAAGTAATTAATCGATTATTAGTAGTCAAAAAATACAAATAAATAATAAAAATTAAGAAATTAAGAAATTAGGAGGAAAATAATAATAAAATTGTGTAGTTGAGGATATGACATTTGTCTTCTAGGTACATATATAAACCCTCTTGTCCTCTAGCTTCTTGAGGGATCATAGAGTTTGGTAGGTTGTTGATTATCTAGAATCATGTTCCTTCAAAATCATAGGTGGTCATCATTCTTTGTAGATTCAAGATGTTGTGATGGCCATTGCTGGATATAGTGCCACTTCCAATGCTTACAAGATCTACAGTCTAGCTCAACAAAAGATAGTGGTGAGCAGAGGTGAAGTCTCATGAGGATGTGAGGTCGTCTAGTCACAATGCTCTCTATCAAGATTGAAGAGAAAGAGGATATGTTCTTCCATAGACTCGAGATGAGTCACATTCAGAGGTGGACAAGGTGATATTAGGGATAGATATGCCCTCCCATTTTATTCCAACAAGCAGGAAGCTGATATGGCTTACTCAAATATTACAGGAGATACAAGGATAGTAGGAGTGCCTAGAGCTTTAGTGACGATGAGTATACCTCCTAGGAAATATTCTACTCATTTTGCGTTGATTTCTTCCTTTTGTGAGCCTTCAAGTTGTTTTGAGGAGGAAAGCTGTGATGCCTTGAAGAAGGATGATATTTGGGTTTGATTCTATGACTCCAAAAAGTTCATATTTGTAGATAGGAGTAGTTGAGTTGCAGAGGGAGAAGATATTGAACCATTTGACCACTTGTGGAGGAGCCGTCCACCATCTTGGAACCATAACACATGCCACATTGGACATCTTGTTTGATTGGTCATTTCACTTTTTGAAGGGACATCCACACTTGAGGGATCTTGTTGGACCTCATTGCTTGCTTGGAGGCTAGATGTTTATGCTTTGACCCACCCTTCTTCCTCTTTTGTTGGTGTCGTCTACCTCCATGAAGATTGTTGCATATGTCGCATAACCCACTCACATTTTTATGTATTGTTGACCTTATCCTCCTTAGGTAGTTAGAACTGAAGATAGCTGTTGTTTATGTTCTCCTAGGCCATATCTAGGGGTTTTACCAAGGATATTATTATTTTATTGAGAGAAATGTTGAGAATAGAACACTATATAAGGGACTCCTCTCCTTGGTTAGTTTGTTGTCCTTGGTAAGTTTGTTGTTGTTAGAATATTTGAGAGAGCATTTGTTGAAAATTCAAGCATCAAGGCTTTTAAAGGTTACGTTAAAGACTTTCTTTTCATGTGTGGCTGATAGTTTTGTCCCGCAAGCTTGGAATTGGTGTGGATTGATTACATGCAAAGGGTAGCAACTTGATCCATTGCAACAATACATCTACTACATTGGAAAGACCGTAATGTGGGATCACCCTCTATTTTCCTTTCCTATTTTATTTTTGGTTTAATAATTTGCATGATATTTCTTATGAATACTTGTAAACTTGTGATTTCCAACTCTAGACTAAAATCAAATTGCTAGTTGAAGGAGCATTCTCTAGGAGCCCTTCCTTGTGAAATTTTTGTGTTATTTTCCAATAATATTAGCGTGGATTTCGTGAGCTTCATGCCTCATTTCCATCCCTAATTACATAAGAAAATAGCCCTCTTAGATAGTGTTCTTGACTCCATATGCCGTATGGTTTATTTGGCACTGGTCTCTCCCTTCAACCACCATATAAATAATTCAAAGATCATTTTTCTTTTTTTCTGGGGGGGTGGGTGGGGGAAGCTTATTGAAATCTGACATAAATTCTTGAATATCTTACATTAGATTTCTTTTCAAGTATATTCATTTTGTATAGATAAAAAATCATTTCCTACACTTCTTTCGCTTGGGACGTGTGTTTATATATTCTAGCAAGATTCAGATTGAAATTTGATTAGCATTTAAATTCAAACTATGTTAGTTTCCTGTACGAGCAGAATCTGTTTACCATGTGTTAGAAAAATTCATCAACAGTTTCACCTCCTGAATCTCCATGGAGTTGTGCTGATGAAGGGTGTTCGAGCAACAGGTTCATCACGTCTCTGGACCCTCTGGAGACAGGCAATCAAAGGTGGAAGGTCGACTAGGAAAGTTAACTAAGAGGTCCAGTGGGCAATTGACTAATCAACATGACTAACTAAAGGTGGTCCCAACTCAATCCACTGGTGCACAGGTTGAGGCAAAAAAGATGGAGATCTAGGCACACTCAAGCTGATCAAAGTTGACTGTCTTCCTTTTTTTATGAGAGTTAGTTATACTTTGGGTTATATATAGATGATCCTATGGATTGGTCTATGATGGTGAAAAATCAAGTTTTGGGGTAATATTCCATATATTGAACTATGCTCCTTGTGCTTCAAATATAACAGTGTATATCGACACCACAGTCACCACCTCTTCTTGGAATTCCTTGTTATTCACTTCTGTAATTCCTTGGTTCTCCAACGCAAGGTTTAGAGATTATATCCTTCACTATGTAATATAGAAAATTCCCTTCTAAAATTTAGAAAACCTAGGTGTACAACAAGAGGTATCCAAATATTTCTGTTGTTCAGTTTAACATGAAAGGACAATACATTTTGAAAATACACTTTTCATAGAGACAGTATGCAAAAACTAAATAATAGAATGGGATTCCATATATAGGTCATATTTAGAACAGAAATGCAATCTGATTCTCTTAGGAAAATGCACTTTGGAAAGGGTGTTGTCTAATTACCCAAAGGATTGCACCAAAGGCCTGAAAGTGCATCAAGATACTTATTCCCATTAGTATCATATACAAAAACACCCTGCATACAATTCAGTCATGATATGCTTATATCAGTATAACAGTATTCTTAAAATATTTCATTGCTATAGCCTATAACACTAAAATACATGTTAGCATAATTACCAAGAAATGTCTCTTTGGCTACCAACAAATATTACTTCAACATGCATCCATAAGATGTTTATTATTTTTTATTTTCCAGTACAACTGACCTGGAAGACAAATTATTATCATACATTTACACAAAACACAAGGAATCTAATCCAGTCCACTCATTCTTTGCACGTAGAAAAAATCTAAACCTACGATAATTTCATTCTAATAGCCTTGTCATTGAGGGTGCCAAATAGGAACCATGACATGTTTTGTGAGGCTAGACGAGACTCATCAGCTACAAGAGCAGCAAGTATTAGAGCCATAGTAAATGCTCTGCTACCATGTTGGTTTTCCTATAATGAATGGGAGATTAAATTAAGTAAAGACTACCCTTTTACAGAACGAAAGTGTATTATGTTATCCACAATAGAGTCCAGGTGAGCACCATATATATAATAGACTACAAAAGATAATGACAGTCCATAGGTTTACTTTTGAAGATTATCATTTTTGTTTCATAGAAGTGTTTTTCAGACAAAAAGAAAATATCATTATCGGTGTTGCAGGACTTGCTGATTAATCAGTAAGTCGAACTCAAAACAATAAAATTGGTAATTTGTGAAAAATTTGGCAGACTCCCAAATTATTTGAAAAACTGACGAGTCAACCAAGTCACTCCCAAAATCTTTCCAAAAACGTCTGATAGGGCAGAAATTAGTTTAAAAAATATTTTTGGCAGTTCATTCTGCAACTTTATCTCAGTGTGCCAATAGAGAGGAAAGTGGTGTTTAATAAATGCAGAGGTACTTTAATTTAGTTGAAAAATTATTAAATTTTTGCATTTTTTAATGTTCAACAATATTTTGCCAAGTTTGACAATTTTTTCCCAAAATTTTCCAGTCAACTATTTGAGACAACAGACAATTTATTCCCGAGTCCGAGTTCAACACTGATTTATAACTGGAAGCAGATAATCTATAACATATGTCATAAACAGAAGAATAAGTAACCTAAAAAAGATGATAATCAGTTGCATATATGGAACAACAATGTATGAATTTCAGAATAAAAGCCCTTATATCCGAAGCCATGGTGAATGCGATTCTACAAGAGAGTCAAGACAATCCATCCACTCAACTAATGGCTATTGATTATGATTTAAAGAAAGAATCAAAAAAATGAATATAAAAAATGTAAATAAGAGGTCCAGCAAAAGATTATCTATATCAGGCACCCTTGGACAATGGATAGTCTTCATGAGATCAAAGCAAAGTTGGAAGATTTAGTACAAAAAGACCTACTGTTTGAACTCTAATCATCTCTTGCTCAATCCAAAAAAGTCCAAAAGCCATACATCAACACATGGACTAAAACTTTGAACTGGATAGCATTTATTATTAGAAGAGTGAACCTTACAACATCAAAAAAATGAAGTTCAAATCTAAATGCAAAAACAGCTGGCCCAAACAGGCTCATCAAGTGAATGAAAATGCAGCTGAATAGATTCATAGAATACGCAGTTGAAGTACAAAAAGTCCACTAAAAATGACTGAGTTTGCCATTTATTATAAGCAATTAAGAACGTCCCTATTGAAAAATATTTCTTAAGATTAATGATAAATTACTTTTCCCATTGCAAACAAGTTAATAATTGAAGGGCTCCAAGCATATTGAATTTGAACATTTCTTGTTATAATAAAATAGAAAGGAAATATATCAATGTTGCAAGCATCGGCATAGGTATAAAATTGGTGAGGGTCCGGAAAACCAAAAATTCGTAAATATCAAGAAAATATCGGTAAAAATCAACAAACATCAGCTAGGCCAAAAAATCACAATTTCACAATTTTTTCACGATAAAATTGGGATGTTTACAACAGTGAAATATATCACCACCAACAAGATATAAGCAGACATAATATAATGTGTTCATTGCAGTCATCTTATATACCTCAGATTTGTCAATTATCAATGGATGCGTATCTGAACTCTGCCACCCTGCAGTGAATGGGGAAAGCATGTGATGTCCTTTGTATCTGAAATACACATCCATGTCTAATGAGTTGAGAAATCCACCACACCATGAACATGAAAAAGAAAACAGTGTAGCTTAGCAGCATTCTTTGAAAAAACAAATAATTTCATTATTAACATCTAATAGTAATGGAGATTCCATACTTCTCTTTTGGAACCTCTTGCTCCATAGAATCCAAAACTTCCTTTTGTGCCTTGGCATCATTCGGTTCCGGAACAGGTGCGACAAGAGAACTGTTCCATCTGGTAGCCGCAGAAAAATTTTGTGACTCTACCTCTCGAGAACCAATCACAATTTGTCTTGTCAAGAAAGGTAACTGTACAATTCCAACAGAAAAAAGATTTTCAAGATTAAATTAAAAAAAGAACTAAATATAAGCACATCAGAGTTATAATATGAGGCATAAAGTATATTTATTTTTCATACTTCAAAACTAAAGTTCTAGCTTGATTTGAGGATGTCACTCCTATTTGAAAAAATAAAAAGAAATTTTGTCATTTTCTCGAAGCTGCAAAATAAGTGAAAGAAAGCTCCTTCAAGCTCATCATCATTCCTTCCAGATGCCTTAGCAAATTAACTTCTCTCTTCATGCAATAATGACAACAATACATTATGCAATGATCCACCAAGACTCTAGGATGGGGAGACAAGGAAGCGGGGAGACGCACAAGGGGGACGTGTGGGAGTACCCTCAAATTTTGGGGAAATTTAGGGGGGACAGGGAGATGTAAGTGTATATAATATTTTTTCTTTTTTAATATATATATATATATTTCAATTTCATATTCAATAATGAAAGCATAAATACATTGATCCATACATAATTGAATTAAATAATGAAATACACTAATCCATACTCTTCATTCTCACCGATACAAGCATCATTCATCCATAAACTACGAGATTCAATAATGAAATACATTGATCCATATTCATCATTCATTATTCACCATTCTAGAATCTACATTGACTTAAACATTAAATTCCTCATTCATCATTCTAGATTCTAAATTGATTTAAAATTAAAATCCGTTATTCATCATTCTAGAATCTAATTAGTACTAAGCAAAATAGACTATAGTAGATACTGAAATTTGAAGACTAGAATAGTAAATTGATATAACTAAAACTCAAACATAGTAAAGAGTGACGAGCCAAAGAGTCAATCTAAAGTACATAGAGGGCTTCGTGCTCTTGATTAAATACTAATTCCATACCCTCATACATGACATTATCCAATGGAAACATTGCAATCCCCCCAATCCTGAAATCCAAAAAAATTGCTAAGTCTACTGGGTTTTGAGTGAGATCTAAAATTCTACTTTCTCCATATAAAATCAAATGAGGTCAAAATTGTTACCCATCACCTGTGGGTAGTGTATATGGGAGAAAAAATTTCTCCTAGATGTTCCTCAGCTGACAGCCCCTTGTAGCCACCAGATAGCTCGATGTGCCACTATCTCCGCCCTCTGAGCCAGCCATGTGGTCCCTCGCCCACTTGTTATGATTGTATGTTTGAAGGTGGGCCTCCCGACCTCGAAGGTGGGCCTCCTTACTTGTCATGGGCACTTTTGGGCATGGATTGGTGGAGGGGAATTCGACAGAAATAGTGGGATAGGTCTATATTCTTGTCTCCATTGCCCAATTATGTGGTTAACCTTGTATCTTAGTCCCATGGGATCTCCTTACTGGCCACTAGCTTTGGGTTTGGCACTACTTGAGAAATCTTGACTTTGGTTGCATGGTCCCGCTTCCCGACACCACATACATCGCCCCCTTTTACTCATTGTAGCCCCATTCATCTCCTTTCCCATCTGGGTCCACATGTGACCAGTGGATCTTGTGGAAATTTCTGAATCTTTACACTTTATGAAGAAATTATTTACTGTTAATCAGGTTATGCTCCTCCTACTTAGACAAGTTATTAACTGAATAAATTCAAGTTAAAAATCGAAGCAAAACACATAACAGATCTCCACCAATCCATATCTAGAACAAGTTCATGCACACATAGACAAAGTGACACAGATATTTCTAGACAAATAGTCCCCGGAAAAACGCAATGCGGGAAAACCAATCTTCTGGTTGGTGGAGGGTTTTATTATTAAGAATTTTCTGAATACAACAAGCCTGGGTTCCAGATCTGGAAAACTCAACAGAGAAATAATAGATCTACAGCTCACTGGCTGATCTAGGGCCAAAATACTGACTGATCCACACCCTCAAATGGGATTTACAGAACTCAGCCAAAATTAGGGCCTAGAAACCCCAACGCTGCCCCTGAAGCCTCTATGTCAGCCTCTGAAGACCCTCTGACCCTCAGCGATGCTCCGGAAAGGTCTGTGTTACCCCAGACTGGGTGACGCAGGTCTTACGCTGCCCCTTAGGGTCTCTGCGTAACCCAAGAGGGTTTCCTACCGCAATTACGTTGTCCTTGAGGGATTGCGCAACACCTGCGTAGCACAAGTTGTTGCCTTCCTGCTGCTGCCTTAAGAATCTTATCACGATGCTGCAAAATGTTTCAGCAATATAAGCTGAGTTCTCTTGAGCTTCCACTTAAGAAATTGCCCAAACAAAAGATTTTTAACTCCTCCTCGACCTCCTGTAGGTTCTGTCTGAAATTATGTGTCTTTTTACCGAAATTCCTTGGTTAAATGAACAGTTTGAACCTCCTTTTTATATGAAATTGATGTCAAGATGAAGGGACACGTCTTTCTAGGGGTAGGCCGACTTGAAAGGCAAGGTGTAGGTGGGCTCACTGCAAAATATAATTTTCTTGACTTAAAAATTCAATATCTCACAAACTACTTGGAGTTTCGGGCCAAGTAAGGGCTCATTGGAAAGAGGAAAAAATCCTCTTTAAGATGGTCAAGGTGCCATGTTGAAAGCTTACGTCTAAGGTTGGAAAAATTATTTTTCTTTGTGACTTTCCTTAAATTTTATGCATAAAAAGTTTGGGACAGCATGAGGAATGTTTGAGACAGCGTGGCTTCTTCATTGTTATCAATGTCATCATAGGATCATAGAGTCATTATGTAGGAATGTAGCATTCATGTAACATCGCATATCAACCAAGTCATCATATACTAGTGCAGTGATATGTCATAGTGCAGCCTTCATTAATTTGTCAAAAGCTTCAAAGTAGTCTTCCAATCATGTCAAGGTGTGGTCATTCTTCAAGAGTATGACTTCATCAATTATAGTCCTCCACTTCAAAGGCTTGTATAATGGCACCTAAGGTCTAGATCATCAATTAAGGCGCATGATTGGCACTGGCAACATTATAGTAGTTCAAGGACTTGTTTGGGCAAGACTTCTTCATTAGTGGCTTGACATCTTCATGGCTTGGCATATTCATTGATTGCATCTTTATCAACCAAGAGTTATGACATCATCATCTGGAACCAGACATCTATTGTCTTCAAACTTATCATCACATTCTAAGGCATCTCAAGAATATTTGCCATCTCAGTCAATTCCATATTGACATCAATGACAACCTTGATTAACACGTACAATACAAATCCATATAGTCGTACGGATCCATACAATTGTACTGAACAATTGGTAGAATCATTCAAGTGCTTAGTCAAACTTGCAACTCTTCAATGTGTGAGCACAACTAGAGTGTCTTTGAAAAAATACACTCTAAGACATGCAACAAGTTAGAAAAGTTCAAGAACAACAAGTTAGAAATGTTCAAATTTTTTATAATTTCATTAATTTTAATTTAAGCACATGGTAAATCATCCTCTAACTACAAAATGGCCCTCTTATAGGTTAGATGTCCACCACCTTAATGACATGGTCTATGTCTACTACAATCTCTAGCTATGGGTGAAGCAAATTGACAAAGCACCTAACATGGATGTCATTTCATTGGATGTAATTGACATCACAAGTCCATGGAGGGTGGAGACCAAGAGGGCTATCATAGAGGAGGCACCTAAGTTTTGCAGCATGATGTAGATATGTTAGAGGAGGAGGAGAAATCAAAGAAGGGTGTTCCACTTCTAATAGAGGCACATTTGGCACTTCTAGTAGAGACACGTTTGGAGGGGTAGATTGGGAGTCCATAGCAACCACCACCTCCACAGTGACAAGCAACTAGGGGAAGAGTTAGAAGACATCCCACTATAGCTTCCACCTTGGCCCCAGCACCTACGACCTCAGCCCTATCAGTTGCACCTTCCACCTCAAGCTTATCCTCCCCACATCCACCTACTACTTCCAATGGATGAGTGATGACCTTTGCCCATAAAAGGGATAGAGAGGATTGTTGATTCCTTAGTGCATTATCCTTGTAGTATCTAGATGCCTCATGATGATTTATCTCAAGAGATACATTTATCTTTGTCTTGATGTTAATTTGTATCATCTTATCAAGGCCTCTGACTCATGATAGATATCATATTTCAATATCAATGTGTGATGTACCAGTTGACATCTTATATAACTTACATATCAGTTTTATTTTCATATTTAAGTAGCAATGTGTCTGTTTGATGTTGGTGCTGCTTTAGATGTTTAAAAATTGGAAAAAAAATAATTATTTTTATATTTTTTTAAGTTTCACAATATTCTCCAATATTTTCCCTGACAATGCCTATAAATTATATTCTGAATTTTTTAACACTCAGTGATAAATTCGCCAAAAGGATAAATGTAACATTGTTCTGACCTACCATTGCTCCTTGTGACATGGGTCCAAAACCTCCCTTGACAATATGCGACTGTCCTATGAATTTGCAAAACTATGCAGCAGCAGCAAGTCCATAAGCAACGACACTTTGAGACTTACAGAACCTACATATTTTCCTTTCAAATTTTCCCTTTCCAAACACTTCCCTCGCAACTTAACTTTGTAGGTTTCTTTCCTCCACAATTTATTTTTGTTGTTTTTTGTCCTACATCTAGTAGTGTCATTCCTCTATCTGTCTCTATGAGTTTCTTTCCTCCGCAATCTATTTTTTGAGGTCTCTATCATCCATAACTTGTCATTACAGGGTTCTATCCTCCAAAACTTACCTTTGTAATATAGCTTTATAGATTAAGTCTTCCAGGACCTTTATGACTACCATAAACCATTCCTTTCATTCCATGAGCCCTTCACTTTCCAACATTTACATCATAATATGCTTAATGACAATCTTTAAAATTATGAATCCTGATATATAATTCAATGACGTATTCATCAAGAAGAATCTTGAAATGAGAAAACAGCAATGCAAAAAACACTTACATAGAAGGAGGAAAACCCAATCGTAAGTATTCAAGTGACAAAGGAGATTGAGCATATTAGCTACATGATTAGCTGCATATAAAGTTTCCATGTAACTGCTGCAGTGTACTCATATGTACACTCTATGCTGTATTGGTTATTTATACAAGCACAAAATAATCAAAACATATGAATTCTTTACAATGAAGCAAAACAAATGCAAAATATAAAGGACAAAGGTGTGAAATGCAGATATAATACATGCCCATGCATGTTCACTAGACTGAGTCTTAGCAATTCCTCTTTGTTTGGTGGGAATAGTCCTCACTTTCTGCTGAAAGTGCAAACTATTGCTGAACTTCCCACTAGAAGAGCCACTTGGCCTGAGTAAGCAAAGTACCTTAATGGCCCCAAGTATGTGGTAATGTGATGTTGTCTAGTGGATAACCTGATGTGTGGTTGGAATAAAATAAAGCTAAAAATTAGTAATGGTTGCTGTCAATTGTGTGATTGAAAATGACTCCTCCAAGGTGCCTCAGACTATTGATGCTACCTGAGCAGAATAGTGGCTAGACCGGAAGGAGTGTTGGGCAGTTTTGGAACCAGGGTCTTTTAGCTGTCCCTGTCCATGATCAATTGTCCTTGTTTTTTCCAATCTGTATAACGTGAGTGAAGAGAGCTTCCCAGTCGAGATTGGTACAATGCTCATACCATATTTGATATCACAATAGCTAAAAAAATTGATCATAGAATAGTCTGGTTGCACTGACAGGTGCATTGTACAGCCCCATACGAGTGAGATCTGTAATGTCTGTGCTCAATGTCAAGATGATAAGTGGCATTTTTAAAAAATTATAAAATATTAATAGCAAATCAATATTTCAACATCAGGTAGGCCCTAGTAAAAAAGTAAAATACATATATATATAAGGCCTCATGGGTTAGCTCAATTAGTTGAACCATCCACTCAGGCATCTTGGTAAAAGGGAGGTCACAAGTTCAAATTTAATTGAATCCCTGAGGGTTACCAACGGCTATTGTGGCAGACGGTTGAGCCACCCTCCATCTGGATATTCCAGAGAAGAAGGGGATCCTGCAATGTTTCACTTAAGGGTATTCATAAAGAGATTGACGGTAAATAATTCAAATCAAATTTTATAAATCATTAAAACACCTTTGCACCTACATATTACAAAAGGGGAATCAATATTGAATAAGCATTGTGTTCTCAGTGAACTTTTTGATAGAGAAAATATTGAGGAAGATTTGCACTTTGAGAGATTTTATGTCTCTCAGTGCTAGATATATCTAGGATTGAAATGAATTCAGGCTCGTTGATAATGCGCAAATGATGTTCAAACTTCAGGGATATCCATGGAATATGTATTTCCTTAACCTTCCCAAAAAACACAGTGCTTCTGTGTTATGCTCAAAAAGAGTAACAACGTACCCTATTCTGTACTGGCAAGTTCTGAATTTCTGACCATTCTTGGAGCATTTAAATTGACTTTCCCATAAACCGTTCCATGGCCTGCTGTCAGTTTTCGATCTGTCTATCAATGTTGCAAAACTTGGCAGGCATATACTCAGCATTGGCATGAAATCGGTGGGGATAATTTAATCTGGAGATCGCAAAATTGGGAAAAGAAATCCACAAAATTGGGAAAAAACTCCACAAAACTTTGACAAGAATAAACTTAGACTTAGAAAAGTTGGAAAACTCAGCAACCTGTAAAACTTGAAAAATCAGAAAAATGAGGAGAAATCGAAGATTTTGAAACACCTCTATAAGTCATCCAGACACGGGATATTCATGTTGGTTAAATAGGAAGAATATAATTGTGTCTGTGTCAAAACAAGTCCTAGTATGTATCAAAGCTTTTGGAAGTAGGCTTTCAGATGCAAGTTCATCGGTTGATTTGTTAGTGGCCCCTCTCGATCCCTATTTAACACGAACATCAATAGACAGTTATTCATCTTAAGCGGATCCCTCTGGCTTTAAGGCTAATTTCTGTGTTGGTAACTACAATTGAATGTCAAATTCCATTGGGTTATCTTGGCAATACACTGAAAACCACTTTAATAATAATAGTAATCTAATTTGAACGCCACTCTTGCAAAGTAAGAAGTCAAATTATGTATAGGACTTATAAGGTACACAAATTGATGTATGAGATCTTTAGTCTGTGAGATAAGGGATTGTTAAAGTGAGACCTTCCGTTTGTGAAAAAAGGGATTGTTAAACTGTATTGAGGTGTAAATACACCCGCCCGAAACATGTCAGCTGCTATAAGAAAACACATAAGTTATTAACCATTCAGCACACCACACACCTATTCTACCTACTTTTCGGAATCCATCGACAATCCAAAAAGACATCCATCTACCCCGACAATGGTCTGGATCAAGCTGATTAGGCCTCCCATGGAAGACTGAGAAAGAGAGAGGGGGCACCATAGTCTAATTCATAACTAACTCTACATAACTCCGACCTCTGAAATGACTCCATCGGAATCGAAGCCCCCAGATTCATCCCCGCATTTATACTGAAAGGGACTAAAATTTCATTCACCAGGAAATTTGTTAAAACGACTCACCTGGCGACGCATGGCCGATCGGAGGGCTATGCAAGGCGCCATCTTCAGTCTTTCCCTTTCTGCGTTCAATGCAAACTTAAATGCTTCAGTATACGGATCGATCAAAAATGGGTTTTAACTTTTTTTTGCTACAAAAATGATCTGGTCCACCACTAGCGCCAAGGACATATAAATATTTAAGCTACCAGCAAACAAAAAGAAGCCTAGGGCTTTTTCACCGAGAGTAGCAGCTGGCCCCTCTCACTGATTTCTGTAAGGAATACAGAGAGATAATTTATAAGTATTCACACCGGTAGTAGATGTGGCAGACTTACCGGAGTTGCAAACTTCAAGTAACGATGAAGTGCCAAATCATATATTCCTATTATCTAGGAAAAGGCTAATTTACTCGGATCGTACCAAGGTTTTTGTCAGTATGATAATCTGTTCAACAGACTTGTGACTGTACAAGTATTCAAAAGGAATCATGGAGGATTTTCAATGGATTTAGATTCTGGCATCATTAAAGCATAGGCATCACAAAAAATAGAATTGCTAAGCACGCTGCGATGTTGATGGTTGAATATACACGTCACCAAAAATAGTAATTTATTCTTTTGAGTGGATGTTTTTTAATCATCCCATTGACAAAAAGTTGTGATGTTATGGAGTGTTAAGATAGGAGTTGTCTATTTAGGCAATGGAATAGCCCGGAGGGCAGTTTTTTGTCGGAATCTGGGCAATTAAAATTCAAGAAATCAGGGTGGAGTGTTTGGAATCCATTTTTGATAGTGGAAATGGATTCAGCACTATCAAAAACCCTTAGGGCACCCAAAATTATAAACTGTAAACATGACTCTGATAAAATCTTTGCCGGATTTTTTCAAAATCTTTGCCGGATTCTGAGCCAAAATGTTGTCTGTGAAGACTACGGCATAGTTTTGTGATTTCCTATGCTATTTTTATCTTTTTATAGTAGTTATGTGATTGCTCTTTGTTCTTCTTTTTTTCCTTTTTCCCAAATTTGGTGTGTTTTTTTAACAATTATTTCTTTACCATGTTATTTTTCAAAAAAAATATTTTTTTAGTATGAAATGTTTTTGGAGGTTTTTTTAAGTTATAGTTTAATTTAAGAGATTTGTCAAATCACAAACTTGAATTGTGAACTCTCTACCATTTAAATGTATGGGTTTTTCAGTGTTTTGAATCCATACATGTTGTAAACAACACAAATCAAGACGTGACCAAAATAAAAATCCCTCCAATTACAATTATCAACTCCAAAATATCTAATAATTACACCATGCTCTTTTTTTTTCTTTTGATTTTCCCTGAAATTTGGGTGAATTTTTAGAATCATAACTTGTAGAGTTTATGAGTTAAGAATTAAAATTTGGCGTGGATTTTAGAGTTTTTAAAGATGTTGGGATTTTTAAGAATCATAATTTTGGTTTTTCAAGGTATTGAGATTTTTAAGAATCATAATTTTGCATTATATGTTATCATAGTGATGTGATTTTTTCTTATTATTTTTACATCTTTTTGACAATTGCTTTTTCAAATGTTTTTTTTTTTTTAAATTTAATAAAGATTTTTTTAGAATTGTAATTTCTAAAATTCTAATTTTGCAAAAAAAATTGAAAATATTAAAAAATTTTAAATCATAATTTTCCACTATATATAATATGTAAAGTTCAAAATATTTAAAAAAAAGATGAGAATATTAAATTATTTTAAAACACATTTAAACTTCTAAAATTTAAAATATTGTTAAAAATTTATATTACCTAATAAATAAATAAAAAAACTTATTAAATTATTTTAACACACATTTAAACTACTAAAATTTAAAATATTGTTAAAAATTTATATTACCTAAAATCTAATTAAAAAAAAACATCAAATAATTATATAATGTTATAATACTATTTTATATATATAAATAATTCAAAAGTGATTTTATATTAGTTATCTTTTTCCCCTTCTCATTCAAAGTTCTCTCTTATATACTTTACATTCATTACCTAATATATTATAAGATATTTTTACGAAGGCATTCTAAAACACCTTGAATTGACTTCAAAAATACATTAAGAATTAATGTGCTTTCCATTCGACAAAACAAACCATCTTCACTACAATAAAATATTCACCCAAAACCCCTTTACAATATTTCTTACTATATAAAAATGTATAATAATAAAATACTCAAGCATCATTGAAAATATATATATTATATTCAAATAGAAAATACAAATTAATGATATATGACATTGAAAACATTATTGCAATATTTTATTTGTGGACATAGAAGGGTCAAAAACCCTGAATAAAAATTGTGTGACTAAACAACAACTATGTTTCTCGCTCTAAATAACGCGTCCATGAGTTGTCAATGTTTTGTTAGACTAAACCACTGTCCATGGATGTTATGACAATTTATTCAAATAAAGAGCGAAAGGCAATCTCCATAAAGGTGATTTGTCATTAAATTGGAAGCCAATAATATTGGAGATATGCTAATTATTACGTTGGAGAATATTGCACTCCTTCAATAACTTTAGTAACTCGAAAGTGGCTTGGCATTATAAAACTAAGGCCCATGCGTAACCCAAGATGTAATAAATTAAAGCTTATGTACCTTGAATAATAAAATATATTTGATCATCTGTAACTTATTTTTATAAGATTAAACCTTTTATAAATTTAAATTATTTTGGAATTTGGTTATAATTTTTTAATAAATTTATTTATTTGATATAAAATAAAGATAATATTTTTTTATTGAAATTTCAATTAGTATAAATTTATTTCATTTTTTTTCAACGATGGGGTGTTGGATGGAATGAGCGCAATCCCCAAAGGAATGTGTGGGATCTAATGTTGGGCGTGTGGAAGCAGATGCAAGGACCTGCCCCCTTGTCCTCTCTAAGCATCTTGATTACAAGGAAGTTAAATGAACCTTGTGTGAAACATTCGTTCACATGGATTGTTGCAGGTGGTGGTGTCAGTGGAGAGTTAATGGACAGAGGTGTGGCCCGTTATTATCCGGGCGATGCCTAGCTATGGTGGGCAATTTGCATTGAAGGTTATGGAGACTAGTTTCACCAAGGCATTTGGTATGTGAATTTCGAGCGGGTGAACGGTTGTCTCTATGGTCCTCTGGTGTGGGAGAGGTGTCATATGAGCCACCGAAGTTCCTTCTTGCGCTCAAGGGGGTCTATCTTTGTAAATTGTTGGGTTGGTCTACGAGTTAAATTCGTGAGTCGGAGGTGTTAACGAGGTAATCTGGTTATCTTGGAGTAGTGTTGGTTCAGTAGGGGTCGAGGGACCCTTCTGCTATATAATTAGGGCTTGGTGGTTTTCCTATGGAATTGGAGGGATAAGGTCTTCGTCGCCCCCACTAGTGCTTTCACCGGGGAAATTCGGACTTGGTGGTGGTTGTGGGGCGGGTACTTGTTCTGCGGGTACATTGTTTTCTGGGCAGTTGTTTGGTTGGCGGGTCACCTTCTCAGGGTGGGTGTTGGCAAGTTGTTTATGGATGTGGTGAGGTTGAGTTCCCTGACGACCATCTTGGAGAGATTGGAGGTGGTCTTATTGGTTGAGAAGGTGAACTTTCCTTTGGTTCTCTTATTCTGTGGTTTCAGGTGCTTCAGTATGTGCCTTACTCCTCGCATGTCTCGTGCATCGTCTTGCATGAAGCCCAATTCGGGCAGTCCCAAGGGTGGTGAGAGCCTCTCCCAGCAAGAACTTGCTTCCATCCCCAATCGTGTAGGGCGCAATGGCTCTAGAGGGGGTCGTGTGTGCTCAGTTGCTTCAGCGGGTCGTGGAGGTGGAAGATTAGGAGGCAATAAGCGTGGCTGCTTGGAGGTAAGGGGTGGTAGTGCCCAAGGAAGTTTGATCGGCGGTCGAGGAGGTCGTTCTTAGCAAGGTCCGTGTCGAGGTGGGTCGGCTAGTCTCGAAGGAAGGAGGAGCCAGGGGGTGGTGCTTCGTGTAGGATGTGGGTAGCAGTAGGAGCGTTGTCAAGACCTCCTTCAGGAAATTCTAGATCGAATGGAAATAATAGAGCGAGTGTGGCAGGAGGAACACGTGGAGCTAATTGCAACCTTGGAAAAGGTGCACTATTTCCAGTGCCATACTTAAGAACGTATGGTGGTCGTCTGGCGAGGCTAGAATCTGCTAGCTAAGAAAGTTGAAAAGCTAGAGACCTAGATGGCCCATTTCGAAGAGCACATTCAATGCTCTTTTCGCCCTCCTCCGCCTCTAGGAATAGCCCCGGACAACACAACCTCCATCACTTCTAACGACTGATATGATTACAGGCGTTTTATGTATCTTGTGTGTTTATTGGTGCCACTGGCCCTTCAAGTTATGGACTCTGTCACTTACTGTTTTTATGTTTTACTATCACTTATTGTCAGCGATAGTCAACAAACCTGGTTGGGGTGAGACTACATGTGTTTTACCTTTTGATGTACTCTTTTTGGAAGTATGAATAGAAGCTAGATTTACAAAAAAAAATCATTTTAATTTTGGATTTATTATCATGAAAGATTAATCTCTTGAGATGTAATTTTTTTTAAATGTAAAACTTACACGTCAATAAATTTAATTCATTTATATTGATTATTTTTAATATTATTTTATTACATATAAACTCAACATCTAGATAGAAATAAATAAAATATTATTCTTAATTTTATTAAAACCCTCCTAAGACATATATCTTCATCCATGTCCATAACATTTTTCTTTAATTTTATTTTAATTTAAATTTTTAATGCAATATGCATAACTTTTAAATTTGATTTTTTATTGTGATATGTATAGTCTAAGATTTTATATATATAGATATTATTGTAACTAGTAGGTTTTATTAATTAAATTTAAATACAGAAATTCTAAAATATCATAGTTACGAATATGAATTTTATATATGTGTGTGTAGAAGTTTGTATCAAATAAATTGTATGTAATTTTATTAATAAAAACAAAGTTGCAATAGAATCAATTAAATTCAACACAATTGTTATTTTTATTATCACTTTTCATCATTTTTTCAATTGAGTTGTTTTTTATTTTATTATTATTATTATTAACACAGTTTATCTAACACTTTATTATGACATCTCTTCCATAATGGAGCGGACATTAAATTTGTTTCAATTTAAATTATATCTAACTCATTAATCTAACACTCCACTACAACATTTGCCTAGTACTTAGTTGTAGAGCACCTATCAACTCAATTATGTTGTATTAATATTTAATAAAATAATATTATAAATTTAAAATATTTTTAAAGTAAATGGTGTATGTATGTGTTAAACCATTGAAATTGGTAACCTATTAGAGTGAGTGAATCAAGTTCGCCCCATGAAGTGTAGACCAGTTGGTTTGCATGGGGTTTAATCTTTGGCGGGTCTCAAGTTCAAACCTCGTGGGGAGCAGTTGAGGATGCAAGCCACTTTGGGGGAATTAAAACTATTCTGAAGGGCATTCAAATTTGATCGAGCTCCGCACAATTCTGGTGATAAGCATCCCATTGTGGTTTGATTGTTCTTCTTCCATCCAATAAGTAGGTTGGCCCTTGCCTAGGCTCTGCCTAGTCATATAAAATAAGATTAAAAAATCAAGAGTATATCCAACAACTTGCAAGCTAGATATACTAATAACTTAGGCATCCCAAAAAAATTCAAAGTGAGCCTCTATCCCATGTTATGTCTATCCTTATGGCCTTATCACAATAGGCTAACGTGTCACCTATGGGAATTGAACCCATGTGGGAAGATGAACAAAAATTTAATAAAACATTTAAACTAAGGGGAAGTCTAACTATTTTATTTTTTTGTCTTTTTTTATCATAATAGGCCAACATGTCACTTATGGGAATTGAACCCGTGTGGGAAGATGATTAAATAGTCCACCCACGTTATAAACCCTAGGAAAAATAATAAAACATTTATACTAAGGGGAGATCTAACTATTTTATCTTTTTGTCTTCTTCTTTTTTTTGTTAAAATTAGAAGACAATTTTTTGGTGAAATTGTTATTTTATTATTTAAAATGTAGTTTTCAATGTATAAACAAATTTAAAGTTTAAAAAAATCCAAAACTATATATGTGTGTGAATTCAAAATTATCATTTCAACAATTTTAATAAATTTTCCAACACAAAAAAATTAAACTAAGAAAAATTAAATATATTTAAAAGAAAAAAAAGAAAAGAAAAAACAATGTATTGTATTTATGTAAAATAAAATTCCTAATTATTTTTAAAACTGTGAAATTTGTTGTCAAAACAACAGTGGAGACAACTATCACTAGTTGTTATCCCCAAGCTGACTCATCATTGTTATTGTTACTCAAAGAAAATCACACCACCTAAAATTATCTGATGGTGATGTGTAAAGAGATAGGGCAGGCTAGCACTTTTATCAAATACTTTTGGATCTTGAATCATTAACATATTGCCTTACATATGAGAAAAACATACTCTTAACCAAATAAAAATAAAAAAACAATGAATTTTAGATCATTAACATGTTACCTTACCTATGAGGAAAACCAAATCTTAACCAAATAAAAACAGAAAACAATTTTAATATATATATATATATATATATATATATATATATATATATATATATATATATATATATATATATATATATTCCTTAATTGGAGTGCATCGCATTTTTGGAGTGCATGTCACATTTATGAAGGCATCTTCGTTCATTGGGGTGGCCTTTTACCTCTTCGTTTTTGTTTTCATGAGGATTCGCGATCTCTCACTTGAGATTAGTTTGTAATTTTAATCTCGTTAAATTAAGAGTTACCCTTGCACCCTATGAGTCATACCATTCACATGGTTGGAAAGCATTTTATGCTCTTCAAAACTTTAGGGGGTTGGAAAGCATTTTATGCTCTTCAAAACAGGTGTAGAGAGGCAGAGCTGTGGGACTGGAAAACCACCCTAACTCTTTTTGGGCTTCTAGTGATTCCGGTGATTCTTTACGGTTGTGAACTATGGGCCAGCAGCACAACCAAGATGCAGTGGAAAAAAATTGAGAAAATTCAGAAACGTTTGATTACAAACAAATTCAAAATTAAAAGTGCAGTTCCTTATGCTATCTGTTAAGTGAAACAGGGGCTGCTCCTATTGAAGCAATTGCTATGGTGCGAGTCATAAGGTATCTGAAAAAAATTGAGCAAATGGAAGAGGATAGATGGCCTAAGGTTGTGTTTAGTGACAGATTGTGTAAAAGACAGAAGACTTGGATGCGGCAAAATAACAAATGGTTTAGTAAATGGGGTATTTACTTGAGCATGTGTCCTATAAACAGTAAAGAGATAAAAACTTTTGTTATGGATAAATTCCATAAACATACTTGGAAGAAAGAGCTAGAGAGAAAGAAGAAGTACTACATAGAAGAGTTTAACCCCACACATAACCATCAACAAAAGGCATACATAGGAGCTGATATTTCTTGGAGATCTAAAATTCTTATTGCTCAATTAAGGACTAATTCTCATCAACTCCGTTGTGAAACAGGGCGCTGGAAAAGGCCAAAAGAAATGTGGGAAGAAAGAGTATGTATTTTTTACTCCTCCGGAAAAGTGGAAACAGAAAAACATTTCATTCTAGAATGTGAGGCCTTCAAAGACACCAGGGAAAACTATGCAGGTATTCTGGCAGCTAATTCTTAGGATAAGCTATTCGGAGAGATAATCTATTCGGCGAAGAGTTTGTCGATAAGGCGGGAGTGCTCATTGTAAAACTCCACGGGGAAAGGGCCGAATACGAGTGTCGGATAGAGAAACCGTAAATCGCAGAAATTTATTTTTAGCCTCGTGGACATTAAAAATTCTTTTCTTTCTTTCTTTCATGGGAAAAAGGAAATTTGGTTATCAAAGGATACCTCATCTAATAACGGATTGTGAACGGGTGATGAAGAGGGGTTTTTTATAATATTTATATATATATTAAAATAAAAATTAGTAAAAAATATATAGAGAAAGTATGTAGTGATATATAATTTTAATAATAATTAAGAAAAAGTGTATAGTTTAGGTTCGTTTTAAATAAAAATAATAAAGGCTTTTTTATGGAGTAAATATTTTGATGTATATATTAAGTTATGGAGTTTTTGGTTGGTTTGTTATTAAGAAAATCATATCAAATTTTTTAAAAGAGTAGAGGACATATTTCTGCTTGTTGATATAAACACTAAAAATTAGGTCACATAGGCTAGTTATAAACTAAGAGATACAAACAAAGAGCATGAATGAATAAGATAGAAAGACATCGGTGAAGGATATTTTTTTTGCTTAGCTATGGTCCAACATTCTTGCTTAAGGGGGGAGTCTTCAAAGGATTTCCATGAGAAGGAGATCTTTGAAGCTGACAAGACGCATCCTTGATTAGCTAATTTATTTGCAATTTGTTTCCATTTCTTCTGAAGTGAGTAGGGATGATCACTGGAATGGGAGTGATGCTACTCGTATGAGTAGGCTTTCAAGTCTCCAACTACGAGATATTTTGTTAATCTAGGTCCCATGCAGGATCTTGTGGATCATGTTTATAACAAATTGAGAATATCCCTCCACCATGAGTTTCATGTAACCTTAAGTCTAAACAATTAATAGTCCATCTTTGTAACCACCTCCCTTCCACTCCCTTAAATATTCTTGGGTTGAGGAAGGTGTTACTTGTCATTATCTAGATCCCCAAGGTCCAACAAAAATCCTCATTTTTGAAAGTATGTAGAATCAGCTTTTGTTATCACCGTTGCATTTAGCTCGTCAAGAGCTCTCCCACAATATTGATTTCACCTTAATCCAATCCCCAGATCAAAAGTTACACTCGATTAAATTTTCGGCCTATCAAAAGAGTTCATGCCATCATATTGACCACATGGCACCCATGTCTCCTCCATGCACCTTGATAGGTCATCTTGGTGGGTTATGTCTTCAAGACCATGTCATGCTACTGCAGGTTATCACCACATTTGTCGTTTGTCATCAAACAAGAAGGGGGCGATGGGCAGGAGCGGTTGTAAGGTTCCATGATGGAACCATGGCTCAGGTCAACTGATCTCTACTGACGCATTCACATGTGTTCTATTATCCAACGATCTTAGTGGGGAGTGATGAGTAGTGGGAAATGTTCCAGCGCTCTAAATTCTTCCCGGAGCCCACCCGTATACTTTTCGCTCGCTGCCAATCAGCATTGGCCAAGTGTGTCAGCCCTTGCTTGTCCCTCAAACTTACTTACTACAACTAATGGGTGATGGTCAGTGTTTTCTCACACAACATAGTTTCCCTGAGGCATAGTTCCACTGAAAGGAAGTTAAGAGCTCCCATTGCTTGTTTATCCCAACGACGTAAGCATATATGAAGTAACATAACCTCAACTAGGTTTATAAATTATAAAGATGTCTGCTTTGTGCCCAATCTCCTATGGTTTTAAGGTGACATATGGCCCAAGGTCTGATACCTAAATCCTCAGTTTTGACAGGATAACCAACATAGGGACTAGTTAAGCTAGGTATACCCATGAGTCTGGAAACCAACTAATTGAACATAAACACATAAGTTCCCATTCACCATGCATGTGATAATGAATAGCATATTCCAAGAATACTTTAAAATTCATGAGCATACATGACAACGTTCAAATCATGAACATAACAGTGAACCTCACAACTTAAACATTCATTTACATTTACAAACACATAACTATAAGATCTTGCACCATTCACAACATAACAATATTTATCACAACCATAAGACAATATACATAAGAAATTTACACTTATCTGTGTGTTTAAAGACTACTAGAAACTAAAGGAGAGACTTCAACTCTCCATCCAACCATAGGCGAGCCAGGTTGCAATCATTATTGCAATTGACCACCCATGAGCTAGATTCCAAAATCTGAGGGGATATGTGTCTAGGGAAATTCACACCTAAGGCTTAGCCAAATAACCAAGAAGAGTCCATTGTCTAGGTGCTTTATCAACCACAATCTGATAGTAAGCACCAGAATGACTCAATTTCTCTCTCAGTTAAAACACAAGGCTTCACCCAAAATCAAATGGGTTATATCTCAGTTCTAGGAGGTGAAATTAACTACTTTTGGTGGTTTATTAACTTCCTATTCATGGTAAGCACCACAAGGGGGTCCATAGTCCATTGTCCAGGTGGTTTATCAGCCTCATGACAAGCACCACAGTGACTCATATTTCCTTGTCTCAGTGGTCTATCAACTAGGAAACAAACACTAGGTGGTTTATCAACCTCATGGAAAGCACTACAATGATCCAATTCATCCACTAATTTCCCAATGATATTCTAGGATTAAACACCTGGTCTAGTGGCCTTCATGCAGTAGATGTAGGGAATTTCATCCCCAAATTCTAAACATTGGCTCTAATATAATCTATTTTTGTTTAGTCATTTCTTTAGTGCATGCACTTCCTTTCTTTTATTTGCAAGGTTACAACTTCTCTTTCCATGCATTCACCACTATCTTGCTTTTGTGCTTTACTGCATTATTGGGCAATGTAGCCTAACTCTAAAATTGAAAAAGACTCCACCAACCAACAATATGTCTATTCACTCATCCCTCTAGTCCTTTTGGTCTGTAACCTCTCTTTCTTTTCCACCTTCCATAAGGAGAGGGGCAGTTTGGCATCGTCCTTCATTCAGGCTACCCACTCCACAATTTCATTTCTTATTGGCGCATGGTAATCTATGGTTAGGCGATAGTTAGGATATTTATAAAAGGTTTCTATGGGCTTACTCATGACATGCCATAGGAAACTAACCAAGAACACAGCAAGACCACAATAGGCACACAACTGCCTTCCCTAGGCCTTCCACAGCTTTGGATCTGTGTGTCCCTTCATCCAATCATTAATTTATTTTTCACATTTCATATTGCATAATTCACACAGTTGTATTTACATACATGGAGTGCTATGAAAATGGGTTGTTACCGACCTCGCCCCCTTAAAGAAACACCATCCTTGGTGTTCTATAAACATAACAAAAAATTTAACCATTGAGCTTTATATTTACAACTCTTACATGTATTTGCACGGTAAACAAAAATGGGTAAGATACCCTCATTTGATGTGCCATTTCCAAGTTTCATTATCTATTAGAAAGGGCTTCCATTGCACCTTTACTTGCCATATTACTCGATTTTGGAGCATGGTCTACCTTCGGTCCAAGATGCACATTAGTTTTGGGTGGAACTCTCCCTAATCTTACACCTATATCACAAACAAATCAACAACATGATTAGTATCACATACATATTTCTTAAGTACAGAGATATGAAAAACATCATGTGCCTTCACTATGGGTGGTAAAGCCGATAGATAAATCATTTGCTCTAATCTTTCCAAAATATGGAAGGGTCCACAAAATCTGGGTGCCAATTTAACACATTTCCCCACTTTTAGTGAGCTCTGCCTTGGTTTGATGCAAAGATACACATGCTCTCCCACTTGAAATTCCTTGTGCATTATTTGTTGATCTACATAACTTTTTTGCATATCCTACGTTGCCTTCAATTTCTTCTTGATATGGAGCACTTCCTGCTCCATTTCATTCAACATGTATGGCCTAAGGACCACCCTGTTCACTGGTTCATCCCCACTAATAGGAGTGTTGCATTTTATGCCATACAAAGCCTTGAAAGGGCTCATCTTCAACAACTCTTGGTACCCATTGTTGTAGGTAAATTCAAGTAATGGCAGGAATTACTCCCAGTTATTTGTTCGATGCATAACATACATCCTCAACATGTCCTCTAAAATTATGTTCACTCTCTCAGTTTTTCCATATGTCTAAGGATGATACAATGTACTAAACGCTAGTTGGGTTCCAAAACCAAGAAGTATTGCCTTCCAAAAATTGTAGGTGAACTTGGCATCACAATTTGAAGTTATCTTCTTAAGTATGCCATGTAATATGAATATTTCCTTCATGAAAATATAAGCTATGTCAATTGCCTGGTGTGTGGACTTGAAAACTATGAAATGAGTTGCTTTAGTCAATTTATCTTCTACCACCATGATGTCACCATGTTTCTTGGATGTTCTTGGCAATCCTATGATGAAGTCCATAGATATGGAATTCCAGTTCCACTTAGGAATGGGGACTGGTTGTAGCAATCCCGTGGGATATCATCATTCTGTTTTGACATGTTGACGTTCCAAGAATCGAGAAATGTATTCAACAACTTCCCTTTTCATACTTGACCAATAATATATTTTCTTCATGTCATTATCATTTTCTAATAACCAAGATGACCTAAATAAGGTCTTTTGTGAAACTCATCCAAGATGAGCTTCTTCAAGTGGACCATACAAGGCATATACCACATGTCCTTGAACTTCAACATTCCATCATTTGTGAGTGTGTAGTACTTATTCAATGGCCCTTCCGGATCCCACTATAAGCAATATTTCACATGCTAAAAATGCTTATCTTGTACCATTGTGTCCTTGATATTTTTTTGATATTAAATTTTCAAGTGCTTATAGCTACCATGTGATCCATTTGTAGACTTATACTTAGTGCATCTATTACTTTGTTTTTCTTACCTTTAATGTGCTTCATCTCAGATTCGAACTCACTTATCAAAATCAACAATCTAGCTTGTCTAGAATTTAACTTGGGCTGGTCAAATAAGTATCTCAGCCCTCCATTGTCTGGCATCAACACAAACTTCCTCCCAATCAAGTAGTGCCTCCACATTTTCATTGTGTGCACTGTCACTACAAGCTCCAAGTCATGAGTGACATAGTCCTTCTTAGGTTTGTTTTCGCTTAAATTGTACACATGAATGAAAAAATGCTCAGGGTAGGGGTTATCACTCTGATCACAATCCTCTTCATTTAACTTGTCTCCCTACAACAGGCTAAGGGGGGTAGTCCCTATGGATGAAACAATGATTTCGAGAGACACAACTAAATGGCCTAAAAACTTGGCTGAAAATGATTGGCAAGTTAATATTATTTAGCACAATTTGATTAGATATAGGAATTCCTTAAGTATAGGAGTCAAATTACTTGCACAGTGTAGATTAATTTCCAAGTTACCGGATGAACAATTGCTGCTAGGATGGGAACTATCCTATATGAGATGCGACACCTAGAACTAAGTGAAATGCAAACTCTTGTTTAATTTAATATTTAAATTCCTATTCTAAGTGAATCTTTTCTCTCGATTATTTTGTAGCTAGTCTCAAATGTAGGTTGTGGAGAGAAACCTAGAGGAATAAAGTTGTGGCTTTATTAACGATAGGTCCCCTGGAGTTCTAACCACTCAAATGCCTCTGGCAGTGCAGGGACTATGGCCCTAAAAACTGCAAGGTCACCATGTTAACCACAAGTGAGGGTCTAAACTTCGCAAGCTGGGTGAGAAATGTGATCATATCTTTCTATCAACCAAGCAGGTAAATTAACTAATGCAAAAATAATCCTAGGATGTAGTGCAAGTTATGAGTGATTCCTTAAATGAGATTATTAAATGGATTCTTAACTACTTCACGTTAAATGATTTAGATGCTTATGATATAAAGTACTTATAGATCAATATTAGGAACAATCTCAATTAAACAATGTGCTAATGAAACAAGATCTCTAGAGTACCCAATAAAAATCACTTTGAGATATATCCAATGATTAGCAATCTCAAAAAATGATAAGTTCTCTAAATAAACAACCAATGAGAAGCAAGGAGCACAAAATTAATGAATCTCTTACAATTGATATAAGAATTAGGAACCAAAGGACATAATGCCAATGAAATAAGATTAGTAATAAGATTACTCGAAGAAGATGATATCACAAGATTATTTTTAGATCACAATGTTCTTAAACCATGAAACAAGATAATGCTCTTATCCAATTAGAAACCAATTCTTTATGTCACTTATCAATTAGAAGCAATAGGTTAAAAAATTATTCTAATCACTTTACAAGAGCATTAGCAAACAAGTGACATCAAAATCATTAGAAATTTCATAATAAGCTAATACAATGCCAATGCTAAGCTAATTAGAAGACAATCTTCATTTAGGTGAGATTACTAATAGTGACTTAGTTAAATGCACTAATGCAAATGCCAAAAATTAAAAAGAGTGAAATGGTGCAAGGTGAACAATGATATTTTATGTTTATCAATCATCCTAATATAATACACTGAATAATTATAAGAGCAATCCACTTAACATTTGCAAATGAAGAGAAAATGCAAGATATGAATACCATAAGCTATGAACATGAGTTTTTATGACCTTTTAGCACTTATTAAGGTACTTATTTATTGTTGTATCATGTATATTAGACTCAGAAAATTATATATCAGACCTCCAAAACACTATAGCAATCAATAACACAAAAGCACAATCATCGATTTATCAATTTAGATTAAATGTGCAATGATTAGAGGCTTATGCCAAAGTGTTTTAGAGGTTATTTAGAGTGTTTATATCAGATATATGTCAAGATAAATATGATGCTTTAGACCCGATTGCAAGAACTATGAGGAGGAAGAGGGTAGAAGAGTTAGACCCTTAGGCCTATAGGTCTAATTTGATGACTAGTTGATTTTCCAATAGACTAAAACCTCATCAAACACCTGCAAGACAATTTGCTAGCTTGAAATAGGATAGATCAACTCTATTGTGACTAAAATTAGGGTTTTAATGGCTAAATGAGGCCCCAAGCCCTCAAATCCTTGATGGCAAGTCTGAAAAACCAAGTGTTAGCTCAAAGATTCAATGATTCAATGGCAGAGTAATTATAGAAATGATTTCAAACCCTTGTCAAAATTACTATAATCATGCAACCACAAGGATTAGTGTCAAATTAGATGTCACAACCCCACAAATATGCCAAAAATGCCTAAGAAATGAGATAAAAATTCCAAATAGGGGTAGTGGCTAAGGGAAAGCCCCCTCTAGGGTTCGCGACTAGGAGGGATAACCCTCCTAAGGGTTGTGGTTGCCCTAAAAGAGGTCGTCAATGCTTGTGGTAAGCCAAGGGAAGGCCCTAAGGGCATGCAGCTAAGGAAAAGAGGCCATAGAGGGCTTGTGACTAAGCCTTAGAGGTTTCCGGTAGGGTAGGAGGGGTCGCACAAGGGCTATGGATAGCCTCTAATATGCTAAAAATGCACCTGAACCCCTAGAAACTAGAGAAAAATGCCCAAAAAAATGATGACACCCTCCTTCAAGGGTTACATCCTCTGGACCTTGAGTTGTTGGGAGCTGGAAAGGCTAAATCTTACCCTCAAGGGCCTAGATCAACCTTCTGCTCTTGGATGAATAGACAAGAAATTAATTACTACTTCAAACCCTTGAGCTATCACTTGCACAAATGAAAAAACGGAGAACCCAAATACCCATTATATACAAAAATATAAAACCCCAAACCCCAAATACTATACAAAATTTAAAGTGGGTTAGGATTAAAATACAAGGGTTAGAAAAAAATATTTACAAATATTTACAATATTTACGAAATAAATTTTTCCCTTATTAACATGTAAATTTCGTTATAGAACAAGAGAAAGAGATTAATTTTTTTTTTATAGATTTTAAAATGAATGATGTATGTAAATAAATCACCAGCCAAAACCCTTATGCAAAGTACCCTGCAAAATGAAAGCTCAAAATCCAAACATGGTCGATTCTTCCCCACAGTCTGTGAACTTGGAGATCGAGGGTTAGCATACCTATAGATGTTTATTCAAAATTAAAAGATGAATTCTTAGATCATAAGAGATTTAGATCTATAGATATAAACCCAACACCTAGGGCAAGATATTTGTACAAATATATGTTCTGTCATGTAGCAAATGAAATAACAATTTTATGAAGCGCATACAATATAGAGCATTAAAAATTACTAGCACGTACCAAAAATCAACAGATAGAATAATACCATGAATTTGAAACCCCAATGTCGTTCTATTATGGGAAGTAGAGAAATTCTCAATACATGCGTTATAGATTACATCATCCAAAGATGAAATGAGGAGCTTGATAGCTTCCTTATATAGAAAATGAGAGAATAGAACCCCTCCAAGTGGAAATAATGGCTAGTTGGCTTGATCCTCACCAAAATAATCTCATCCGTTAATAGTCCTTCGAAAATAAATTGGTCTCCACCATTGATTTTTTATTTTTGAGGAAAAAAACGAATTTCTCTTAAAGCCCCTTTTTTATTGATCCAAAAAATAATATTTTGGACTAATATCCCCAAAAATATCACTTTGACTAAACCAACAAGGTCCAAGGGGTCAAATATTCTTTAAAAGACCATTTTCCTATTGGTGGAGGACCTCCAAAAATTAATTCTTCGACCTAAGAATTTTTTATTATTTTCCACTTGGAGAGAATTTAATTTCTCTCGAATTATTTTTTGACTCAAAATTAATTAACTTTCTGGCTTAGGATTTTTATTTTAATTTTGCTAGAAAAATAATTAAATGACTAGAGGGGATTAATGATTTTTTCCACCCTCAAATATTTTAGCTATGGTGTCTAACTATGAGTAACCATGCCCTAAAATATTTTTACTTCAAGATATTACAAATTAATTCAACCATTAGAAGGGGAAATACACATTTAGACATAGACCCTCAACAGACTACCCAATTATGTGACACAATATGATCTAGTATGAAACCAAGTGTGTCTATAATAAAATAATTTAGCCATGGTGTCTAACTATGAGTAACCATGAACTAAAATATTCCTAAATACACTTTTACATAGACTCGATAAACACTAGGACTCACCTAAGACCTTGTCAACGAATTCCACCCTAGTTATGGGGTTATAATTGGGAGAAAAAGTTTGTCAATTATCCGTGTTTACAAACACACATAATTTAGGGAGGTTAAAAGACTCCCTAGGATGAAACCCTTTAACAAAAATCATATGCTTACCTAGGTGTTATTGCATGGCTCAATGGTCATACTAGCATCATTTACAATAAGCTTGCAGAAATTGTGTTTACAATGATAAAACTGGAAGTTGAATGATGATAATGATCCTTGAAAAAAATTGTCTACTGCTAATCTAGGGGATAAAAAGTATGATAAAAAAATAAAGTGCTCAAAATATCCTGAAACCGACGCCAAATCGTAGATCTCGTCGTTCGGATTCCAACGACGCTCGAATCACCTCAATCTGACATCGTATGAGGAAATTATCACGTTCTGGAGTTTTTTGCAAACAATAAAATATACAACTTGCAGGGTTGACTATGTAGTGTACAGATGCCACATGGTAGTCTGCACGCTGACGTGTTGTTCATTTCAATAGGAAGAACGATCAGTACGAGACCAATGAGGAACTGATATGTGTCTCAGTCATACGTGGAAAATTGGCACATCATTATAGGTTGAAGGCTTATGGGATGGGTCAATCATAGAGTGACTCATGGCCCAATCCTAGGGCACCACATGGCACTCTAGATGGCACAAAAATTTGGTTCAATGGACCAGAAAACCTCCACAAGATTCAAACTACTGACCTATAGTTTAGCAACGGACCATTCTACCATCACGCCATGGTGTTTCTTATTATGTATATCTGGTAGGATTTTATTTATTGACATAGCGTTCGACGATTGGGGGGAGGGCCAAGTTGGAAGACGTGCCCAACTGGCCTAGCCCCAGGTTTTATGACCACTCTATAACCGATGGTGAGTGTTGGGAAGGGTGGTGCATGTGACACCCTTCCCACACCCCAGCCCACGGTTTTTATGTTTAACGAAGGTGACCACAGGCAGGGGCATAGGAGAAGGGTGCTACAGTTGAGCGTTGAACCACAGTTATGTGGGGAGTTGCGACCACCGACAGGTAAGTAGGGGTTGCGGTGGCATGACCGAGAGCGCGAGGTTGGTAGGGCTTTAAGGCCCACATATTAAAAACATTATTTAATGGTTCGAAAAAATACACCAAATGTGGCAGAATTTGTGGATCGAACCTGAGCCCTACAAGTTACCAAATATATGCCTTACTAGTACACCAAAGAACCTCTTTGTTTCCAATTTTGTAGTGTGGGAAGTTTTATAGAGCATTTTACAGGTAGATTAAAGAAAGAGGCATATCTTGGCCATTTTTCATCCTTTTTGAGCCTAAGAAGAGCTCGCACAAGAATTTTTTGGAATTCTAAACGCAATGGCAGTGTTATTTTTGCACGTTGAACATTGTAAGTTGATGTAATCTAACATTTGAGCATATAATATAAAAGGTCCGCCATTGGAAGCTGGAATCAGAGACGTATGTTATCACAAAATCTGACCCTGATAGGTTGCTGATCAAGTAGACTCTGAGTAACTGTTTCAAACCAAAATTTTGGCTAAGGCTTAGCCTCCTCAACCTGAGAGGGCTCTCTCAATAGGTTTAAGATTTTTAATTAATGATTAGATGGCTAACACTAGAAATAAAAATGGACAAAAATGTCTAACTGGTTGAATTACAGATTAGCAAATATCTATTGGGCCATGGAGTTAAAGTAGTCTTCAACAAAACATCATAATCAGCTAAACATGGAAGTCGAGGCAGTTGGAGTTTATGTTTATAAGTGAAACAGTAACACAGTGAATAAACGCAATATACAAGCATGTGAAAGAAGTTAGAGCATTATCCAATGAATTCTAAGTAACACATGCTCATACCACTGCAAATAGGTAATTGAAAAGGCCATAGAAATATCAAACACATAAACCCCTTGTGAATCTTGAGTAGTAAAACCAATCTCTGTATTAAGTTGAAACAACACACAGTCTGCTCAATAACCCAACTTATTTTGCTAATAAAAATGCCAACCTTGAGGAATTTGACCTCATGTCTCTTATAGAGTCATTTACAATCTTGGATTCCCCCACCCATCTTGAGGAGAATTCGAATTTCTAAGTTTGACACCTATCTACTCTAAAACAAACTCTTAATTACAATTAACAGTTAATTGTCTCTTTAGGAGTCCTACTACAAATAGGATTGAAACTCCTTATTATGTCTAAAAGAACCTTATCTAAGACTTAAATATTCTCTTTGACAGCTGCTTCTCCATATCTTCGACCTTGATGGTGCCTTTAACCTTGTTATGAGATCTTGTTGACTCATGTATTATCTGCCCTAAAAATCAGGGAACATGTTTTCTGCAATTAAGCCTTTATCTTCATTGATGATCTTCGAACATTTTTGCTGGAAATATTGACTATTTCAGATAAGTGACATGTGTTATCATTTCCTTGTAACCTTACCCTTCCACCTGTACAGAAGTAAACCTTTGACAAAGTATAAAAATATGTGATGTGGCTGCACTACGAAAATAGCAGTTGTTTTCGTAGCACAGAATCTGGATCATTAAAAAACATTTCTTTAACACCCTCTTTCTTCTGCTTTAAAACCTGAGCTTTCATCTGTGACTCTTTTCCATCCACCAGTAGCAACAAAATTTGAAAAACAATTGTTTTTACTCCCAAAATATATATGAAAAACACCCAAAAACTCACCTACAGCAGTTTCGTAGCGCGCTACGAAACTGCTGTGTATGCCCTTTTTACACAGGTTTTTCAAAATTCTGAGTCTTAAGGATATTTTCACTTCTTCAATGATGTCCATAGATTTTAAAAATTAAAACAAGTTGGCTTTAAAATATCTTCAAAAAGTAATTCCCTTCTTAATAACAAAACTGCTTTAAGGATTTGTTACTTGTTGCTCTGTTTTATCTCTGCTGTAACTTACCTTCAGACTTTGTCAACTGAATTTCCAGGTCTTCAATCTGCCTCTTCAACCTCCTGTTAGTAGCCCTTAATTTAACATTTATCATTCTCACAAATCTAGCCTCTTTGATTGCAGGAACAATCCAGGTAAAATTCTGAGCTTCACTGCTGATTGTTTCAAGTTTTGAAACTCTTTCAACCTCCCACAGAGCCTTTATTCTGTTGAAATTTGTCTTCTCAGCAACATGTATTCTTGCTTTCCTCTTGAGCTTAGCAATTTCAAAATTAGCTAATCTCAACTTCTCTTCAATTTCTTCATGACTGCTCTTTTCTGTTTGAGTATGAAAAACTCTATTTTTGTCAGCTTCAGGCATTGGTGATGATAGGTCTATATGTTCTTCATAAACATTAGAAAATTTCCCTATTATCTCTAACTCCATATCTAGCTCTTGCAAATTTTTTGATTTCTTGGTTAAAGGCTTTCTGGGCTTGAATACAAACTCTGAAATCTCATCATCAAAATCCAACTTTTTAGAAGATTTCATCTTCTTAGATTTCCCTTCATCTAATTTTATGAAGTCTGCCTGAACCAAAGGAGATTCTTCAATATCAATAGCCTATAAAATATCATTCAAATCACCCTTTAAATCTAGACTTTCTCCTGAAACCACTGTTTTACCCTTTTCCTTTTCTATTTGAATTCTATTCAATCTTTTCTGGACTGATTGCTAGTTGATTGTTCCTGTACTGTTTCCTTAACTTTAGTTGTCTTCTTTTGTGCAGGTTGAGGAGTCTCTCGAATAATCATTGATTTTTTAATTTCTGGCTCTTTCACTTGATTTCTGGGTTTCAACTTGACAAATATTTTTGATCTTGTCTCTGCAGGATCACTAGTTTCTGATGGTGATTTTTCTTTGGCCTTAGGGCTAATACCTTTTTCTTGTGTTTCCACCCCAAATCCACACAAAAACAAAAATGTAGAACATTCTCTGTTTATCCTCTGAAGTTCACGTAAAAATATCAATTTAACTAGACCATGATGGAAAAGTGAAGTTTCACATCCTTGAGTTTTCATTTGCACTTTATCTTCCATCTTAGCTAAACTTCGAAATAAGAAGAAAGGCAAATCCAAAGAAATTATTCTAGTAAAATGCGACAGGAGTTTGAAATGATAAGAATACACTTTATGGTATCTTCCCTTACAGGTGAAATACCTTTGAATGTTGACGAGTAGGTTGGCATAGGTGTTCTTGATGTAACCTCTTGGCACTGATTTAGTTAAGTCTGTCTCAGCAAACTCTGGCTTCAGAAATATTTTACAAGGTTCCATCTCAAACCTGAAATTTTTGAACCATATTTCTTCTCCCCTTGGAATCTCTGTCACTAAAGATATGATCTCAGGGGAAATTGGCAAGTTTAAAACTCCAACTTTTGTATTTGAACCGGTGAAATGAAGAGCAAACTATTTTGTCACTTGATTATGACCTCCCTGCAATTTTTCACAGAATTTCCAACATCCTGTCTTCTTGAAGGCCTCCTCAACTGATTTGTCTTTGGTTAGAGCCTCTATTTTTTCAGGCTCCATTCTTAAACAGTGGCCTGACCTGTGGTTCTTTCTTTCTTCTGTCATCTTTCCCTTGAAATTCCTGTGTGTTTCTTGAAAACCTGTAATATCAGCCTCGCTTGATTTCAGAATAAGATGCCTCGCTTGATTTAGGAATTCAGCCTCGCTTGATTAGGGATTCGGCCTCGCTTGATAAATGAGAGAAGCTTTGGTTTCTGCTTACCATGAGCTTACCATTCGAAAAAAAAGGCATGCATGAGGTGTTTCTTGCATAAGAAAATAAAACCAGGAACCAACCCTTTTCAAATTTGAAAATGACTAACATAAATGACCTCTAACGAATGATGGCATGTATGAGAAAAGACTCCTAGCTGACACCTAATCATGAAATATTAACAGAATTTGATGGATTTGATAACTTGACTAGACATGCTACGAATCCCCGATTTCTAGCGCACCTAATGTAATTTTAGGGTTTTGCACTACGAAAAGAGCAGTGTTTTCATAGTGCAAAAGCAGTTTTTAACACTGTCTGCACTACGAACACGTGGTTTTGTGGCTTAATCAATTTTTTTTTTAAATGGTTAAAAACTGGACTTTCTAAACTTGATATGAGACACTCAAGGTATGATATAAGGTTGTTGGACTTTATTTTGTAATGAAAATGAGACTCTAACCCTATCACTTAACCCCTAAAAACTTTAAATGACTTAACACCTATCTAAGACCATGACTAAAACAAGGTAAACTATCCAAGTTTTAGAAAAAAAAATTATGGTGATACAACGTAGACTAGGAGGGTTGAACTACCTCATCAATTTGTTGTGTTTTGATGCTGCTTATTGTCCAATTTTAACTGTTAAAAATAGGTAGAATTTAACTTAGTTTGTGTTCCTTTTCAATCATGATCCATTGCCTAAAAGACATAAACCAGCTTGCAAAACTTTATATGAAACCTTCATTTTTAATTTCAGATCAGTTTGGTATGAGATCATGGTTTTTTTTGAAGGTTTGAAAAAAATTGCAAGTGTTTTTTTTGAATGATTACAAGATCTAAATTGAAAAGAGGAGGAGTATTAATTGAAGAACCAAACCCTAAAATTGGTTCAAGGAGGCCACAAACTCCACAAGTCATGACACGTGAAGAAGGACAAGGAACACAGTTGATGTCTGACGATGAGAGAGATTTTAGAAAGGATTTCTATGATATGACTGAGGTGGTGAAAGTGTTGTACAATGAGAGGACAACAATGTTTCAAGGAGAAAGTTTTAATCAACCGAAAGGTAATGGTGGTGATGGGAGCAAGCCTCCACCTCCACCTCCTCCTTCACCTCCATCTACACCTCCTTAACTCTATTTACACCTCCTTCATCCCATATAACTACTCCTCCTCCATATGCAAAAGGACATGCTAAGTCTCCTTTTATTAAACTTGTTGTCAAGTTTTAATTACCTATGTATAATGGGGAAGTAAATGATGAAAAGTTGGATAATTGGGTTCGTCAAATTGAATTCTATTGTAGGATTCAAAATATTGATGTTGATGTCACAAACATCCAGCTTGCTTCTCTTCACTTGGAAGGTGCAACCCTCATCTGGTGGGAGGCCAAAACTCAATAAGATTTGAAGAAAAGTGATAAAATTATCTCTTCTTGGAATGATTTTATAGATGCATTAAGAAGGAAATTTTATCCATTAACTTATATGAAAAAATAAATTATGGATTGGAAAATTTTTAGACAAGCTAAAGTTCAGAGTGTCCAAAGTTACACCTGAGAATTTAGAAGACAGGATTTAATATTGGGTGTTGACTTGACTTCACAAGATACTCTCCTTAAGTATATAGGTTGATTACATAGTTATTTGACACATATTATACTTAAGTTTAATGCCACCAATCTAGATGAAGAAGTGTTCATGCAACTCATTTAGAATCAAGAGGCAAGAATGTTCCTCAAGAGACCAGCAAGAAAACTTTTAAATTTGGAGACAAAGGAAAGGAAAAGTATAAAGGCAAAGGAAATGAGAATGCTACTGTAAATAAAGAGGGAGAGAAAATTACCTGTAAACATTGTTCAAAATATGGCCATGATGAAGACCATTGTTGGAAATTACATCTAGGATTGAGACCAAATAAGTTCAATAACAAAGGGAAACAAAAGATTGTTGCTACTAGTCAACAAGAGCCACTTCGAGGGGGCAACCTCCAATACATTACATAAATGAACAATTCTTGGATGGATACAATTTACAAAACCTCCTTTCTATATATAGGAGTCCATGGGGCCATAATGTAATCCTAGTGGGCCACAATGTAATCCTAGCTGACCTAACAATAATAATTTAAGGGTACAATAATAACAAAATGGGGGTTACAAGGGTACAATAATAACAATAAGGGGGTTACACTAACAACAATAAGGGACTATACTAGTAATATAGGGACCTAACATGCCCCTCTCCTTCAAAAAAGTGTTGTCCTCAATGCTTGAGTAGCTCTGGGTGCTTTTGTATAAATTTCTCATCCTCCCATGTAGAATCTTCAGTGGGTAAGTTCTTCCACTTGATGAGATACTCTAAAATTGATCGATTCCGTAGCTGTCGAGTTCTTGTTTCCGTGACCGCTTCAGGTTCCAATATGATTTTTTCTTCCTCATCAAGTTCTGGCAATATTGTTTGAACTGGAAGATTTTCACCTATAACCTTCTTTAAGCATGAAACATGGAAAACTGGATGTACTCGCGAAGAAGCAGGAAGTTCCAATTTGTATGCCATAGAACCAATCTTTTGCAACACCTTGTAAGGACCATAGTACTTTGGTGATAATTTATTATCCTTCTTAGCTTGCTTGAGGGACATTTTTTTGTATGGTTGTAGCCGTAAAAATACCCAATCACCTACATCAAAACTTCTCTCGATGCGATGCTGATCTGCCTGTTGTTTCATTCGATTTTGTGCCAAATTCAGGTTATCCTTTAAGAGTTGGAGAACTTCTTGCTGATGCTCGACGTGATCTTCCACTGCTTGAACCTTCAAATTTTCTCTTAAAGATGATGTGATGGATGGTGGATGATATCCATAAAGTGCCATAAATGGGGTCATTTTTGCTGCAGCATGGAAGGAAGTGTTATACCACCATTCAGCAAGAGGTAACCACTTGACCCATTGTGTTTTTTTATCAGATACAAAACAACGAAGATATCCTTCCAAACATTTATTTACTATCTCAGTTTGACCATCAGATGGAGGATGATAAGATGAGCTATGAGCTAATTGAGTACCCAAACAAGAAAATAACTCCGTCCAAAAATTTCCAGTAAAAATGGGATCTCTGTCGCTCACAATAACCCTTGGGCTTCCATGTAGCTTTTGAATTCTATCCATAAATGTAGTAGCAACTATAATTGCTTTAAATGTATGAGATAATGCACAAAAGTGTGCATACTTGGTAAGTCTATCAACTACCACCATGATGACACTCTTTCCTTCGGACTTAGGTAAACCTGTGATAAAATCCATTGAAATCTCCTCCCAACGTTGACTTGGAATGGATAAAGGTTGTAGAAGTCCCCGGGTCTTAATTGTTTCCACTTTATTCTGCTGGAAAACCAAACATTCCGCCAAAAAATTTTGAATATCAGATTTAAGGCCATCCCAAAAAAATTCTTTCTTCACCCTGTGGTAAGTTTTTAAAAATCCCGAGTGTCCTCCTAAAGGAGAAGTGTGCAATTCCATAAGAATCTTTTGTTTTAGATGGGAATTCTTACAAAGATATAAGCGATCTTTGTACCATAAGGAATCATTTTTCCAACTAAATGTATCAGATGTACTAGGATCTTGCTGCAACTTTTGGATGAGTGTCCATACATCTTTGTCGTTCTTCCATTCATCTCTTGCTTCAGTTATCCAATCTGGTTGGATAATAGAAATGGCACAAAGAAATGCTTCCACCTCTTCATTCTTTCTTGAGAGTGCATCTGCAACAACATTAAGCTTTCCTTTTTTGTAGATTATTTCAAAGTCATAACCCAACATCTTTGTGACCCATTTTTGCTGCTCTTCTGAAGATAGTCTTTGTTCCAAAAAGTGTTTAAGACTATCATGATCAGTTTTTACCTTGAAGTGTCTTCCCATTAGGTAAGTTCGCCACTTCTTTAGTGCATGCAGTATTGCTAACATTTCCTTCTCATAAATAGGTTTCTGTAAATACTTTCCTTTGATTGGACGACTTTCAAAAGAAATGGGTCTTCCTTCCTACATTAAAACCGCACCAATTCCATTTCCTGAGGCATCACATTCCACAATAAAGGTTTTTGTGAAGTCTGGCATAGCTAAGACCGGTGCTAGGCATATTGCCTCTTTAAGATGTTCAAAGGCCTTAGTTGCTTCAGGAGTCCATGAAAATTCATCTTTCTTCAATAATGTTGTTAGAGGTGCTGCTATTCTCCCATAATTCTTAACAAACTTGCGATAATACCCCGTTAACCCGAGAAATCCTCACAACTGCTTTATGGTTGTGGGGACTTTCCATTCCTTAATGGCTTTAATTTTGTTAGGGTCTACTTTAACACCCTCGTGAGATACAATATGACCCAGATATTCCACCTCTTGTACTCCAAAGAAACATTTGGATTTTTTTGCATATAATTGTTTCTCCCGCAATAGTTTGAGCACCCTGTCAACATGTTCAACATGATCCTTCCAAGACCTGCTGTAGATTAGTATATCATCAAAAAATACTAGCACAAATTTTTTAAGGAAGGGTTTGAAAATGGAATTCATCAACCCTTGAAATGTAGAAGGTGCATTGGTAAGGTCAAAAGGCATGACCAAAAATTCATAATGACCCTCATGAGTTCGAAATGCTGTTTTTGGAATATCTTCAGTCTTCATTCTAATTTGATGATATCCTGAACGAAGATCCAACTTGGTAAAATAAATTGCTCCATGTAATTCATTCAATAATTCATCAATCACAGGAATGGGAAATTTATCTTTAATGGTGAGCTTATTGAGCTCCCTATAATCCGGACACATTCGCCATGATCCATCCTTGTGTACCAATACTACAGGAGCAGAGAAAGAAATCTGACTAGGTTGAATTATACCCGCCTCTAACATTTCTGCAATCATACGTTCAATTTCGCTCTTTTGGACGTAAGGATATCTATAAGGCCTGATGTTTGGAGGAACACTTCCTGGAATCAAATGAATAGCATGATCATGATCACGAATAGGTGGGAGTCCTTTGGGAGTTTCAAATACCTTGGAATGATTGTCCAAGACTTGTTGGAGATCTGCAGAAATAGATGATTTTGATGTCGGAACTTCTAGAGAGCATAATTGTGCAATTACGCCTCGTTGTTCTTTCTTTAGAAGCTTTATCATGACATTAGAGCTTATTATCCTTCCTGGCTTTCCTTCAATACCCCGTAATTCGACTTCCTTTCCTTCTGAAAAAAATTTCAAGAAAATTTCTTGAAAATTAAAAGCTACCGTCCCCAAAGATTGTAACCATTGTACTCCTAGTACAACATCAACACCTCCCATAGGAATGGAAAGCATTGGAATATTCAATACATATTCCCCCATGGTTAGCTTGATATTATGGCATTTTCCTGAGCAATTTATAGTTCCTCCATTTGCAACCATCACTTGACATTCTGGTGCTGGGTATAGGAAACAATTTAATTCCTTGGCTACCTTACAATGAATAAAATTATGGGTGCTACCTGAATCAATCAACACTATTACCTTTTTCTTCTTGATTTGTCCTTCTATCTCGAGAGTTTGAGGAGTGGTAATTCCTGCCAGTGCATTACACGATATGGTCGGATTCATTTCTTCCTCTTCTAGGGCTGGTTCCTGGTGTATATCCTCTTCTTGTTCATTTTCTTCTTATTCTTCACAATCTATGTAAAATAATTTCTTCTCAGCACACTTATGACCTTTAGTGTATTTGCTATCACAACTGTAGCAAAGCCCTTTTGCTCTTTTTTCTTCCAATTGTTGTGGTGTCAACCTTGTAGGTTGTGGAAATCTAGACGTAGCAACACTTCCTCTTTATAGAATTGAGTGGTAGGCTTCCTTGTCGCCATAATTTTACATTCAACTTTTCTTGCCAACCTGAATGCCTTCTCCAATGAATCAGGTTCCAAAACACGAACTTCATGTTGGATGTTATCCTTTAGAGTACCTACGAAGAGATCAATCCTGTGTTCCTCTGGAATATTAGTTACCCTTATATTCAATTTTTGGAAGTCCTCAATGTGCTGCCCCACTAAACCCTTTTGTTTGAGATTTATCAATTGGCTAAAGAAGGTGTTGCTCTTTGTATCCTCATAATGTGCTATCATTTCTCCGTAAAAATTGACCAAGTGACAATTTTTTTACGGGAGCAAAGCCATCAATACCATACAAATGTATTTTGTTCTAAATGTAAAGTTGCAATGCGTACCTTTTGTGTGTTTTGCACATTATGGAGATCAAAATATTGCTCCATCTGTAGTATCCATGTTACAGAATCCTTTCCATCAAACTTCCTCATATCCATTTTTGGAATATGGTGGTTCTTCCCGCCAAAATTAGAGTTTATGAAATCATGATTAACATTTATTTTGTTCTCATCATGAGGTTCTTCTACTATCTTTTCACCATTAGGAAACCTTTCTTGTATCAACTTTGTCAAACCTTCCATGTCCGCTTTTAGAAAATTCTTCATGTTTTCCATTTTCTCATCGATCTTAGCTTCCATGTCATCCATCTTAGATTCCATGCCAGCCTCCATGCCATCCATCTTAGCTTCCATGCCTTTCTTCAAACCGTCCATCTTCACTTCCACGCCATCCATCTTAGCTCCCATGCCTTTCTTCAAACCGTCCATCTTCACTTCCACGCCTTTCTTCAAAACTTCCATTTCATTTTTTGTTGCTCTTTGTGAGAGTGAAATTTGTTGCACTTGCTCTTGTAATTTTGATAGATCATGTTGCAATTCTTCATCTTCATGAGTCATGGTAGAGCCTTCTGAAGGCTTAATGGGTGTTGAATTATTTTTAGGCGCCATTTTAGAATCCAATATTGATACCTATTCTTTTACTTGCTTTGAGGAGCTCGATATTAAAATTGAATTATCTCTGTAATTGAAAATATTCAATATCAAAAATTCAGCCCTGTAGTAGCCCTTTGAAGCTTCTTTCAAATGCCACAGGTCTGATCTAATTTTGATTCCCCAAGACAAAGTTGTGTCCAATCTCCCACAATGACCTAATTTTGGACTGGTTCAGTAGAGCTAACTTGTACGACTTGACACGTGTCACTGTTTCATCCTTTGTCTCTGAAATTGATAGAAAAGAAACTTCAGTCTGTGTACTTGTGACCACTTTTTACGGCACTCCAATCCGATCCCCAGAGAGAGAGTTATTGAACTTTTCCCACGATCACCTCTTTGAGATGAAATTCAGGAGCCTGAAAAAGCACTACCTTCCACAGATCATATCTCCAAAAATATTGTGAACCAACCTCTAAAATTTTTTGACGAATTTCCTCAGGATTTCAGCTTCGCACCATACGAATTTCAGATTCTGAACCTTCGTAGAAAAAAATTTATAGTGAAAATGCCACGATGACCTGTTTAGGAGCTTGAAAAAAGACCTAACTTCCACAGATGATATCTCTGAAAATATTGTGAACCAAGCTCTGAAAGTTTTTGAAAAATTTCCTCAGGATTTTAGCTTCGCACCATATGAATTTAAGATTCTGACCCTTCATAGAAAAACAATTATAGCGCAAATTCCACGATGACCTGTTTAGGAGCCTGAAAAAAGACCTAACTTCCACAGATGATATCTCCAAAAATTTTGCGAACCAAGCTTTGAAATTTTTAGGCAGTCTTCCTCAGGATTTCAGCTTCGTACCCTAAACATTTTAGATTCTGAAACTTCGTAGAAAAAACGTTATAGCGAAAATTCCACGATGACCTGTTTGGAGCAGCGAAACCCTAGAATCCAAAGCTCTGATACCAAATGTTGTGTAACCAGCTCCAAAAATAGAAGAAAAAAGATATAAACGCCCTTGAAATAAGCCACTTCGAGGGGGAAACCTCCAATACATTACATAAATGAACAATTCTTGGATGGATACAATTTACAAAACCTCCTTTCTATAGATAGGAGTCCATGGGGCCATAATGTAATCCTAGTGGGCCACAATGTAATCCTAGCCAACCTAACAATAATAATTTAAGGGCACAATAATAACAAAATGGGGGTTACAAGGGTACAATAATAACAATAAGGGGGTTACACTAACAATAATAAGGGACTATACTAGTGATATAGGGACCTAACAGTAC
>CM076578.1:1165564125-1165750829 GCA_034641835.2 Pinus albicaulis | reverse complement strand
TTGATTGTTTCCACCAAAGTGACATCATGGCATGTCTCTACTTCCCTTTGACCAGGTACATAGACTCTATAGGCCTTAGAGGTTTCGCTGTAGCCCACAAACATTCCTTTCTTCCCAAAAGCGTCCAACTTACTTCTCTTTTCTTTTGGCACATGAAAATAAACAGGACATCCAAAAATTCTAAAATGTGAGACGTCAGGTTTCTTACCAGTGAAAACCTCTTCGGGAGTTTTGGAGTCCAGGGCGGAATGAGGGCATCAAGAATGTATACAAGCAGGATTCACAAATTTTCTCCCACAGAACTTTGGTAGACCTCTGGTCATACATAGCATGGCAACATGGCAATGTGCAAATTTTCCAGCAATGGTCCTGTTTCTTTTCGTTCGGCCAATCTCATTCTCGCTTTCTGTGAGTAGGTGAGGGTCTCCCTCTTAATGCCAGCTTCTCTGCAAAAGTCCCTTAACTCATTTGACTCATATTCAGTGCCATTGTCGGTCCTCAAAATCTTGATCTTCTTTCCTGTCATATTTTCCACCAAGGCTTTGAAGGTACGGAACCACATGAAAGCCTCATCCTTCTTCTTCAAGAAGTATATCCAGGTTTTGCGGGAGAAGTCATTAGTGAATGTCATATAGTAAGAACATCCTCCCAGGGATGTCACGGGTAACATACCAGATAGATCAGAATGGACCAGTTGCAAAATATCAAATGTCTTTGTGACACTTGAGGGGAAAGGTCCCCTTGTATGCTTTCCTTCGACACAACCCTTACATACACCTTGATGATTATTTCCAAAATCAGGCATCCCTGTCACCACCTTCCTTGCTTCGGGAAGGGCCTTGTAATGAACGTGTCCAAGCCTTCGGTGCCATAGTTCAGTTTGTCGGATAGTATCACATGTCATAGCTCCTAGTGGACTTCCTTCAACCTGGTAGAGTGTTCCAACTCTAAAACCAATCACGATAGCTTCCTTGAGATTCTTCTTCCACATGCGCACCTTTCCGCCAGTGAATGCCATTGAAGCCTTGTCTTGATCGATATAGCCTGGGTTCTTCTTCAAATCAGGTACATAGAGTACATCCTGCAAGTGGAGGGCTTGACCTTGAGACAAGTGGAGGGTCACTGTCCTTGTCCCTTTCACGAGATATGTGGCATTATCTCCAAGGATAATTTCCAGACTAGTATCCTTCTCAACCATATCAGAAAGTGCTTCCTTGAACCTAGTGATGTGCCTTGAGGCACCACTATCTATCAACCAGACATCCATAGTGTCAAAATGGGATTAAAGGAAAGGAAACGGATACAAAGGCCTTATTGTTTCTTTTATCAACAACATTTGACTCCTCATGCACAGGTTTCTAGACCTTTTGAAAGGTTGATTGTTTCATAAAGGAGCCTTGGTGCTTGGCTTGGACTGTCGTTTATTCTTTCCTTTCTCTAGGTTGTTGTTGTGTCACTATCGGGAGAATCCTTCTTGAAAAATTCTCTAGCATAGCAGGAGTCTAAACAAGTGAAACACTTGCCCTTCTTTCCTTAAGGTCCTTGCTCTGCGCTGTTCTTGAGACCACCCCAAAGTTCTTGTTCCTAGAATGACGGGGTAAGGCTGACATTCTGTCATTTTCGTATTCTTCATTCTTGTCTCTTCTTTGCATGCATCTTGACAGTGGCTCGTCAAAGTTAGGAATTGTATTATTATTGAGAATGGTAGGTGTTGAACACATGCCATTCATATGGGAGCCCTCCAAGTGTGATGAGTACCATCTCACGATCGGCTATTGTCTCCCCAACAGCCAGCAGATTGTTCCTGATCTCGGTCAATTTCAGAAAGTATGTTTGGACAGACTCATCCCTGCCTTTCTTCAGATTCTTCAATTGATTCTTGAAGAATAGCACTTGATTTGCATTGTTTACTTTGAACATTTGTATCAGCTTATCATACATCTCCTTGGATGTGCCTAGCTCAGATATGTAGGCAACCAAACTTTTATGTATGGATTCCCTGATCATTAGCTTTGCTTTGATCTCCCCCTTCTTATACTTGGTTTTAGCAGCAACAGTAGCAGTGGATGGAGGTTCTTGTATCTTACCCAGTACATAGTCCATGAGATCATGGTCTTCCAATTTGAGATCTAATATCATCTTCCAAGCATGGAAGTCATCTCTTCCAGTCAGCTTGTCATCCTCCTTGAAGCCATAACTTGTGGAACTCATTTTTCTCAGTTGGTGATTGCTATAAGTTAGGGCTTGTCTTCACCTCAGCTATGATTCCATGTAGATTTTGTAGATGTTCTATGCTTGATGCAATTTTACTTTTATAATAACAATCACATAAATAGTTAAGTAAAATGTTGATAGAACATACCAGTGGATCTATAGAAGACAAACCAGAAACAGGAGAATGTGTTGGTGCGTTACAGCGATCAGCAGGATGCTTCAACCAGCAAAGTCTTCTTGGTCGGCCAACCCAAAATGTGTCACAACAGTCCTCAAATCAATTATCCAGTCAACTCAAAGTCAACCCCAAAAAAAGTCAACACAGTCCAGAAAAAGTCAACGCATGGCAGCAACAAGAAAGTCAACGCAGCTCCAACTTCGGTCAACTGTTTGACCTCGATTTTGTGCCAATGAGTACGGCCTACAAAAATCGAACTCTCCACAAAATTTCAGCTCAAACGGACCATGCGTTGACCAAAGTCAACGCTGGTCAAACTTGCCCAGAAACCCTAACTGCAGAAAATTTGCTGCGGTAAATTTCGTCCTTTAGTTGCAGTAGATTTCGTCCTTCTTCTCACGTGGGAGATGAAACTGCTTCTCAAATGCTTGTAGATAATGAGAAGTGTGTGGATGAGATGAGTGAAAAGTTCTCCAACGTTGACTGTATTTATATCCATCATTGAGGTGTGTGACACATCTATTGGGGGTGTAAAACCTTAACGCCGACCTGCACTTAAATTTATTATAAATAATAAATTCAAAATAAATGTTCTGCTCACCAGATTAAAATCAATTTTATATCGATTTTACACCTCTCCGAAAGAGGAATCCAATACAAATATTGGAATCTTCATCTGAGCATCACAAGATGGAGTTTGGACCTATTTGTCCAAATTTAACACTTTCACACGTTGATGCACTTGATCCCTAACCTAAGATACAAATTGCAAAAGTTTGCAATTTTTGTGCCCCTAATCCATAAAACTCCCACCACACTGTTAGATCACTTATGCTCCTATCATACTTTGCTGATTGTGTTCCAAATAGCCCTTCTTCTAACTTGTATGCCCTCAATTGACATCTCTGACCAAACCTGCAATTGATGGATCTGGATTTAGACTCTCAATACCCTGGATAAGTCCATTCATGACTTCTTCATCCCTATGTCTTGATAACCCAAACAATCTAGGGTCCAAATAACATGTTGCTGCATGTAATGGACTATGCATCATCTTCTATCTTTGATCAATTACTTCCCATATCTCCTAGTAATCAACTTCCACATTATTAAAAGCACTTGCAATGGCCTCTTTGCAACAATCAATTATTTCATAAACAAAACCCATAGAAGGTTTATCACCATCACCCATGCGGAGCACATTAACAATTGGGCCACAAATTTTTAAAACCTTGTCTGAATTTTCCCAAAAGCCATTATTGAGCACTATTTGTTCAACATGTTTCTCCTTAGTTTTTTTTGAAAGGAGAGATCTCTCCCACTCAATATTGCAGAAAACAACTCTTAGGCTTGCTTCTCCCTCAACAACTCTTTTCACAGTAATATAAAAAGTAGCAAACCTTGTATCATAATGCCTCAACAACTCTTTAGATGCATTCTTCCTATATATGCTCAAAGTGAGATGATGGTAGATGATGAAGTTTGCAATTGTTTTGGCCCTTCGGATTGTCTCATTAACCCAAGGAAATTTGGCTAAATCATGCAACATCAAATCCAAGTAGTGAGCTGCACAAGGGGTCCAATAAATATGATTATACTTTTCCATAATCATCTTCCTTGCATCAACATAATTTGATGCATTATCTATAATAACATGGACCACATTTTTCTCCTCTACCTCTTGAATTGCTTCATCCAAAATTCCAAAAATAAATTCTGATGTCTTCACCTGATCCATTACATTAACTGCCTTCAAGAAAAGTACCCCTTGAGGACTGTAACCAAGCACATTGATCAATGGGCGATGACACAAATTTGACCAACCATCACTCAAAATTGTGCATCCTGTATGCTTCCAAGACTCTTTAACCTGAGACAATTTTTCTGTCTCTCTGTCTCTTGTTTTCTTTAGCAAAGTGGTCCTTAAAGCTTCAGATTCGGGAGGAACATAGCCCTTCCCAAAATCAATGGCCTTTTTAACTACATTTTTAAAATATGGACTCCTGGCCACTTTAAAGGGAATTGCACATGCATAAAAGAATTCAGCAACAACATCATCAACTTCTTGTCTCTCCACAGGTTTCCATAATTGATTTAATGTTTTGGTTCCACCTGTTTTTACTGGAGTAGAACTTGATCCACCAATGGTTGAGATTGAATTAATGGTGTTTGAGGAAGACATGGCAATCTCTCTCTCAATTCGCTGCCTCCTCTTCTCCCTTTTTTCCTTTTCCATCTTTGAAGTGAAATAGTTTTTCTCCACTGTGGTTTTTTGTTTATCTGAGATCTTAATGCAGCGTTCAACACCACCTCCACTTCCATTGCTAAAACTGAGAAGGTGATCCACTGCTTTAGTTAAAGAGCCAGTGAATTGATGTCCACACAACTGACAAAAAAGATTTTTCCCTTCGTTTTTGACAAAATTCCATGCTGCAACAGTTGATTTTGGGGGTGCCATTGAAACTAAAGGTTTTGATTGTTGAAGTAAAGGTTGAAATGTCTACATTTTTTCTTTTCTTTAAATTTACATTTGAGTTGGTTCTAAGTTTTTTGCAGCATGAAATATTTTGTAGAAAGTATTTTTTTTTTTAAACTATATATATAATTTTATAAACAATAAACTTATTTTTTTTAAAAATGCAGTAAAAGAAAATGAAGCTTGCCTACCTGGATTCTATGGCTATAAGTCTGTCACTGAGCGATGGGCCTGTGGGCACTGGGAACTGGGCCGTGGGGGTTGGAGTGTGAAGAGCCAAGGCTATGCGTACAGGCTACAGGCTTGAACGTGAGCGTGAGCCAGCAGTGCAACACTGAGGCAGCCCGTGAGTTGTGATGCTTGCAAGCTGCAGCTTATCCCGTAAGCGTGAGCCCTCAGCCAGCAGTGCACTGAGGCAGCCCGTCGACAAACTCTGGAATAGTGCACAGTCACTAGCAGGAGGCTAGAGGCTAGAGCGAGTCGTGAGAGGCAGGAGGCTGGAGCCTGTCGTGACTCGAGCAGTAGCACTGAGCAGTCGCGGAGCGGAGCACTGAGTGTCGGGCTCGGAGGTTGAGCACTCAACATCGTGAGCAAGAGGCAGTGGTCGCTGTCGTTGTCGCTCGAGTAGTAGGAGTAGACTGTAGGTTTGTAAATTGCCGGAGTGATCGCGTGACTCGTCACTCAGGCTTTTTTACTTACCAAACAAAACGAAGCCCTCACTTCTCGCCGAACCTAATCGAATTTTTAACGATTTTTAAAGGAATTTTTTAAAAAATTCATTGGATTTCACCTTGATGTTCAGGTTCGAGTTCAACAAAAAATTTGACTTCGAGTTCGGCATTAAATTCAGCAAACTTGTTCGAATTTGTTTGAAATTGTTTCAGGTTCAGCGAATTTCGAACCCCGAGGATAAAATTCGCTGACCCCGGTGACTTAGCCTACAAGTGCCAATGTGGCCCTCTAGAGGGCTAGGACCTCGTATAGGGAGACCAAACCCTAAATGAAGACCCACTTGCAATCCTGCATAAGATCCGATGTGTCCCCTTGCCCTCCAATACAACAAATCATTAGAATAATCAAGTAATAATGCTTACAAATCATGGGATCAATGGGGCACTTCATGGTGGCATGCCCTTCCATAGTGGGCTTAACCAAGTGTCTCCAAGCTCAAAAGGGGGGCTAACCAAGGACCCTATTAGATGGTTTCAACCTTTAAAGGGGGTGGTGTTGGAAAGTGTAACTAGGTTCGGTCTTCATAATGACATGTAATCATGATTTTATGTAAGTAGATGCAAAGAAGAAAAATAAAATAAATTTATTGTATTACTTGCATCATGGGTTTCATGAGCAAGGGATTTTATTTTTGAGTCAAGACTCTCATTAAGAGTCTCTAGGAGTTTTGTCATCTTGTCATAAAATAATAGAGTCATTATCATGTAAATGAAGTCATGTTACACTTTGTCAAAGGTCACACTTGTCTATGTAAAGTAGTCCTCCAAGACTTTGTAACTAGGCCTCACCAAGTCAGCCTAAATCAGATGAAGAACCCTCAAGATGATGTCGGCTCTCCTACTATGATCATGTCGGCCTAAAGGACATGAAGACAACCAGTATAAGTAACCCTACTTGGCCTCATTTGGTGGCATCCAGTTCGGTCAGGATTGCAGTCATAAGTGCGAAGTGCAGGGCTACAAGAAGAGTGAAAGGAGAAGGCTAATCAGTGAAGAAGAAAGGTTACAATGGTTCGGTCTTGGGTCACTCTCTCTCTCGCATAATTTGGAAAAGCCGAGGTCTAAATTAGGGCATATTGCAGCTTCAAGAGAATTCAGTCTTGGGTATAAGGTGACTCATAAAGGGCCTAGAAAGGAAGCCGAGAAGGAGCACTTGTCTAGGGTTGCTGAAGTATAGAGATCAAAGTTCTCTAGGACAAGCCGAAAAGTGTGGTGCAGTGCAAAAAGGAAGGAACGAAGAGAGGTCGAGAAGTGCAGTAAAGGCTAGTGACAAGGTTCTTGGGAGGATACTGGTGTCAAGGGTCTTTGTCATGGTCTTGGTATTCGTCAATTGAAGATCTATAAGAACAATTTTTGATTGGGTTTTCTTCTCAAAGAGTGAGAGGTTTTGGCCCTGGCTTACAAGCCTACATACTGTGTCTCTTGTCTTCTATTGTGTATTTGATAATTGACTTGATGAAAAGAACATAATAATAACCTATTGAAGAAAATATCATAATCAAGAAGCATAAAGTATATCACAAGCAATTATCAAGAAGACAAATCTCCTAACTAATGATGCCCTAGATTTCTCAACAGGTGGGATGTCCATAGTACATCCTTTAAGAGGTAGGTGGAAAATGATATAATGATGGAATGGAGTGGGGGTCAGGGATCCAGGCCACATGTCAATGTGCATTGGGTAGTCATAGTAACGAAAGCCCACACTTGGGTATATGAGTGTAGCATGGAGAAAATCGTGGTACATGAGTTACCCTGGCCTTTGATTTTCCATCCTTTTTCATATGCCTTTTACCTTTGATTGATTTTTCTTCATAACCGCTTGGGGCTCTAGGGGATGGAGAGCATGATGTGCAATATGTAGCAGTGGATAGCCCATTGAGGTGGGGCAATTCATCCTCCACTAAGGGTTGGAACAATCATGGGTTCCTTAATGATGTAGGGGGCTCATCTAGGCCCATAGGAACTAGGGTGAAGGCCATATATAAAGGGTAGAGCTCATGTTTGGCTTTTTCCCACGTGCTAAATTTGTATGTCCCGACCATCTTTTGCATTTTGTGTTACATTTCTTGTTGAGTGGCCAAATTATGCTTTTTATTTTCTTTTTAGCTGCATCAACCTTTGGGGCATCGTTCCAAACCTGGCCCAAGGTGTGGACAAGGGGAAGGGGAGGCTAACCCTATGTGGACCCAGTGGACACATGTGGACTTGGACGTGAAAAGAGATGAATGGGGCTCAAATGAGTGGAAAGGGAGTAATGTAGGTGGTGTCGAAAAGCAGGATCACACAACCATAATCGGGATTTTCCCATGTAGTGCCAACCCTAAAGCTAATGGCCAATAAAGGAGATCCCACAGGACTAGAATACAAGGGTAACCATGAAATCGGGCAATGGAGACAATAATACAAACCTAATCCACTCTTTCCGCCGAATCCCTCCACCAATCCATGCCCAAAAGTGCCCATGACAAGTAAAGAAAACTACTCAAATATACTATTGAAAAGCCATACCTTTGGGGTCAGGAGGCCCACCTTCAAACATACATTCATAACAAATGGGCGAGGGACGACATGGTTGGCTCAAGTTTGTTGGGAAATCAAAGGAGAGGCAGTTAATCGATTTCCCTTAATATGACATTATCTTGTGATGTGTTTGTTATTATTATGTATTCTTTCAATTTATCTTTTCTTATCATCAAGAATAATGCCAAGCAACAAATAAAAGAGGACACAAGATGTAGGCATGCTGCTAGGGAAAAACCCCACTCTTTGGGGAAAACCCAGTCAAAATTCTTCCTTCAGTAGATTCAAGATGAGACGACCAAGACCCTAGACTAGAAAATCCCTCCATCAAGTCATCCTTGATCTTTCTTTTACTTTGTCAGCATACCGAGATCCAAGTCACTGTGTCAACACCAAGACACCATCATTGTAATATTGTAGGGACCTCATCATTGCACCGCATTGAGATCTTCATTACTGTAATACCATAGAGATCTTACACCGAGATTTTCATTACTGCAAGAGAACTAAGACCTTATTCTTTTGGTGGCATTGTGACTGTGTTAACATGAACTCACACTGAGATATCATCGAGATTGTGACTTGAACGAGGTGACAACACCAAATCCTTCTTTCTTTGGCTGCTATGAGCCCTTATCACTGTGGCAAGGCCGAACCCTTCACTTTGTAAAAACGTTGAGCCCTTAACTTCACTGTGATCTCTGAACCTTGCAAGTAATCCGAGTTCTGTGATGTCCAAACATAGCTTTGCAATTCTATCCGAGATTCTGAGATGAAGAAATTTGAAGTCCTTGCACTAGTATATATAGTAGTTTGTCCATCATATATAAGCTGACATGAATCTTTGAAGAGGTGTGTCTTTATATTAGGCCGACATGTACATATTTGAGGAAACCAACTTGAAGACTTTGGAGAGGAGGATGACTTGATGGAGGAGTACAAACAACTAATTGACTTTGACTTAATCCTAAAGCCTTCAATATAGGCTTGACCTATAACCATTGACCCAAGCATGAAACCCATGCTTTAACAAGTCAATTCATTAATAATTAAATTATTTTCCTTTGACAAATACATTACATGTTTTACTTCAAGTATAATGAAGACCGAACCTAGTTACGTTTTCCAACACTCCCTCTTAACTAACTAGGTATTCATATTTACATATAGTCACAGAGATACATGGAAGATCTCAACACATCATCTATGAAGAAGCTTAGGCACCACAATGCCATGGACTAGATTCCTGACCAGGGCAATCAATCCATTGGTCTCTCAACAATCTAGGCACCGCAATGCCACGGACTAGATTCCTGACTAGGGCAATCTATCTGGGTGGGAATAAGATGGACTCAAGCTCTCAACCTTTCTAGGTACCATCAGGCTTATTTGCTAACCATCAATCCAGAGATCCAGGTGTGTGTCAGAGCTCAATGACCAACGCCACATTTCCAACTTCGGGACCTAGAAAACTTAAATGACATCACCACAAAGTGCCGACCAGATGTCATCCCAGGAAATGCTTCACTCACAAAGCCTCAACACTCCTTGTTTCGACAAATCAAGGACAACAAATCTCTTCTGATCAAACTGATCGGTAACCAGCATGCTATCAAAATCTTCAAGAGGTTTACCTGTACAAACAAAACCCCAATCAATAATATACTTTCACATGCACATAATCAAATACAAACTTTCGAGGTCTTCCAGACAACTTGATGTTGTTTCTCAACTTTCCATAGTAGGACTTGTTGTCGTACATAATGTCTAGGCACCGCAGCAACGACTCAAATCGGGGGTTGTCACCCTAATCCCCAATATCTCCGTTTACCCTGTCTCCCAATAGCAGGCTAAGGGGGGTAGACCCTACAAACATGGAATGAAGGAGAACTAGTTGGGAACCAACCAGTTCGAGAGACATAGTCAAGCGACCAAGTACTTGTTTTAGATTTATAAGGACTTGTATGATTTGATTAGATTTGAATGATTGATACCAGTGCCTTATGGAGTCAACTATCTTGCTATGAGATTAGGACCAAGTAATTGATGAACAACCACTGCTTGGATGAAAAACTATCTTATATGAAATGCAAATCCTAAGACGAATGTGGGATGCAAAGAATCTTGGTTAATTTTAGTTAAATGTCTATCTAAGTTCAAACTCTTCAATCATTTCTATATTGAGCTTGATTCTGTAGTAAGTGGTAAAGAGAAGATAAGGTGAAGCACACTAAGGTGTGATTAACGATACCTCTCCTAAAAATCTAACGTACCCGGTGCCTCCGGCGCTGCAGAGAGCTATGGCTCTGACGACTGCAAGGTCACCGTTTTAAGTATTATTAAAACTAGACTTCTCAAACAAGATGGATGGGTACCTATCTCTCTATCGACTAAGCTTATGCTTGGAAATAAATTTTAATCATGCAGGTCTAACTTAAAATGCAAATGCACGAAACGATTAGAAGATGGAGCGAGACAAAGCAAGATTCAAGGACGAAAGCGCTTATGCCACGATTATCTATGAGATGTATGCCAAAGTCTTTTAACCACTCAAAAAGATTATTCACTTCACTAGACTGAAAGGTAAACTTTTCGACAATGTATTTAAAAGACCACAATATAATTCCTAATCACATCACAAGCTTATACTTCCAATGCAATTATCGCTCAAAGAGAACAAAAATATCTTCACGATTCTTCAATATCACCCTCAAGATAATGCATTAAAGATACTCATTCTAGGAAATGAAAAAATTGTAATTCACCATAATTCCATTACTTGAAAAACTCTCAAAGTTTAATATGTAATAAATAGCAATTCAAGTAATTTAAACCACAGTTAGAGTTAATTAAATGACGAACAAATTTCAACGAATGTCAAGCACAAAATATGCAAAACCCAATGCACAACTTAAGTACTTTCAATTTCAACAACTATTACCATGAAAGAACAATGAAATTTAAATGCTAAGCAATTCCAAATTTAAATGATTTTCTTTAGTACTCCAATCTAGAAAACTTAAATTTTCCCTATAGTCAAACTTTAGATGTTAAAAATCTAATTTTACCTTTGACTATAGAAAAAATTATGCTTCCTCTTTTAAATAATTTCCTTTGATGCTTAGGACATTAACACCTTAACGATAACCCAAAACCCTAAGAGGGAAGAGGGAAAATAACTGCCCTCAAATATATCATACAAAATGAAAGAAATTTTAAAAATTACTAATGTTTGAAGTTAATGAAATTTTTAAAATTTTTAAAAGTTAGTAAAAAAAATATGAACTTTTACAAAAGTTAAAAGGTTAATGATTTTTTTTAAAGTTTTTTGTTTTTGTAAAAGTTAAATAGAAATAGAAAATTTTTTATTTTAGCTTTTGATGAGCCAAATTTTATAATTAAAAAAACATAAAAATCAAATGAGAGTTTCAAATGAAACAAATAAGAAAAGGAAATCAAAGTTGGACTTTACAAAACTAAAAAAAATGAAATATTATTTTTGTTTGGTTTGATGTTAGGTTAGGTTTAAGTCGACAGGAGGAAGGCAAGTGAAGAGGAAAGGGAGGTCGAGCGAGAAGGCAGACTGTTGATTTTTGTAGCATCCAGAAGTGTTCCAAGTCTCAAACTTTGCAGGGAGGCTTGGACAACAACATTCCAAAGAACCCAGAAACAATTTGTGGAAAATCCACTCGGTTCAAGACTTATTAACATAATTAATTATTTTAATGGAGACACTAAGTCCAAACTTAGGAAAATGAAATAATTAAAGGGCATTAATAAGTAGTGTGAATGTTCTAGAAACATGGATCAAGTCAATATTTAATCTTAGCCATTGATTAAACTTTTAATCTGGGCCGTTGGTTCTCTAACAAAAAGATTATAAAAGAAGGCTTGAGGGTCATTTGGAAAACTAGTTGGGCACACACTCAGTACCTGAAGGAGATCCATTCTGATGTAGAATTCGATCTCAATGGGAGAGTTGCAGGGCTAGAAGTTGCAGAAGAAGGAGGAGGTCAGGGGTGATCAAGATCAAGGTCAGAGAGCAACGATGGGTCATTGGAGGCAACTTGAAGCTGCAGCACAGAGACCTCATGTAGTCTCCATGCATATTCACGCAATCCAGTGCTGGGACTGCACATAGAATCACACAGACTGACGCAAGGGCTCTTCTGGGTGTCAGAAAATTGTCCAAGCTGGATATTCAGTCTCAGGTGGTTCAGTGTTTATCTATCGAATATTTTCCTTGTAAATATATCATTAACTGAAGAAATAATAAAACCCTCAGGTGGTTCAGTATTTATCTATCGAATATTTTCCTTGTAAAGATATCATTAGCGGAAGAAATAATAAAACCCTCATTTGCTGCATCGGTTTTCTCAAATTGGGTTTTTCCGGGGACAATTGTCCAAAAATCACTGTGTACATGTGATTGATTCTTGTGCTTATGTTCTTTACTGTTTATTTCTCTGCATATATAATTGTGAATGTTGCAGTTGTATTTATTTCGATATTTGTTGGAAGATTTCTGAATAATAACTTATTGAAATAATAAGTAGGAGAAATAAATTTGTCATTGCAATTGTTTGTAAATTTTCACATGGTATCAGAGCCAAGGATGAATAACAGAAAGGGGGCATCTATTAGTGAGCAAAGATCTGCTATTGCAACAACAACACAGAAGGGTTCACGTAGTTCTTCGAGAGGGGGAAGAAGCACGATAGAACAAACAAATCACGATGTATCTGTATTGGCATCCAGACGAGAGGAAGACTTTGCTTGTGTATCAAGCACAACGACCTCAAATGTCTAGTATATTGACAGCAGAGGCTCTGCAACAAAAATTTAGTTGAAGAGTTTGACATGAAGGATCTGGGATGGATGCACTATTTTTCTAGGGTTGGAGGTTTGGCAGCAGAATGGGGAGATCTTCCTTGGCCGAGGAAGATACACTACAGAGATTTTGAAGAGATTTCAGATGGAGGATTGTAGGCCCATGACCACTCCAATGATTACCAACTAGAGGAAAATCGACACGTCCGAAAATGATGAAACTGATCCTACGTTGTATAGACAACTCATAGGGGCATTGATGTATCTGTTAAATACAAGGCCAGACATCTGTTATGTTGTCAATACCCTAAGTCAGTTCATGGTGGAACCGAAGAGGGCACATTGCACAGCAGCCAAACATGTTCTCAGGTACCTTCGAGGGACAGTCAAGCTTGAATTGAAGTACACCCGTGACAATGATGTCAGGTTGAGTGGTTTTACTAATGTAGATTGGGCTAGAAGTTCCGTTGATCGGAAGAGTATCAGTGGGTACTGTTTCAGTCTAGGATCAAGAATGACTTCCTGGTGCAGTAGGAAACAGAAGTTCGTGGGATTGAGTTCAGCAGAGGCAGAGTATATGGCAGCTTGCACAGATTCGTGCAAAGCCATTTGGCTTATGAAATTTTTACTAAATCTACTCAAGGAGAAAATGGAGGCGACCATCATTTTATGTGATAATCAGAGTTGTATAAAGCTCTTTGAGAATCTTGTGTTTCATGATAGGTCGAAACATATTGACATCCAGTGTCACTTCATCAGGGACTGTGTACAATGTGGAGTTGTTCAGTTGCAGTACACTCCAACAGGAGAACAGGTGGCAGACGTCCTCACCAAGGCTCTAGGAAAGACAAAGTTTGTCTATTTCAGAGAGAAGATGGGGATGAAGAAGAATCCCTTCCAGTAGCAGGATTCAGTATTCAGAGGGAGTTGTGGTACAAATGCTGCAAGTGACAGTGGCAGTGTCAAAGGCAGAAGTACAAGGGGCAGTAGCACAGAGGGTGCTTCAGAATCAGAGCAACATGCAACAGGCATATTGTTGGAACACTTTCCTCGCGAAGAGGGAGTGTTGATTTTTGTAACATCCGGAAGTGTTCCAAGTCTCAAACTTTGCAGGGAGGCTTGGACAATAGCATTCCAAAGAACCCAGAAACAGTTTGTGGAAATTCCACTCGGTTCAAGACTTATTAAAATAATTAATTATTTTAATGGAGAACCTAAGTCCAAACTTAGGAAAATGAAATAATTAAAGGGCATTAATAAGTCAAAGTGTGAATCTTATAGAAAACATGGATCAAGTCAAGATTTAATCTTAGCCATTGATTAATCTTTTAATTTGGGCCGTTTGTTCTCCAACAAGAAGATTATAAAAGAAGGCTTGAGGGTCACTTGGAAAACTAACCGAGCACACACTCAGTACGTGAAGGAGATCCATTCTGATGTAGAATTCGATCTCAGCGGGAGAGTTGTAGGGCTAGAAGTTGCAGAAGAAGGAGGAGATTAGGGTTAGAGAGCAGCAGTGGGTCACTGGAGGCATCTTGAAGCTGCAACACAGAGACCCGACGCAATCTCCATGCAGATTCACGCAGTCCAGCGCTAGGACTGCGCAAAGAATCACGCAGACTGATGCAGGGGCTTTCAGGGGCTGTTCTGGGTGTCAGAAAATTGTCCGAGTAAGCTGGATATTCAGTCTCAGGAGGTTCAGTATTTATCTGTCGAATATTTTCCCTGTAAAGATATCATTAGCTGAAGAAATAATAAAACCCTCATCTGCTGCACTGGTTTTCCCACATTGGGTTTATGGGGACAATTGTCCAAAAATAACTGTGTACATGTGATTGATTCTTGTGCTTATGTTCTCTACTATTTATTTCTCTGCATATATAATTGTGAATGTTGCAGTTGTATTTATTTCGATATTTTCCGGAAAATTTCTGAATAATAACTTATTGAAATGATAAGTAGGAGAAATCACTGTTTATTTCTCTGCATATATAATTGTGAATGTTGCAGTTGTATTTATTTCGATATTTGCCAGAAGATTTCTGAATAACAACTTATTGAAATAATAAGTAGGAGAAATAAATCTATCACTACAACTATTTGTAAATTTTCACATGGTATCAGAGCCAAAGATGAATAACAGAAAGGGGGCATCTATCAATGAACAAAGATCTGTTGTTGCAGCAACAACGCTGAAGGGTTCACGCAGTTCTTCGGGAGGGGAAGAAGCACGATAGAACAAATAGATCACAATGTATCTGTATTGGCATCTAGACTAGAGGAAGACTTTGCTTGTGTGTCAAGCAAAAAGTCCTCAGATGTCTGGGATATTGACAGCGGAGCCTCTACTCACATGACGGGAGTATGGGACTGTTTTTCCGACTACCAAGAAGAGCGGATGAATTTCAAGATAACCATGAGTAATAAAGCAAAGTGCACTCCCATTGGGAGAGGTATCGTAGTTTTTCAGACCGAGGCAGGGAACAAAATCCGGGCCACTAATGTACTGCATGTGCCAGGGTTGGGGATGAATCTACTCTTAGTATCACATCTTCAAAACCGAGGATATGACGTTTACTTTATTGGCAATAGAGTTTATGTCAAGCACCCTAGTTGGAAGAAGAAGGCACAAATCGGGGTAAGAAGAAACAAGTTATACAAACTACAACTTGATTCCCCAATGGCACTAGTTGGCAGCGCAGATGAAACGGATCTGAATGAGCTATGGCACAGAAGAATGGGACACTTGCATCATGGAGCGTTGAGAACTCTCCAGAAGACTGTCACAGGTGTTCCAGAACTAAGCACCAAAAGGGATGATGTTTGCAAGGGGTGCGTATTGGGGAAATATGCCAAGGCAGCATATCAGAGAAGCAACAATAGAGCCAAGGGTGTGTTGGACTTAATATGCTCAGATATCTGCGAGCCAATGTCCACTAGAGCTCTTAGTGGTGCCGAATATTTCGTCACCTTCATTGATGACCATTCCAGGAAAACCTGGATCTACTTCTTGAAGACCAAGGATGAAGTCTTCAGTCGATTTAAAGAGTTTAAGGCTCTGTAAGAGAATTTGACAAAGAAGCAGATCAAGGTATTGCGATCAGATAATAGAGGTGAATACATAGATAAAGAATTCACCGAATTCTGCGCAAGGGAAGGCATCAAAAGAGAATGGACAACTCTATACAATTCGGAACAGAATGGAGTGGCATAAAGGAAGAACTGGAAGATTGTTGAAGCAACCAGAGCTATGTTGTATGACCAAGACATGCCCAAATTTCTATGGGCTGAAGCGTGTAATATAGTTGTCTACATGCAGAACAGAACTCCTCACACTGCATTGGGAAAGATCACACCATAAAGTGTCTTCACTAGTAGCAAGCCCAAAGTGAGTCACTTTAGGATCTTCGGCAGTACAACTTACTGTCATGTACCCAGTGAAAAGAGGAAGAAGTTGAAGATGACTACTAAGAAGGGGTATTTGGTAGGATACAACGAGAATACAAAGGTTTATTGCATCTACATTCCTGAGAGTAGGAAAGTAGTGGTGCGAAGAGATGTGAAATTCATGGAGGAGAAAGCCTTCAGAAGATCACGAGAACTGCCTTCTGCAACGCAGTCAGAGGAAGATCCTCTGATCCAGCCCCAACAACTAGCAGCAGGAAATTCAGTTGCCTCTCCAAGGCATAGTGATCCAAAGGATGGGTCTCCTGAGGATTTGCAAGAAGGAGAGCCAGTAAATCCACCCACCACCAGTGGAAGAACGAGCAGGGAACTTCGACAGATTTTGAAGGATGCAGAAGATTTTGTCGGAAATCCCCAGAATGAGAAGAGACAACATAAGCAGCCTGAGAGGTATCAAGCCTTGGTTGCTCAAGTCGGAGAACCTTCCAGCTTTCGAGAAGCTGCTCAGCACCAGGTGTGGGTTGATGCAATGGTGGAAGAGTACAATTCCATCATGACAAATGATGTCTGGGAAGTGGTACCCAGACCGTAGGAGAGATTTCTTGTAGGATCGAAGTGGATCTACAAGATCAAGTATGCTGCAGACAACAACATTGAGAAATCTAAAGCCAGATTTGTGGCTAAGGGGTATGCTCAGAAGGAAGGAATAGACTATGAAGAAACCTTGGCCTCGGTAGCCAGATACACATCTATCAGGTCCGTGATATCCCTTGCTGCGCAGATGGGATGGGAAATTCACTAGATGGATGTCAAGACGACATTCTTGAATGGTGTGATAGAAGAAGAAGTGTATATAGAACAACCAGAGGGCTTTGAGACACATGATCAGAAAACTCGTGTGCAGATTGAAGAAAGCTTTATATGGACTGAAGCAAGCTCCCAGAACCTAGTATGGTTGGATTGACAACTATTTGCAGAAGATGGGATTTGTCAAGAGTGATGCAGATCCCAATCTCTACTATCTAAGAGTAGGGAGTGAGCCATTGATACTAGTATTGTATGTGGATGATCTGTTCTTGACAAGATCATCAAAGCTCATGACAGATTGCAAGAAGAATTTAGCTGAAGAGTTTGACATAAAAGATCTGGGACGAATGTACTATTTTCTGGGGTTGGAGTTTTGGCAACAGAATAGGGAGATGTTCCTTGGTCAAGGAAGATACACTACAGAGATTCTAAAGAGATTTCAGATGGAGGATTGTAGGCCCATGACCACTCCAATGATTACCAACTCGAGGAAAATCGACATGTCCGAAGATAATGAAGCTGATCCTACGTTGTACAGACAGCTCAGAGGGTCATTGATGTATCTGCTAAATACAAGGCTAGACATTTGTTATGCTGTCAATACCCTAAGTCAGTTCATGGTGGAATCGAAGAGGGCACATTGGGCAACAACCAAACATGTTCTCAGGTACCTTCGAGGGACAGTCGAGCTTGGATTGAAGTACAACCGTGACAATGATGTCAGGTTGAGTGGTTTTACTGATGCAGATTGGGCTAGAAGTTCAGTTGATCGGAAGAGTACCAGTGGGTACTGTTTCAGTCTGGGATAAGGAATGACTTCCTGGTGCTGTAGGAAACAGAAGTTCGTGGGACTGAGTTGAGCAGAGACAGAGTATATGGCAGCTAGCACAACTTCGTGCGAAGCCATATGGCTTAGGAAACTGTTAGTAAATCTACTCAAGGAGAAAATGGAGGTGACCAACATTTTATGTGATAATCAGAGTTTTATAGAGCTCTCTGAGAATCCTATGTTTCATAATAGGTCGAAACATATTGACAATCGATGTCACTTCATCAGGGACTGTGTACAATGTGGAGTTGTTCAGTTGCAGTACACTCCAACAAGAGAACAGGTGGCAGACATCCTCACCAAGGCTCTAGGAAAGACAAAGTTTGTCTATTTCAGAGAGAAGATGGAGATGATGAAGAATCCCTTCCAATAGCAGGATTCAATATTCAGAGGGATTTGTGGTACAGATGCAACAAGTGATAGTGGCAGTGTCAAAGGCAGCAGTACAGGGGACAACAACGTAGAGGGTGCTTCAAGATCAGAGCAACATGCAACAAGCATATTGTTGGGACACTTTCCTTGCTAAGAGTGAGTGTTGATTTTTGTAGCATATGGAAGTGTTCCAAGTCTCAAACTTTGCAGGGAGGTTTGGACAACAACATTCCAAAGAACTCAGAAACAGTTTGTGGAAATTCCACTCGGTTCAAGACTTATTAAAATAATTAATTATTTTAATGGAGACCCTAAGTTCAAACTTAGGAAAATGAAATAATTAAAGGGCATTAATAAGTCGGAGTGTGAATCTTCTAGAAAACATGGATCAAGTCAAGATTTAATCTTAGCCATTGATTAATCTTTAATCTAGGCCGTTGGTTCTCCAACAAGAAGATTATAAAAGAAGGCTAGTGTCACTTGGAAAACTAGCTGGGCACACACTTAGTATGCGAAGAAGATCCATTCTGACGTAGAATTCGATCTCAACGGCAGAGTTGCAGGGGTAGAAGTTGCAGAAGAAGGACGAGGTCAGGGGTGATCGAGATTAGGGTCGGAGAGTAGCAGTGGGTCACTGGAGGCAGCTTGAAGCTGCAGCGCAGAGACCCAACACAGTCCAGCGCTGGGACTGCGCTGAGAATCATGCAGACTGACGCAGGGGCTTTTAGGGGTTGTTCTCGGTGTCAGAATATGTTCGAGTAAGCTAGATATTCACTCTCAGGTGGTTCAGTATTTATCTGTCGAATATTTTCCCTGTAAAGATATCATTCGCTGAAGAAATAATAAAACCCTCATCTGCTGCATCGGTTTTCCCACATTGGGTTTTTCCGGGGACAATTGTCCAAAAGTAACTGTGTACATGTGATCGATTCTTGTGCTTATGTTCTCTACTGTTTATTTCTCTGCATATATAATTGTGAATGTTGCAGTTGTATTTATTTCAATATTTTCCAGAAGATTTCTGAATAATAACTTATGGAAATGATAAGTAGGAGAAATAACTATTTCTTTCTTTGCATATATAATTGTGAATGTTGCAGTTATATTTATTTCGATATTTGCCAAAAGATTTCTGAATAATAACTTATTGAAATAATAAGTAGGAGAAATAAATCTATCATCGCAACTGTTTGTAAATTTTCACACAGCCAACAGGCAACGTGCAAGAGGAGTGGATGGGAGATGGAGGAGCAAGCACGCAACAGAGGATGGCATGCAGAGGAGCAGGCAACTTGTGGGAAGAGCGAACGAGACTGGAGTAGAGATGGACGCGCAGGAAATGAGGTTTTGCGGGCAACACAGAGGGAAGGGACAACAAGAGAAGGGACGTAAGAGAGGAAAAAACACGTAGATGAAGGAAAGAATGCCGAAGGGAGGAGTTGATGGATATGGAAGCGAGAAGGGACGTGCAAAAAATGACAAATTGTAGCATGGGGGAAGAGAAGAAAACACAACAAAGTGGGAGCGGCGAGCAAGAGGATAAAACAGCTATAGCAAATTAAAAAAAATTGTAGACAAGGTGACAAGAGAGACGCAGGCAGAGTGACATTGGTGCACTCCTAAAGATTTCGAAATTTTCCTTTGCTCAACAATTTATTTTACCCAATAAAACTCAGATTAAAAAAAAAATTAACTGAATGTTCCTGCAAAAATTTATATTCCAAGGCAAGATCTTGCCCTCTAGGGCCTAGATCTTCCTCAGATCTGCAAACGTCCTGCAAATAATTTGATCTTGAGATCAGATCTTACCCTCTAGGGCCTAGATCTGTTTCAGATCTAAAAAAAATCATTGAAAACCTTCAAATATCACCTGCACAAACTAGAAACAAGAAAACCCAAACACCCAATACATATGCAAAAATAATCTAAAAATAAAGCCTAGTCCCAGGTTAGAAAAAAAAATCCAGATCTATGCACAAGAGTTATGAATCTGTCAGATCTAAGGAGTGTGAGTCCGACTCTGCTCCAAGATCTGAAGATCCAAGTCTCTTACTAGCCAGATCTAACAATTTTTCCACAAAATATTTAAAAGATTTTTTGTTTTTCGAGAGGTACTAGCCCAAAACTTCCTGCATAAAAAATTTAATCTTTAGATAAATCTTGAAGTTATTATGAAGTAGGCTCTTCAGAAAATATATGTTGAGAGTCGACTAGTCCAATCGAGGACTATCCCCAAACGCTCAATGAAACCTTAGAGATTTTCTGGAAGCACTAGATCAACCATCAAAACTATTGGAGAAATAGAGCAACAATGAAACTCTAAAGAAATAGAGATACTTGCTACTTCAAACAAAATTAAAAATGTGACCCTAGAACCAACAAATTGAATAAGATACTTGTATTCAGATTATTCTAAGAGAGCTATTGATTTGCGATTTTCAAATAATAACTGCAGAAATTAAAACAATGTTACCATAAATTCATGAAGAGGAACACTGCTGCAAGTTGAAACCCCAAAGAATTTTTTCATTAATTCCAAAAAGTATACAAAATAGCTTGAGAGCTTAGTACACGATTCCATGATCAGATCCTTAAGACTGACAAATGACTCCCTATTTATAGATTAATTCTCCAATGACTAGTTAGTTTGATCCCTGTCAAAGTAATCTCGACTGTTAAAAAAGATTTAATTATCTTTTAATCTCATCCGTTGAAATTATTTATTTTTTGAGGAGTTTCGAATTTTTCATTTAATTCATTTTTAATTAATTTAAAAATAATAATTTTGAGTTAATTACCTCAAAAAATTGACTGAATTAACTGCCAAGGCCAAGGGTCTAAAATCTCTTGAAATTTTCAATATTCCCTTGGTCGGGGACTTCCAAAAATTAAATCTTCTAGAACTGACAAATTTTTAATTTGGAGAATTAATTTTTCCTAGGACCTAAAATTAAGTAAATTTTTGGCTTATAATTTTAATTTATTTTTGCCAAAAAAATTAATTAATTGACCCTTGAGGGGATTAATAAATTTTCCAACCCTCAAATAATTTAGCCATGGTGTCTAACTATGAGGGACCATGCACTAAAATATTTTACATCAAGATATTGCAATTTAATACATGAAGGGGCAAAACCCATTCGTAATAGACCCTCAATTATCTACCCAATTCTGCGACTCAAAATATGATCTAGTAGACGAAGTAATTTGTAATAAAATAATCTAGCCAATTGGATAGGATTTGTTGATTTTTGGGTAGCATCAAATGTGCTCTAGCTCCAAATTTGTGTGGAGAGGCTATAACATATAAGATCTCCAAGACCCAGATTTCGTTTGGAGAAATTCCACCTAGAGCTTAAGTTATTCAAATAATTAATTATTTTAATGAAGACCCAAGTCTAACTTAGGGAAATTAAATAATTAAAATGAATTAATCTAACATGTGGGTGAGAAGCTTCGAAGTAACGAAGATCAAGTCTAATTTAATCTTAGCCGTCGATTGGACATTAGATCACGACCGTTGATTCGTCAATAAGAAAAGTATTAAGGAAAGGCTTAAGGTCAGTTGGAGAACACACACAAAGTGAGTAGCACTTGAGCTAAGTCAAAATTTTGGGGCGCAGTTTGTTGAGAATTTCTGAGTGAGCTTGCAGTGCAGTGAGGGGAAGTTCGACAGCGGGATTTGCATCCAAGGTCAAGAATACAATAGCAGAGAGGCAGGTCAACACTAGAGAGGCAACGCAGGCCCAGGAGGAGGTGACGTAGAGTCAGTTGGGCTCACGCAGAGCTAACGCTGAGACTGACGCAGAGCCAGAAGGGGCAACACTGGGTTTTCTGTGGGGCAGATCGGGCTCAGTTTCAGTAGATCAAAGAGGGTGACGCAACCACAAGGAAGGGTGACGCAGTCTCAGCGCAGAGCTGGCTGGGGACTGTGTAGGCACCTGTGGAGTTCTTCATTCTGACATTGGATCAGCCATAATATCTGTCTCTGCATAGAGGCACTTCTATTGAGGATTTTCTCTATTGGGTGAGCCACATTTGGCACCCGAGTTTGTATTCAGAAATATGTTTAATAATTAAACCCTCAAGAGTTGCTGCATCGGTTTTCCCGCATTAGGTTTTTCGGGGACATTTGTCCAAAAAAGTTGTGTCCTTTGTCTGCATGATTGCTTATTCTTCAGTACTTGATCTGTGTATAACTGTGTAGGCTTTAGTGTACTTCAATGTTTTCATGAATTATTCAAAAAGTAACTTGTTAAGTTAAATAAACAAGTAGGAGAAGTAAATCAGATACTGCAGTAGCATTTATGTTTTGAGGATTCAAAAATTTTCACCTGGTATCAGAGCATTTGCAGATCAGGAAGAGCTAGAGCCATCAACAGAAGACTAAAGAAAGTTTGCTGCAGGAAGGTAATTGTCCAGGAGGGACAACGCAGATCTAGAGAGAAGCAAGGAAGGGTGACGCAGTCACCTGTGGGGCTCACGCAGAACCTGCGTCAGCCAGGAGAAGTGACGTTGTAGCTGCAGCTATGGCAGCGCAGTGTTTGCTGGATCAACATAGGGGTTTCGAGCCTCTGTCTTTCCGATTGCCGTGGCTGGGAATGCAAGTCGTTTTTCTTCAGTAGTTGTTGGTGGGGCATTGTTTCTGTTGGTGCAGAACAATGTCTAGCAGGGCGTGGCAAAGTAAGGGGAAGCAGTTCCTCAGCAGAATTCTTGCCAAGGAGTCTAGATCTAGTGCTGATCAGTAGAAAAGAGTGATTGGAGAGGGCTGATTCGACATTAGTTGGCGGAGGATTTCCGGAAGGGAAATCATTTTTCAGAGGGAGCAGGTTCCTTAGAGGGTTTCTAGCACCAATAAACTCAAATCCGAATATGTTGGGGTAACAACTAAAGAAGGAGAAGAGAACTAGTTCGACATCTTCAGTTGAGCAGAGATGGTCGTACATGGATTGATGGATCAAAATAGGTTGCATGGAACATCCAACTTTTTCATCTAGAAGGCCAGGATCCTATCTGTCCTGGATGAGTATTGCATCAAGTATCTTTCCAAGAGCGCAGTTGTTGTTCTTGTTGACGTTGATCCGTTGAAGAAGTATGAGGAAGCTCAAGCGAAGGCAAAGTGCTTGATCTTGGACGGGGTCAAGGATCATGTGGTTCCACATATTGCTGAAAAGAATACAACAAGAGAGATGTGGACGACTTTGACCACATTGTATCAGGGGACTTTTGTCCAGAGGAGAATGCTTCTGGAGAATCAGCTTCGATTATTTCAGATGCAGAAGGGAGAATAGATCGACCCCTTCCTCATTAGATTGAAGGTGATCTATGATCAGCTGGTTGCCATAGGGGCCACACCTGATGAAGGTCTTATGGTAAGGACTTCCCTGAACACAGTCACTAAGGATTGGGAGAACTTTGTCCAAGTCATTTTGGGTAGAGCAACTCTTCCAAATTGGGAAGAGATGTGGGCAACTCTTCGACAAGAAGAGATCAAGAGGATGACCAAGACGAGCAACAGCAGCGGAGGGAACAAGATCAAGGAGGAGGAAGAGGAAGATGCGGCTCTTGCATATAAGGGGCAACAAGGGCAGCAAAGGAGGAAGAAGAAGAACCTTTCAAAGGGCATGTGCTTCAGGTGTGCTGAACTAGGACATTTCGCCACACAATGCCCTCTGAAGAAGAAGGGCGAAGAGAAGTCTGAATCGAAGGCTGCCACATTTAAGGACGATGATGGAGATGATGATAATGTCGCCATGAGTGCTCATGTGCCTCAAGAGAAGAGGTGGGGCAACATAGATTTGTAGTTTTCTTGAACTACAGATGGTGAAAAGGGGCAGGATCCTTGAGGTGTCTCAAACTCCTGGATCACATACGAGCTACGGGAGCCCTTAATGACAGTAGCAGGATGACTGGAGCCAGTTGGTACGAGAGATGGTGGAGCAAATGATGGCAGAGCTAGGACGCTGAAGTCTTGATCAACGCAGAGCAGAGGCAGTAGCAAGGCATAGGTTGACGGGATTTCAATAGCGTAGAGGTAGTGCAGAGCAGCAACAGTGCAGAGCATCAGAGGGTCAGCGCAGATTAGCAACAGAGGGAGCTCCAGTATTAAGATGAGCCCAGACTGACTTATATGTGAAGTTTTTGGGATGATTTAGTTGCTTAACTCTCAGCAACTGAGTTGCAGTGCAACAGTTAGCAGTGGTAGTACTATGGGCAGCATGATGCAGCATTTGAGAGGGAGCTGTAGTACAGATGAGGTAGTGTCAGTGGCAAAGACATGGGCAGCAATTAAGATTGCAGTAGCGCAGTGGATGATGGGCAGCAGGATGAACATCAACAACACAGAGGACCGATGTCGTGGATCAGGGTGATGCTTCTGGAGTGAAGTATTACTAGAGCACATTCCTCGCTAAGAGGGAGTGTTGATTTATGGGTAGCATCGAATGTGCTCTAGCTCCAAAATTGTGTGGAGGGGCTAGAACACATAAGATCTCCAAGACCCAGAAATCATTTGGAGAAATTCCACCAAGAGCTTAAGTTATTTAAATAATTAATTATTTTAATGAAAACCCTAAGTCTAACTTAGGGAAATTAAATAATTAAAGTGAACTAATTTAACATGTAGGTGAGAAGCTTCTAAGTAACAAAGATAAAGTCTAATTTAATCCTAGCTGTCGATTGGAGATTAGATCACGGTCGTTGATTTGTCAACAGGAAAAGTATTAAAGGAAGGCTTGGGGTCAGTTGGAGAACACACACAGAGTGAGCAGCACTTGAGCTAAGTCAAAATTCTGGGGCGCGGTTTGCTGAGAATTTCAAAGTGAGCTTGCAGTGCAGTGAGGGGCAGTTTGACTGTGAGATTTGCATCCAAGGACGAGAATACAATAGCAGAAAGGCATATCAGGACCAGAGAGACAACACAGGCCCAGGAGGAGGTGACGCAGAGCCAGCTGGGCTCACACAGAGCTGGCGCAGAGGCTGACACAGGCCCAGAAGGGTGACGCAGGCCAAGAGGAGGTGATGTAGAGCCAAAAGGGTCAGCGCTAGGGTTTCTGTGTGGCAGATCCGGCTCAGTTTCAACAGATTGAAGAGGGTGACACAACCACAAGGAAGGGTGCGCAGTCTTAGCGCAGAGCTTGTTGGGGACTGTGTAGGCACCTGTGGGGTTCTTCATTTTGACACTGCATCAGCCATAATAGCTGTCTCCGGATAGAGGTACTTCTGCTGAGGATTTTCTCTGTAGGGTGAGCCACATTTGGCACCCGAGTTTGTATTCAGAAATCTGCTTAATAATAAAACCCTCGAGAGCTGCTGCACTGGTTTTCTCGCATTGGGTTTTTCCGGGGGCATTTGTCCAAAAAAATTGTGTCCTTTGTCTGCATGATTGCTTATTCTTCATTACTTGATCTGTATAATTGTGTATGCTGCAATGTATTTATTTCGACGTTTTCATGTATTATTCAGAAAATAACTTGTTAAGTTAAATAAACAAGGAGGAGAAGTAAATCAGATTTACTGCAGTAGGATTTTTGTTTAGAGGATTCAAATATTTTCACAGGGTTATTCCCAAATTACTTTTATAAAGACTCGATAGAAAACACTAGGACTTACTTAGTATCTTGACAAAATCCACCCTAGCTTTTGGGTGAGGTTGGAGGGAAAAACTTTGTCGATCATTTGTGTCTACAGATACAGATGAATCAGTGAGACAAAAAACCTCCTAGGATATTATCGATGAGATGTTTGTAGGGAGGCCAGAACACATGTATTCTCGAATACCCATAAATCGTTTTGGGAAATTTCACTCGGAGAAGGTTTTATTGAAATAATTAATTATTTTTATTGAATGCCTAAGTCTAAACTTAGGGAATTAAAATAATTAAAGGGTATTAATAGCATTGGGTGTGAATCTTCTAGAAAATGACGGAGATCAAGTCAATATGATCTGAGCCATGGATTAGAATCTAATATGGGCTGTTGATTTCTCAACGAAAAGATTATAAGAAGGACTTCGATGGGAATTTGGAAACACAGCAAGAAGATACTCAGTTGCCCGAGCAGATCGATTTTCTCACTGGCAGAAGATCGGCAAGAGAAAATCGAATCAGAAGGAGAGTTGAAGGTTGGAGAGAGAGGGCATCAACAATAGTCGGGAGTGCAGGATCAGACTGGAAGAAGCAGCGCAGAGGCAGGTGACGCTGAGACTGTGCAATCACTGTGCAGAGGGTGACACAGTGAGATGTAGTGAGGGCAACAGGTCCTCTCCAGAGTCAGAATTTCATTGTGAAGCGCGAGAAAAATTGTCTGTAAAATTTCTCATAGAAATTCCTCTTCTATGTTGTCGTTTGTATCTTATACATGAGATTTTGCTGAAGAATAATAAAGAAACCCTCATTTGCTACATCGATTTTCCCACTTTGGGTTTTTCCGGGGACAATTGTCCAAAAATAATTGTTTCATTGTGATTATACTTGTGCTAGTATTTTTCCTTGCATTTACTTTCCGCAGTATTTTAATTGTGAAAGATGTAATAGAATTTATTTCGATATTTACTGTGTAACACCGTAAATAACTTATTTCAGAATTAATAAGTAGAAGAAATAATATCAGTTACTGCAGTTGGGATTCTATTTTAGGAATTTTCACAAAAAGAAGGCAGCCAAGTGGACCAATCATTGAGCCCAAGTTTGTTGAAGAGAAGGAAATCTTGCTGTGATAGAGGGCAGCCGTCCATGCCCTAAGTTTATCTTCATTAGAGCAGCATAGGAAGGCAATAGTGGGAAGAAGTCCCAAAGAGCTGAAGAGCAGCAACGAGCAGTCTAGAAGTTGTTCACAAACGGAGTTGTGAACAACTCACAAGAAGACCCTATCTATTCGATCATTGATGGACTAATGATCAGCTAGAGGGTAGATTGTTGAGTCATATTCAGTGACTTAAAGGAGCAGGATTCATTGATAGAGGCAGAGCTGCAGATTAGGAGCAGACGGACTAGTAGATGTGTTCAGGGCACGACCAAGTGGAGTTGTGATGGTGCACTACATCATCAAGTAGGTTAGTTGTATCTTGTTCAGGGTAGATTGGTTCTCATAATTGTTGACACCAAACCCTAGTTGTATTCTTGTATCAGTGATTGTATGAGGGTCGTGATCCTTAGTACGAGAGCCCTAAACAGTTGTATTACAATTTGTTAATTTAACAAAGTTGAGTTATTGAAAAATTGTAAAAAGTTGTCTATTTGTGCACGTGTTGATTTACTGCTATATTTATTCCACTATGCAAGGTAGTTTGTTGTGACATTCGGATTGGTTGTGTCAGAGATTCTGATACTCTAACCTAGATTCTCCATTGTCATGGAAAAGCAACATGGTATCAGAGCTACTTTGAAGGGCCAGTGAATTAGAGTGTGCACAACGAAGCAGCACAGAGGGAGTTGAGATTGTCTAGATCATGGAGCCAAGGGCTCAGCCGAAGACATGGATATGCTGTCTTAACTGGCTTGGCTGGGAGTTTTGGTGGATTGGTGGTGAACAATAGTTTGTTGTATGGAAAGTTGTTGATCATGGACTTCCTTTGACTTGCCATGAATTCTTGGGATAGCTCGAGGATTGTTTTGGCATGGACGAGTTTGGTATGATCGAGATTGCTTCATGTGATGTACAGGATGTTGGCAGGAAAGTTTCTTCATTGGATCGTAATGTTGCACATTTGAGATTAGAGGCATGTGCATGTGTTGTGCTTGATCTAGGAGGATGAGTGCTTGCAGGACTAGGTTGGAGTGATGATGTTCCATGCTCGACTGGAACTCAAATTGACCTTGTAGGACATGAGACCAGTAGCAGGTTGAGTCAATGGAGATCATGTAGACTCAGAGTGAGTCTAGTTTCATAGGGAGCAACCCTATGGAAGTGTTGAGATCTTCAGGTTCAAATGAGATGAGGCAGAGGCATTGTCAAGATAGTGTGGTTCATTCTACAGAGTATGTTGCAGTGATGGACACTAGATGGGATAGTGTCGTTGGTGATGAATTACTTCCTAGTGTTGGAAGTACCTCCCTCGCTAAGAGGGAGTGTTGAGCTTTATAGTTTGGGAGGTACTCCAAACCCTAGGGTACAGGGTTGTGGAGGAATTGGCACCACAAAAGGGCTTGTGGGCTTAGAACCCAAGGTTGAGGTTCTGCACCCAAAGGAGTGGGCCCAAAACCAAAGAGAGTTTCGATGATTTGACACTTGGAGATGGTAGAGCACCCTTAAAGGAGCAAGGGGTTGTTAGGAACACCAAGAGAGGACTTATATATTGGAAGAAATTAATTTTTATATGTGTTGAGTGGGCTAAAAGGATAGAAGTTCAAGTCAACCTTAGTTGAAGATACCCTCTTGGAAGGGCTAGCCATTACCCTAGAAAAGCATATAAAAGGAGATGAGGAGGAGCCTCATTCTCACATCCAATGAGCAACACATCAAAGAAGATTATCTTTGAATTGGCCATAGATTTGAAGAAGCCCCAGCCGAAGATAAGGAGTAGTTTTCCATCTTCTTGTGACTGGTTTTGGACCAAGTTTGTTTGGGAGTGCAGACCGAGGTCTTGGAGGAGAAGTCTGGCAAATTTTGTGCATATTTTAAGATGGTTTCTTCTTTTGTTTTGGGCTGCAAACTTCTGTATAGATTGCAATTGGACGACATATCTCTAGGGGAGGGTCGAGAGGCCTAGAAGGACTCTAGACTCTAGGCCGCATACACAACAAGGGACAACACAAGTGTGAGGGATTAAATAGAAGAATACAAGGTTTTGGAGTAGATTTTAGGACTGATGCGTGCCCTAACCAGAGCTAAGAAATTGCACAAAATCCAAGGTCAAGGGGAGCAACAGAAGGTTGCAAAACAAGGTATGTTTGTCCTCTTGAGATTGATGTTGTTTGCTAGTGGATAGATTGTCCTAGTTTAGGACAGTTGTTGAAGGACATCTTGTGGTTGTTAGGAGGGCAACAAGTAGGTGTTCTGTTAAGTGCTAAGTGCAGACCTTGAAGGACTATAGGTTTGCTAGGAGAGGCAGGGATTTGGAGGTTAGGGGTTGACTCTTTGAAATATAAAAGAAGGCAACCAAGTGGACCAGTCATTGAGCCCAAGTTTGTTGAAGAGAAGGACATCTTGCAGTGATAGAGGGCAACCCTCCATGCCTTAAGTTTGTCTTCATTGGAACAACGCAAGAAGGAAATAGTAAGAAGAAGTCCTAAAGAGTTGAGGAGCAGCAGTGGGCGGTCTAGAAGTTGTTCATAAACGGAGTTGCGAACAACTCACAAGAAGGCCCTATGTGTTGGATCGTTAATGGACTAATGATCAACTAGAGGGAATATTGATGAACCATGCCCAGTGACCTAAAGGAGTAGAATTCATTGAGAGGCAAAGCTGCAGATTGGGAGCAGACAGACCAACAAATGTATTCAGGGTACAACCAAGTGTAGTTTTGATGGTGCACTACATCAGCTAGTAGGTCAGTTGTATCTTGTTCAGGGTAGATTGGTTGTCATAGTTGTTGACACCAAGCCCTAGTATTCTTGTATCAGCGATTGTATGAGGGCCTTGATCCCTGGCACAGGAGCCCTAGACAGTTGTATTGCAGTTTGTTAATATAACAAAGTTGGGCTATTGAAAAGTTGTCTATTTGTGCATGTGTTGATTTACTGATATATTTATTCTACTGTGCAAAGTAGTTTGTTGTGGCATTTGGATTGGTTGTGTCAGAGATTCGAAGCCCCTAACCTAGATTCTTTGGTGTCGTGGAAAGAAAAAGTTAAAACAACATACTCAACAGAGTGCTCCACTCGACATGGGAAACAACCATCTTGAGATGCCAAAAATAGAAAAATGAAGGGTATTCCATGACTAAGTCAATAACCCCCTCAATAAATGGTTCTTATGAATAGGCATGTAAATCTAGACAAAGGTAATTAGAACTATCTCCTTAAAGCTAGTGCACCCTTAAAGAATATGTAATGAAGCCTAACTCCATGTGCATTTGACCAACTCCAACTCTCGAAAGTTTCCAAGAAGAGGGGTGCTCTAGATATGTGTGCACAAGTAGAGCGCTCCTCAATAATCGCAACAATCTCATCCCTCCAACAAATCAATGTGCCTCCCAAGGTGAGCACCCTAGAGATATGTGCCCTAGGATGCAAAAACTTTCCATCAAGGTAAAAAAACCACATAATATGCCATGGAAACCTTAGGAACCCCTAAGTTGATGGGTATTCCTCTCTAGAAGTGTGCAAGGATCCATGTGAATGTAAATCGTGCTAATCTAAAGTCCTCATCGAACAAGATGCTACTCCATAAACCACATCCGTTGAATGATGTCACATGCATCAAAAACAATAAATGTCCATCAAGTCACCATCTACATGTGGCCTACATGGGAAACATCTTCATTGAAGTTCAATCTAGATGAATATATCATGTAACATGAGGGGTAACAGTTTGAATTTACATGGATGTACATGAAGATATATTTTTATATCAAAATTGAATATTTTATGTAGTTTTTGGTTGACCAATTTTGTTGCCTTATTTTACCAATTCTAGTTTGTCTCCAGTATTTGGGCTCAACCAATTTGGTCTTGAGAACATTGCTCCCACTATACTCCTCAGTGCTTCTAAAGTCACCCATCTTGAAATTGGATTGCTCAGTTTTGAATTTGTTGATCTGAGTATTCACAGTTCCAAACAATTTCTTGAAGTTATCCCATACTTCCTCTACACTTTTATTGTCCTTGGTATTATCAATCAAATATGGCTTGATAGTTAGGATGATTAGCATGCTAGCTTTCTTCCCTTTTTAGAACATGAGGTCATAGTTTCCATTTTCGGTTGGAGGAAGCAGTTTCGCGAAATACATCCATAAACCCTTGCAATAGCACAATAATTTGGTTTCCCCAAATATAATAATTAGCCCCATTCAATGACTTGATATTTAGGATGACTAGCACGATGGCTTCATCCATTTTGTAGAACATGAGGTCATAGTTTCCATTTTTAGATGAAGGAAGCAGTTTTGCAAAATACATCCATAAACCCTTAATGTAGCATAATCATTTGTTTTCCCAAAAGCATGAGAATTAACCCCATTCAATCAAGCAATAGGTCATTTTGAGCCCATCAAGTTGAGGAAAACAGCAAAAGAAGCAACCTTCATAAAGTTTGCAAAATATCACCTTTATAAACCAAGAAAGGAGAGGTACAACAACTTTTGGAAAGGAACTTTCCAACAAAGAAAGGAGAGTGCATTGGCTGCGAAAGAGGGTTTGAGAAATCTAGGAAAACTTAGAAAAAGACAAAGGGCTTAGAACAATGGCTGAATTGAGTGAGTGAGGTTCACACCTACTCGAATACCATGGCGAGATTTGCAAGAGTTAGCAAGACACTCGAATAGAACCAAAACCAACCTAAATTGTGTGATGAAGAAAGAGAGACACATCACCAGAGCAACCAAGCGAGGCACAACCCTAGAGAGAAAAAGAAGCCTGTTACTGCTCAAACTAGCAAGGGTCCTAGGAGGGGATCCTACAGAGCAACTACTAGGTCAAGTGGCAACAATGGAGCAATAGCTCACTGTCACCTCAGCTAAAGCTCCCTGCTCTTTACCGACATTCACTGATGGGAGGAGTCCCGGTATGAGAGGAATCACAAGAATAAATGATTCAATGATAGGATATGAGGTGATTACTAAAGCCTATTCACAAGAGAGGCTCAGATAATGGACTTACTTGCTATAGAAGCAAGATGAATGGCTCTCTTAGAAGGGCTAGGGGATTACCAAGACCTAGGGTTGGAGAATATTACTTCAAACGAGGTGCCCAAGATCAAGGAATCCTAAAGAATAGGGTTTCTAGGTGATCTTTTTGAAATTGAAGTTATAGGGTAGTGGGACCACAAAGAACCCAAGTGGGCCCAGACGAGGTCAAGGGTTTTGGATTGAAGCAACCAATAGATGATCTTGACCAAGTCAGGGAGGAGAATAGGATCAAAGGGAATTGAATTTCTCTTGGAATTTGAGTGCAATGATCCTAATTAAGCCACCAACAAAAGGGAACACAGGGGAGAGAACGATCTTCAAGCCAGGGCTTGGAAAATCTCGATATTCCACCGTGGGATTGACCTTAAAGTTAGAGGACCTCTCAAGAACACCTCAGCGCAGTAGTGGACCAATTTTCATGGATTTTCAACGGTTAAAAGTGATTTTAAGATGATGTCCTAGGAAGCCTACTAGGTTGGGGCTTAGAAAGAGGAAGAGAAGGTGAGAAGAATATTCTTTCGAAGACTAGACCCGTGCCTATCCAATTGGTAGAATGGAGTCAAATGAAAGGCTTAATTCCAACCAAGGAGTTCCCCAGCGACTTCGTATGGCCCAAGCAACAACTAGGTTACAAAGGGAAATTTATACTTCTTTATGTTGCAAATGATGACTTATGAAGGCAATTCATGAACATTCATGTACCTCTGAGACAATAATTCACCATACTTCAAATGATCATATGAAAAATCCCTCACAAAGACAAGCCCAACAACTTCACATAAGATAAAGAGCAGCTACACCAGCTTTATGAACGAAAATATTCCATAGACAATTTTATGAGAAAAAAATTACAAACAAGCATGAAAAGGTACTCACAAGTATAGCGAAATTATTCCAATCATAAAGATTCAAAGAAATCACAGCTCCAAAACAAGAAATTAAGCTTTTCCAAACATCGAAATGCATTAGATCTCCAATTCATCCATTAAAGAATGTAACCAAAATTCTCAAGAAGAGATAGTCCAATCCATAATTGTGATGAGAGATGAATGAGCCTCTCATCTATTTATACAATCCATAAGGGGGTTCGAATAGCCTATTAACCTAATAATGCCCTTTAATAATAAAATAATGTGCAAGAATAACAAAACTTGGTGACAAGCCCACCAAGGTAGCTCCATAATACAAAGATAAGCCTCCAAAAAGGGAAAAATAATAGATACAATGAGTCGTTGGGCCATTGAAGAGGCTTAGTGGGATCCAAAGTGTGCCAAGGTGAGAGAATAAGCTCCAAACATAGTGATCAAGGGGGTGGCCCCTTGATATTCAAGCAAATCAAATGTGGTGTCCCCAAGTGGGTGTGGGGGTACAATTGTAGGAATTTACAGGGTAAGTTCCTTAGATCAAACAACAAGGTCACCGTTCACAAACAGATTACAAATCAATACACCAGTATTTGACGTGGTTAAAACCCTCGAAGAGGGAAATCGTCCATGGTCTGAGCCAACACGGCCACTTCAGGCAATTTATTAATATAAAGAAAGAAAATTTGCATAAGCTTCTCTCATAAACGGTTACCGGACAAATGACTTTCCATGCTCTTTAATTAGAGATCATGGACCAATCTGGTGTTAAGCCATGGATCAAGTGTCGGTAATACCGAGGAGAGAGTGAACCGTCGGATCACTACATATCGTGAACGCCAGATTATAAGTTACAAATGTACATAGTAAAGAAACACACTTTACCTAACTTTGAGCTAGACCAAGTTATACTTAATTATTTCCTATGTGTCGGAATATCTTAACATCCCCCCGTAAGAACAACTTGGGATAGGATTGAAGGATTTACAAAGGTGACACAATAGAAGAAGGAAGGAGGCATTAGAGCCTATCCCCCCTTAATGATAACTTTCCTAAACTCCAAGCATATATCGAAGTTTGGTAAACTTCACTTGTGTGAGCGCCTTTGTAAAGATATCGACAACTTGGACAATACTGCACTTCAAGAAAACTATCATGAATGAGCTTTCTGATGAAGTGTATGTGAAGCTCAATGTGTTTCGTACGCTGATGCTGAACTAGATCTTTGCATAGATGAATGGCACTCTGATTATCACACCAAAGTGTAGTTGGATGTTGCTGATGAAGACCAAATTCGATCAGAATCTGATGAAGCCACAGGGCTTCCTTGTTGGCTTCAACTGCACCACGATACTCTACTTCCACCAAAGAAAGAGAGATGGCACTTTGTTTCTTATAAGACCAAGTAATAGGTCTTGAACCAAGAGTGAATACATAACCTGCAGTAGACTTTCGATCATCAGGGTCACCAACCCAATTAGAATCAGTGAAACAATCAACAATGGAGATGCTCCTGCACTGTAATGAATCCCAAACTGAACTATACCTTGAATATATTGAAATATTATTTTAGCTCTTTTCCAGTGACTTTCATGAGGTTGGTGCATAAACTGAGCAACAAGACCAACGACAAAGGAAAGGTCGAGACGAGTATGAGTTAGATACAGAAGTTTACCAACAAGTTGACGATATAAGGTAGCATCAACTTCAGGGGAAGTACAAGTGACTGAAAGCTTGACTCCAAACTGAAAGGGAGAAGGGGTTGGCTTACAGTCTTCCATGTGAAAGTGGCGTAGAAGATCACATGCATACTTGGAATGAGAAAGGGTAATATCTTCTTTGGATTGCAAGACTTGAAGACCAAGGAAATAATGCAAGTGTCCTAAGTCTGTCATTTCAAACTTCTTTTTGAGGCTAGACTTCACATGGTTTATATGGTTGGGATCACTACCAGTAAGGATAAGATCATCAACATAAAGAACAGGGATGATGAAGGACTTACCCACTTTCTTGGTGTAGACAGTGTTGTCAGAATGACACCTAGAAAAGCCATTATTTAAGAGAACGCTATCCATTTTGGCATACCAAGCCCGAGGAGCTTGTTTGAGACCATAGAGAGACTTCCTAAGACGACAAACAAGGCTAGAGTCGTTTTGGATAAAGCCAGGGGGTTGTTCCATGTAGATTTCTTCATGCAAATCTCCATGTAAGAAGGCAGTTTTAATATCCATCTGATGGACTTCCCATTTAAAGGAGGTAGCAAGGGAAAGAACAAGGCAGATAGAATTCATTTTGGCAACGGGGGAGAAGGTTTCAGTATAGTCAATGCCCTCAAATTGTGAAAATCCTTTAGCAACAAGACAAGCTTTATGTTTATCCACTTTTCCATCTGGTCCAAACTTTGTTTTGTAAACCCATTTGCATCTGACAAGTTTTCTTCCCTTTGGAAGAGGAACAAGATCCCAAGTATCGTTTGTCAAAAATAATGATATTCTTTATTCATAGCTTCATCCCAATCTGGATGACCTGAAGCTTCTTCAAAGGTGTCTGGATCAGGATTTTCTAGAACTTGAGCTAATAAGGAAGAGGCTCTTTCAAACTGAGAACGTATACGGCGTTGATCTGTAGGGTCACCTGCAAGAGAACTTGTTGCATCCCAAGTAGAGTTGACCCATCTTGGAAGTTGTGGAGTTGAAGGAATATCTTGAGGAGGTGGATGAGGATTGCCATCCTCACTGTCATCATCCGAATTAGAAGGAATGCTGTCAAAAATACAAGAGATAGAGAGAGGTGGCACATATGCCAAATCAGGCTTGCAGGCCAAAGGTGGCATACCCGCCGAACTAGGCTCGCAGGCCGATATATTTTCATCAAATTTTACATCTCTTCTAATGATTACATTTTTGGATTTTGGTTGAAGAAGTCTATATCCTTTGACATCTTCAGAATATCCAACAAAAATGCATTTTTCACTCTTAGGTTCTAAGGCTTTATGTTTCACATCTGGAATATGGGCCCAAGCTTCACTTCCAAAAACACGAAAGTGACTTACATCTGGTTTGATTGAGCTCCAAGCTTCTTCTGGAGTTATATTCCTTAAAGCCTTAGTAGGAGTGCGATTTACTATGTAATTTGCACAGTTAATTTCTTTTGCCCAAAAATTAAGACCAAGTCCTTTAGATTGAAGCATACAATTAGCCATTTCTTTTAGAGTGCGATTATTCCTTTCAGCTACACCATTTTGTTGTGGAGTATCTAGAATAGTATGTTGCAATTGAATGCCAGGCTCAGTGCAAAAGTGGATAAATTTGTTGTTAACATATTCTCCTCCATTGTCAGTTCTTAACTTAAGAATGTGATGTCCAAATTATTTCTCAACAAAGGCCTTAAAGGCAAAGAACATGTTAAAAACTTCACTCTTGAGTTTTAAGAAGTATACCCAAGTGTGTTTGGAAAAATCATCAATGAAATTTAAGAAGTATTTGTAGCCAAAGAAAGAAACAACAGGAAGTGGACCACATAAATCACTGTGCACAAGCTACAAAGGGGTTGAAGCGTGCCAAGAGACACGTTTATCAAAACTATCCCGATGATGTTTTTCGAGTACACATCCGGAACAAACACCATCTCGGCAAGATATCATAGGAAGACCCATCACCATATTTTCTTTACGTAGAGTTTGAAGAGAGCAATAGTTTAAGTGACCAAATCGCTCATGCCAAAGTTTGCTCACACTATCATTATGAGCAACAAAAATGGAGGGAAGACATGATGACCCAAAGTTGTCAAACTTATACAACCTTGTGGAATCATCAGCGATGCCAATAGCTAAAATATGTCTAGGATCTTTGAGGTCCTTATTTACAACATCATGAGGTGAGAATTCTACTGTTTTCCCTTCACCTGAATGAGTTATCTAATAAACAGATAGAAGGTTGCAGGACAAGGTAGGAACACATAATACATCATTAAAGTGACCATTATCTAGATGAATGGTTCAAAACCCTACAACACTAAGAGATCTATCATCACCAACATAAATATTTTTAGTGTTACAATCATTGAAAGAAGAAAACATGATTTTATTTTTGGCCATGTGGTAAGAGGCTCCGAAATCAATGAGCCATTCATGAGAATGAAAAGAAGAAGATACATACACAGCATAACCAGATCTTGATGCTTGACAACCACAAGGAGAAAGTGTCATTCCCGAAGATGAAGTTGAATAGTGCTCCAAATTGATGTTGTGCTTCTTCATTGCAGCTTTCAAGGCTTTCATCTTCTTAAAACATTTTGACTCTATGTGGCCATCACGATTACAAAAGTTGCAATGTCCATCTGTCTTCTTCCCTTTGTTTTTATTTGCCTTATCAGTTTGTTGAGTTTCTTTTTCAGTTTGCGGCTGAAATTACTTAAGTCCCTTGTTTGGTTTAGGACCATTCTTTTTAGGATGTTGCTTCTTACGATTCTTTTGGTATGGTTGCTGCTAGGCTGCTAAGGCTTTCTTAGAAGAGTTTCCAGTATTAATAAGACCAAGGTGTAAGAGTTTTTCTTATTCTCTTATCAAAGAATCGCAAAAGACATCAAAAGAGGGGGGCTTGTAGGTTTTTCCTTGAGAAATGAGGGTTTCTCTAGTGGAATGGAAGGTGGAAACAAATATAGAGTATGTAGGGCCAAGCTTAACAAGAATAGAATAGATAAGGCTACCATCTTCTTTTTTTACCTTACAACCTTCTAAAAGAAGTCTAAGGGTCTTGAATTTGGATAGAAAATATTCAATAGAGGAGATATTATTGGGGTCCGAAGTAAACAACTCATTTTCAAGCTGGTGGGCTCTGATTTCATTTTTAATGCCAAAAACAATATTTAGTTTTTTCATAGCTTCATCAGGGGAGTCAATGTCTTGGATATGAAATCTAAGATCTTGAGCAATGGACATTCCGATCAACCCTCGTGCTTGATCTTGTTTATTTTCCCATTTAGTGGCTTTATCTCTATCAGTAGGTTTAGTTTCTTGTCCTGTGGCTATTCTATAAATCCCTTTACTTCTCAGTAAATCTACCATGTAGGATAGCCATTGGAAATAATTGGTGCTATTAAGAATAACCGGGCATGCACTTTCCATTTAAAAAAAAAAAAACTGAAACTGAAAGAGCTGAAACCAACTGCTCTAATGGAAAGATCTCGAAAAACTAGGCAGGTTAAAAAAAACGGCTCTAAAAACGACTGCCAGATGAAGAAGTTATGCCTTTTGGAAAAAAAGTTGTAGTAGATGCCGAATAGTTACATAAGAGGTTGAAAGATAATGAAGATGTATTTTAAAAAAAAAATACTCCTCCCCCCCACCCCCCATTTTCCAAACTTAATACAATAAGCTCACTTTAAAAAAGAACTACTTTTTGTGACCCACTTTTATAAATAAGTGAGAAGTCACTTTTACAATGTTACTTTTACATATGTTTTTTAAATAAAAAACCCCTTTTTTTAAAACCGACAACTTGCCAAAATGCTTTTTAAGAAAAAGAAACTGAACAAATAACGTTTTAGAGAAAGAAACTGGAGAAAGAGACTTGAACCCAAGACCTCTATTCTCATAAAGTAACTTTACACCAAATGAGCTAGTAAAAGGATTCTGTAATTGTTTGAAAGGAGGAAGGATTTTTTTTTTTTGCTTTTCGATGTGCGTGTTTTTTCCTGCAAAAAAAACATAAAATCCGTGCAAAAAAAAAAAAATACAAGCCTTACGACAAAACGTTAGATTTCCAATTCATCTTACCAGCAACTATTATTTTTTCCGCTATTTCTGATTTCCCGAGATCGCACAAAGACGCGGGGAAATAACATACGTAGCAAAAAAAATCTCGTCTTCTTGTTTCTGATTTGCCGAAATCGCACACAGCGCAGAGCAAAGAGCATACACAGAAAAGATTTTATAGATCTGGCAATTAAAAAAAACTACAAACCGAAGGAAACAGAGGGAACCGAAATAAACAGAAGGATTAATAAATATAACTGCAAAAAAGATACTTTATACCTCCAGATCTAAAATGACATAACTTGGGCAACCAGAAACCTTTTCGCATGAAACGAAAGGGGTTCCTGACTGTAACAGACGCTCTGAACACAACAAAGCAGTTCTCCTGACTCGAAAGTGGTCAGAAATAGTAGATCTGGAAAACAACAGTCGCATGCAGTCAAACCGGCTTCAGATTTGGATCAACAATGGATGCGACTCTTAAAATGGCTCTGATACCATGTAGGAATTTACAGGATAACTTCCTTTGATCAAATACCAAGGTCATTGCTCACTAACAGATCACAAATTGGTACACTAGTATCTGACATGGTTAAAACCCTCGAAGAGGGAAACAGTCCATAGCCTGAGCCAACATAGCCACTTCAGGAAATTTATTAATATAAAGAAAGAAAATTTACATAAGCTTCTCTAATAAACGGTAACTGGCCAAATGACCGTCCATGCTCTTTAAATAGAGATCATGGACCAATCAGGTGTTAAGCCACGGATCAAGTGTCGGTAATACCGAGGAGGAAGTGAACCGTCGGATCACTACATATCGTGACTGTCGGATTATAAGTTACAAATGTACATAATAAAGAAACACACTTTACCTAACTCTGCGCTAGACCAAGTTATAATTAATTATTTCCTATGTGTCAGAAAATCCTAACATCCCCCCTTAAGAACAACTTGGTATAGGATTGAAGGATTTACAAAGGTGACACAAAAGGAGACTATTTCCTATGTGTCGAAATATCTTAACAACAATGATCTCCTCATGGGTCTCCAAGTGGATCGATAACGCTTGTAAACCATCTATAAGGGCTAGAATGATGACATAAGCCTTCCCTCTATCTCCCATGCTGAGACACATCCTCATCTGAGCCTTGTAACATCTTCCAAATGTGTGGTGCAAGTGTGAAGTCGGCTAGGCATGGTGGTCCAGGTGCATCATCCTCATCCAAAAGGTGGAACACAACCAATCAATGAGTGGTGTTGAGGGATCCATGAAGTGGCAATCTTCTCTCTACTATGGTGGAGGAACATGGCTCTCAACACTCACCGTACAAGTGCCAATATCACCCTCTGGAAGGGTTGGACCCTGTATAGGGAAACCAAACCCAAAATGGAGACCCACCTGTAATCTTGTATAAGAACCAATGCATCCCCTCGCCTTCTAGTATAACAAATCATTATAGTAATCGAGTAAAAGAGTTTACAAGTCATGGAATCAAGTGAACACTTCATAGTGGCATGCCCTTCCATGGTGGGATTTAGCATGTGCAGGTGTCTCCAAGCTCAATAAGGGGGTTATCCAAGGACCCTATTAAGTGGTTTCTACCTCTAAAGGGGGTGATATGTCCATGGTACATCCATCAAGTGGTAGTTGGCATGTGATATAATGATAGAATGGAATGGGGCATCAGGGGAAGGCTCCAAGCCGCAATCCACAGTACAAGGGTAGCTATAATAGAGAAGCCTATATTTGGGTATATGGATGTAGGAGGGAGCAATCGTGGTACATGAGTTACCCCAACCTTTGTTTTTCCACCCTTCTTCATATGCTTTTTGCCTTTGATCAATTTTTCTTCATGACTGCTCGGAGCTCTAGGGGATGAGAGCATGATGTGTAAGATATAGCAGTGAATACCCCCTTAAGGTGGGGCAGTTCATTGCCACCAAGGGTTGGGACAATTATGGGTTCCTTAATGATGTAAGGGGTCAATATGAGGGGCCCTAGGAACTAGGGTGATGGCGATAATGATAGGGGTAGAGCTCATGTTTAGCTTTTGCCCACGTGCTAAATTTGTATGTCCTGACCATCTTTTGCATTTTATGGTACATTTCCTCTTGAGAGTGGCCAAAATATGTTTTTTCTTTTCTTTTAGCTGCATCAACCTCCAGGCATCATTCAAGGCCCAACCCAAGGTACGGGCAAGGGGAGGGGAAAGCTAACTCCTTGTGGACCCAATGAAAAAATGTGGACCTGGATGCGAAAAGTGATGAATGGGGTTAAATAAGTGGAGAGGAGGTGATGTATATGGTGTCAGGAAGTGGGACCATGCAACGAAAATTGGGTTTTACCATGTAGTGCCATCCCTAAAGCCAATAGCCAGTAAAGGGGATCCCATGGGACTAGGATACAAGGTTAACCATCAAATTGGACAAAGGAGACAAGAGTACAGACTAGCCCACTATTTCTGCTGAATACCCCCACTAGTCCATGCCCAAAAGTATCCATGATAAGGAAACAAAAATACCCAACTACACAATGAAAGGCCATACCTTCGGGTTTGGAGGGCCCACCTTCAAACATACGATCATAACAGATGGGCGAGGGACCACATCGCTGGCTCAAGTGGCAGAGATAGTGGCACATCGAGCTATTTGGTGGCTGCAAGGGGTTGCTAGCTGCCAGCTGAGGATCATCTAGGGGAAAATTTTTCTCCTATGGGTGTCACCCACAGGTGGTGGGTAACATTTGGCTCCAACTAGGACATGATCTCTTAGTAGAGTGCACGAATGTATATGGATGTGGGAATGGGACCACGCAACTAAAATCGGGGTTTCCCATGTAGTACCACCCTAAAACCTAAAGGTTAGTAATGGAGATCCCACGGGACAGATCCAAGGGTAACATCCAAAGAGGTCTAGGTGACAGAAGCACAAACCCAACCCACTCTTTCTGTCGAATCCCCCCATTAATCCATGCCTAACAGTGTCCATGATTAGCAAACTACAATACTCAATTACCAAATGAAAAGGTATACCTTTAGGTTCAGGAGGCCCACCTTCAAACATACGATTATGACAGATGGGTGAGGGACCACATGGCTGGCTCAGGTGGCATAAAAATGGTACGACGAGCTAGTTGGTGGCTGCAAGGGGTTGTTGGCTACCCACTGAGTATTGGAAAATCAAAGTAGTTATATTAGGGTTTGATTCTCCGAACTTGTTAATTACTTGTGAATGTGTTGGCTTCCTTTACTTCTTTATTATCAGTCTTTCATCAAGCAATTACCATAATATGTGTGTATGAAGATCTCAAAACAAGAGACACAAGATGTAGGCACAATGCCAGAGCAAAACCCCCTCGAGGGGAAAACTCAGTCAAGATAATTCTTCCTTTCAATAGTATTCTTTGAGACTCTTCACCCTAGACATATACTAGACCTTCCCTCCACACCAAGTCAGCCTCCGATATCTTCGACCTGTTAATTAAGGTTGTCATTGATGTCAATATGGCATTGTTCGTGATGGAAAATTCTTATGATGTGTGATGTTGCCTAAATGTCCATTGATCATAATACCCTAATGATGATGTCCTTGAACTAACCATGAAGATGCCCCCTATGAAGATGAAGAAGCCCTAGAACTCGGATGATGTCCTTACCCTTAATAAGGAAGTCTAAATATGCCATGTCAATCATGTCAGGACTATATATGAATGACCTCACATTGCTGAAATATAAATCTCATGATGGGCTCTCTAGATGGAAATTAATGGATGCTGCACTATGACATGGTTGCTAACATGATTGATGCTACTACACTATCACACATAAGGACATACATGACGATGGCATGGACAATGATGGGAGATATGACGTGAATGACCTCACCATACTTGATGATATATGATGACATTGTTGGATACATGACAATGGAGAAACCATTAATGACCTCTTGTTGTCCTGATCGCCTTCTGCACTAAAAATTCAAGAGCAGTCACAAAGAAAAATAAAATTAGGTACCTTGGAGGCATCCTTTCAAAATGGATCCTATACCATCTTGTAGAGCATATTTTTCCCTTTCTAACGAGCCCTTACTTGCCCCCAAACTCCCAGTGGTTGATGAGATAATGAATTTTGAAGGTTAGAAAAATTATTATTTTTACCTAGCTGACTTGAGCCGACTTATGTAGGCTTGACATGCCGCTTGAATAGTCATGTCTTTTCATTGTGGAAAACCACTATAAATATAAACCTAAATTCGTCCATTTTAGCTCAGAAAATTCATATTACAGAAGTCTAAGCACAGGATAAGAACAGAACACACTCTGAGGTAACCGCAAGGGAGTAAGGCACTGTTTTAGGTCTGTTTGCATCTCCATTTCAGGTCTGAACTGTAGCAGAGGAGGCCGCATAACTTGAGAGAATTCTGGGTCTGTTTTATGGTGTATTTTTTGTGTGGGCAGTCTCTGTTTTGCTAGTCACAGGGGTCTAGTTTATTACAGGAGGTGTATGGATTGTTTCAACAACAAACAAGGGTGTAGAAACCTGTACCTAGCCTTGGAGAAGGGCTGAAACCTTGTTTCTGGAGAAGGACGTGACCAAGGGCAGAGACACCTCATGATATACCGCAGAATTTTTTCAGGATTGTGAGTAAAATAACACAGCATATACAGGTCTGATACGTAACTAAGATAAGTGGTAAGAAGCAAAAATTATAGACCCTAACAACAATATCATTTGGACCAACTGAAGTACTTATGGAAAGCAAATTGTTGAGCCATAGTAACAGTCATTCTTGGAGAAGCAAGTAATAGCACTTTTGTACACAGTTCTAGTATCTTTTAGAGCAGCCTTTGAAAAGAGTTTGAAGACTTGTCTGGAGAGTATCTTGAAGACCTTGCTGAGCAACCCTTTGGAGCAGAGTTGGAGAGGATGTTGAATACCCTTTGAAGCTGCTTATTGAAGTCATCTAGAAGCATTGTTGAAGACTTGCTGAAAACCTGTTATGCAGATTTGAGAGCAGTCTTTGAAGCATATTGGCGCAGCCTATTAAAGAATATTTTGGAGCAGACCTATGTTTGGGTACTTGGAAAGCATTGTTGAAGAAACATAGTTAAAAATAGTTTTGGAAAGATCTGTTGAAGCATCTTGGAAGCACCTCTTGAAGATATCTTTGGACCTGGAATAATTGAAGAAGCATCCTTGGAACCTTGGAGCAGATTCTTTTGAAACATTGTTGGAACATCTCTGAAATCTTGCATACCTTAAGGCATTGTTGAAGAATTGCAGAGGTTGATCTCGGAGACAATCTTGGAGACATGATGCAGTGTTGAAGTCATCATGAGGTGACTTTTGGAGATATTTGTATGGGTAATATGAAGAGCAGTGGTGACACCTTCTAAGAGGACAAGGTTGTCATTGATGAAGTGACGTGGAGACTAAGTGATGGCATTGTTGAAGATTGACAGGGCTCGTTGAAGAAGATTTTGGGAGCTGTGAAGAATAACCAAATATATTTTGACGAAGTGAAGTTGAGGGTTGGAGCCCAAGAGGTTGGAGCATCATAGAGACAAGGTCAGTGCCTTGGAAGATAGGGTTAGAGCCCTAGAGGATTGGAGTCCTCAAGAAACCAGGTTGGAGCCTGTACAAGAGATAGGGTTGGAGCCCTAGAGGTTGGTGCCTCAAATTGACAAGGTTGCAACCTTGGAAAGACCAAGTCGGTGCTTGGCACAATACATGTTTGAGCCTGGAAGATTGGAGTCTTCATCTAGGGTTGGAGCCCTATATCATTATTGTACTTTACTTATTGTAAAGAAGAAATTAATAAAGGTATCTATTCCATCATTGTTTATTTTGTGTTCTAAATATAAGTGATCTAACTGGTAAAATTAACAATTGAAAAGAAATATTGATTCACCCCCCTCTCAATATTTCCAACAATTGGTATCAGAGCCAGTACCTTCACTCGAAGCTTAACAGCTTGAAGGTTGATCATTAGAACACAAATGGCAAAGCCAAGGAAGAAAGTCTCCAATCCTCCTAAAGATGTGTCTTCCTCAACCATTGAAATTGCAGTAAATCAATTTGCGAAGGCTCCATTGTTCAACGGAAATTTTGATATATGGGAGGCAAGAATGAGGAATTTCTTGAAGACTCAAGGAATTGAAGTTTGGATATCAGTGATTACTAATGACACGATGGACGAAGAATCCAAGGAGTACAATACAAGAGCAATGAAGGCAATTTTGAATGGTTTACCAAATTCTATGAAGGCCAATTTTGAAAAATGCTCGTTAGCAAAAGTCATATGGGACAAACTTCATGATCTTCACTCAAAAGGAGCGTTGGCAATGATCTCTAGTGAAGAAGATGATGGAAAACAAGAAAGAAATCCAGAATCAGTCAAGGAAGCTGAAGATAAGAGAGATGACAACAAGGTTAAAGAAGACCTAGAAGATGAAGAGAACAAAGAAGACTTTGAAGAAGATCTCCTGAATAAACTTATGGCTTCCATGGAAGAGATTAACAGTTTGAAAAAGGAAAATGAGGAACTTAAGAAGAAAGCGCAAGATGGTGACCAAGACAAGGCAAGGAAGGAAGTTGACCTTTTCAAACTTCAAGTACAAGAAAGAGATGAGGAGCTCGCCAAACTTAAGGAGGAATTTCATCAAAACAAAAGAAAACATCATGAAGAAGTCATATCTATGACAAATCAATTGCATAAGGCAAAGAAAACGGAAGAAACTTCGTCAAGCCACCTTGAACAAAGACTTAAGAGCTTGAACAATCTTGAATTAGAGATTGGTCAATACAAGGAAGAGGTCTCCTCTCTTAGATCTCAACTAGAAGAAGCAAGGAAACAAGCACAAGGAGCTGAGAAGGTGATGGAAACCTTGGTGTTCATAGAAGGACAAGTTGATGAAGTGGAAAGGGAGAGAAACACCATGATATGCCAACTAGAAGAAAAGGATGAAAAAATCATCAAACTAAAATCAGACATCAATCTTCTCAAGGCCAAAACATGTGAAGCTACAAGAATAAAAGAAGAAATGGAGAGCATTCTAGAAAAAGAGAATGAAGAAGTCTTCATAATGAAATCAAATATCATCTTCCTTAAAATTGAAGCACACAAAGCAACAAGGATGATGGAAGAAATGAAGAAGAAATTAGATATGAAAGATGAAGATTGTGAAAAGTTGAAAGGAGAAATTGTCTTACTTAAAAAGGAAGTTGACTTGCTGAATAAGAACTTGAAAAGCTCTCAAACCCTAGATAACATCCTAAGTCATCAAAGGTCTCCCCTTGATAAATCAAGGCTTGGCTATGCAGGTGAATCCTCAAGCAAGAATGATAATGTTTCAAAAAACAAGGATGTGAGGAAGCCAGGAAGAAATGTTGATGCTCCCTGTTCCAGCAAAGGCAAAGAGAAGATTCAAGACAACAATGGAAGAAATCCTACTCCAAGGAGACTTGCAAATAACGTAAAGAATACAAAAGACAATGAATATCATCAAAGAATCCCAAGGCAAAAAGACTCCAGAAGTACGTTCAGGAAATATTCATCTCCCAAGTACCAAAGTATATTTTTTGGTTATTTTTATTCTTGTACAAACTTTGGGCATATGGCAAAGGATTGTAGGGCATATCACAAAGATAAATATAATGGTCCCCAACAATCTTCTAGAAGCAATTTTGCAAGAAGAAGTCATGATTACTCATTCATGAACATGATGGAGTGCTTCAATTGCCGTAACATTGGACATATGGCTCGTGATTGTAATCTGACTTGGGTCCCTAAACAAGCTAAAACCATGACAACCAAGCCAAAGAAGAAAGTTACACAATTATGGAGAAGGAAGAAAATTGGATCTGAAAGTCTCTTGAACACTTCAACCAACAACACATGTTGTTGATTTGATTACATTCTTGGCAGATATGATATTTCAAGTGTTTGATGATGAGACGCTACGAAAAAAGAAAAAAAAAAGACCATGCATACAACTTAGGAGGAGCAAGTACATTAAAGAAGAGCACCATGACATGGGGAGCAACATATCTTACATGGAGAACTATCATTGATGAAGGAAATATGAAGAAGCAACATGCCAAGAAGCAGCTTGATAGGGGAAGAACTTGGGCAACCCATTTGCCATTGATGTCAAAGGGGGAGAGAATCTTGGAAGGGCAAGAATATTGCCATCAATGACAAAGGGGGAGATTGTTAATTAAGGTTGTCATTGATGTCAATATGGCATTGTTCGTGATGGAAAATTCTTATGATGTGTGATGTTGCCTAAATGTCCATTGATCATAATATCCTAATGATGATGTCCTTGAACTAACCATGAAGATGCCCCCTATGAAGATGAAGAAGCCCTAGAACCCGGATGATGTCCTTACCCTTAATAAGGAAGTCTAAATATGTCATGTCAATCATGTCAGGACTATATATGAGTGACCTCACATTGATGAAATATAAATCTCATGATGGGCTCTCTAGATGGAAATTAATGGATGCTGCACTATGACATGGCTGGTAACATGATTGATGCTACTACACTATCACACATAAGGACATACATGACGATGGCATGGACAATGATGGGAGATATGACGTGAATGACCTCACCATACTTGATGACATATAATGACATTGTTGGATACATGACAATGGAGAAGCCATTAATGACCTCTTGTTGTCCTCATTGCCTTCTGCACTAAAAATTCAAGAGCAGTCACAAAGAAAAATAAAATTAGGCACCTTGGAGGCATCCTTTCAAAATGGATCCTATACCATCTTGTAGAGCATATTTTTCCCTTTCTAATGAGCCCTGGCCATCTAAGACAAAATTCTGCACAACCTCATCTATGTCCCGTCAGCCACCTACAAGAGCTGATTGTGCACCTTTGATAGAGCACAATGCTACCAATACTACAGACCTAGATCAAGTCTACCAAATTGGTAATTATCTTACCACATGGTGTGCTCATGCAGAAGAAGTCCTTGATGATTTAGGCACTCAGTCTTAAATGATTATGGCTAATCTCAAGCTTTTATATGATGAACAACAAGAAGATAAAGCAGAAAAGGAAGCCAGAAAATTAAAGAAAGAAAGAAGAAAGAAGAAAGCTAAGAAAGGTCCAAGTTATTCTGTTGATATGTCAGTCCCTAATTTTTGGGATATTGAAGAAGAAGCTAGGGAACTAGAGTCCAGCTTAGATGTTTCTTCAAAGAAACAAGAAGGAGAATCTTCCAGCAATAACCTACATCATTTAAATCAACTATTTCTAAGCCAAAATCAAAAGCTGAAATAATGACCCTAGAAGACGCTGCTTCAAAATTTCCGTCATTTATTTTGCCCTCTATCCAGAAAGCTCATATATTTAGAGAGGCACAAAAATACCCTAGAATTGAAGAAGATCTTTTTGCTGCAAATTCTAGTGGTTATGTCTTAGACTTAGATAAGTCTACTAATCCAGGAGAGTCAATCCAAATATGGATAGGATCATTGTATCAGATGCAAGTTACAATAAGGTTAGACAATGCATCCATATTCACCCTAGCAGAAAAAAGAATGGCAGGCATAGTATATGACTGGTGGATGGGACCAGCCCCAACAGAAAGACAAGTAGTAATAGCTGGAGGATTAGCTGTCCTTGAATTATTGTTAAAAACACAGTTTGTGCCTGAACCAGCCAATGAAAAGCAACAACTCATTTCAGATCTTGCTAGGATGGAACTCAAAGATTTGAGATTTTTAGAGCAATTTGGTCAAGATTACATGGCTAAGATTTACAAATCTAATTTAGTCAATGACTCTGGTCAAAAAATTGCATTTTTGTCTAAATTGCCCAGTGATCTAGGAGATCTAATTCTCAAAGACCTACAATTGCAACAGAAAGCAATTGATCAAATTTATTGGGTTGATCTTTTATTCAGATGCCAAGAGAAAGTCAAATATCTATTTTGGCAGAAGAAGGCCTAGGATATTACTCCAAGTTCAGAAGTTTGTAAAGCAGTATTACCTTGGACTCCCTTAAGAAATAAAAGAAGATCTAAAAGAAGATATGGCAAGTTCAAACCCAAGAAAGTTGCAAATCCTAGAAAGCCTTTTAAAAGATATAAATTCTTGAAAAAATGAAGGCGACCAAAAAATGACAATGCCTGTTTTATATGCAAGCAAGAAAGGCACTATGCAAGAAAATGTCCCAAGAATTCTTCAAGCAAGCTGAAAGCCTGTATAGATATTGAAGAATTTGTAGATAATTGGTCTGTTGTAGATTCCCAAGATGAAGTATCTGATGTATATATTTTAACAGATGCTTCCTTGTCAGATGATGAAATTCCTGAAACCTCTCAGAAAATGAATCGATGTAAATATTATTCTGATGATGAATTTTCTGAACAAGCTGAACTTCATTATAGTGAAGAATATTCCAGTGAAGAAACTGCTACCGAAACAAGTGAAACAGATATTGATGAATCTTTTGAAGATTTATCAAATCAGAAAGAAAATGAACCAAATCAATCAAAGAGACCAATTTCTCCTTTGAAGAAATTGAATTCTTTTTGTCCCTATGAAAAGAAAGTAGCCAATTCTTCATCTTTACCAGATCCTCAAGTTGATCCAGTTGCTGAAGGTAATCTCCTAAAGAAAATGGTCAAGAGTCAAGACTAATAACTTGATTTATTTTCCAATTCAGATTCAAATCAAAGGAGATTGGATAAATGTTGATGCTTTCTTAGATACTGGTGGTTCTAACAATCTTGCTAGACCATCTTTGTTCAAAGGTCTCTGAAAGCCACTTCAAAACATTCTTGTTTCTGAAACAGTGGATGGTATAGTCAATTTAACCCACTATGTTGATAATGTTCCTTTAAAAGTCGAGGGGAGTATAGTCAAAATGACTGCAATTCAGCATTATGATCCCTCTGCAAGTTTATTTCTAGGGATGCCATTTGTTAATTCTGTGATACCTCTTACTATCAGTGCAGACAAGATAATCATGAACATGAAGAAGGCGGCTATATCTGTTAATAGACTGACTATTGTAGATTCAGAAGTTAAAATATCAGATAGCCAAAAGAAAGCTGGTATAAGAAAGCCACAGAATGACTCAAACAATTGGGTAGAAGTGTTTCAAAGCTATAATGATAAGCTTGAGCTTAAGCACAAACAAAAGCTAATATAGATCCCAATTGGTCTCCTGCACAAATCTCTATTTATGAAAAGATGTTAAAAAGTTGTTCTGAAGATCCACAGAAGTTTTGGGAAGTTGAAAGTCCCAAGCAAGAAATTGTGACTCTACATGATAACGGAGTCAAAGGGAAATTAATTCCTTGCACACCATCTGATGAACAAGAAATCAAGAAGCAGATAGATGAATTGCTTAGTTTAAAACTGATAGAACCTAGCACATCTCATTATTCTTGTTCTGCATTTTTGGTTAGAAATCATTCAGAAATTGTCAGAGGAAAGGCTAGAATGGTAATCAACTATAAGCCTTTAATTACTCGGAGTTTCAATTATCCTCTGCCACGACAAGAGACCATAATGCAAAAGATCCAGAACAACAAAGTCTTTAGCAAATTTGACATGAAATCAGGCTACTATCAGATTCAAATTGCTACTGAAGATAGACACAAAACTGCCTTCACCTGTCCAGCAGGATTCTATCAATGGAAGGTAGTACCATTTGGTTAAAAAAAAGCCCTTGCATTCTTCCAGCGAAGAATGGATTTATTTTTGGCAAATATGATTTCATTGTTACCTATATAGATGACATTCTTGTACATAGTCCAGATAGTAGTCTCATCTAGTTCATTTAGAAACTTTTCATCAAGAAGTACAGAATCATGGCATTGTTTTATCTGAAAAGAAAATGTTTCTGTTTAAAGAGAGTATAGATTTTCTTGGTATACATATTTTGAATGGTCAAATTCAGATGCAGCCCCATGTGCTCACCAAGCTGTCTGAGTTTCCAGATGTCTTGCCAGATACTAAGACAATTCAACGAATTCTGGGAGTCCTCAATTATGTACATAAATACATACCCAGACTATCTTCAAAGACTGCACAAATTCGAAAACATCTTCACTATGGTTGGTCTGAAGAGGCAACTAAAGCAGTCGAACAATTAAAAGCTGAATGTATGCATCTTCCTACTTTAAAACCCCCAGGTGATGGATTGCTAATTTTGCAAACAGATGCCTCTGATGAATTTTGGGCAGCTGTTCTTTTTGAGAAAAGGGGAAATTTAGAAGAAGAATTGTGTGCATATGCTTCTGGTGAATTTTTAAAACACCAAAAGAATTATTTTATTGCTGAAAAAGAAACCTTAGCCATTTTCAATGGTATTCAAAGGTTCGAGCTTTATCTGGCCCTGTCAAGTTTCTAATTAGAACCAATTCGATGAATTTCAAATATTTTCTTACAGCCAAGATTTCTAGACAACTAGCAAGAGGAAGATTGTTGTCTTGGCAGATATGGTTTCAACAATATGATTTTGATATTGAATGGGTTCCTGGTATTTCCAATTATCCTGCAGATTCTATCACAAGAGATATGAACAAGGCACATAGATAGATCGAGTTATTTCAACTCCCTGAAGCTGACAGCTACAACACCTTCATCCAAAGATTCAAGATTCTAGAAACGTATTGTGGCTACATCACAGATGAAATCAAGAAGATTGTTGGTCTGTGCCTAAGAAGAAACCAGTGGATTCAAAGATGCCAGGCATGGCAAAGTAAAAATGTTGGAATCAATCTTGGTCTGGAAGCTGAACTAGTAAAGGTCTACCCTTTGCCTAACATGAAAGTAAAACTTTACTTTAAGACACTTGATGATTTTTGGTCCATTCAATACACACCGCCAATGATATGGACCCTGAAAGCTTTAAATTATTATCAGTTAATTGGTGCTCTTGATTTCTCTCTAGCTGTTTTTACCACTGCCAAGATACTAGAATTGGAGGAGATCAATATGAATGAGCAAGTACAAAGATTTTTATTATCTTTGAGAATAGCTAATTTGTTTGAGGAATTGGATACTGCATTTTTGCAAAGGCAAGATGAAAATTATTCATCAACAGACACTTTTCCTCAATATGAACTCTTTGAGAGTTTTGTAGATTGGGAGACCAGAAATGGGTTGTGTTGCAAAAAGAGAAGTAAAAGAACCTCTCAGTGTATAGAAAGATCTTTGCAATACATGAGAACATTCTATAATCCTTGGGATTATCAAAATTTAGAGATCAGAACTCCAGTATCCCCAAATCCATTTGCACAACTCTTCTGTACAGAGACTGCTGATTTTTCTTATCTTGCTACAAATGAAGAAGAAATCAAAAAGATATCTCAGTGGTTAACTGAATTCAGTTTCCTCAAATTGTCTGATAAAATTGAAATGTTAAAAACTATTAGTGAAATACAAGGCAATCCTCAGGTGTTCAGATTTGCAGTGAATCAAAAAGCCTTGATCACTACTAGTATCATTGCTGGTAATTGGTCAAATGATGCTGTCTGCCTACTCAGTCTCCTACTGAAAACTAAAGCATGCTCCACAATGATTTTCGAGCTCGGATGGCAAGAAAAGGCAGAAATAATTGCTGTCTTTGGGTTCAATATTCTATTGAAACAGCTACAAGCATGTTTCAAATCTTTAGCTGGGAACTGTTGATTGGGGTCGAATTAGCTGTTGAATCAATCATGAAATTTCAAAAGATCAGAAAAGATTCTTTTCTAGACATTGAGATAAATCCTACAGCTTATCTTCACAGGTGGCAGAAATCAGAAGACAAATATGCCCCGCCTGTCAAAGGTAAACATCCATTCATAGACAGAATAAAGTTTGAGCAAGGACAATCATCCATGCTAAGGTCCACATTCTCTTCAGATAAGCCGAAAGAGATTTCAATCAAAGGAAAAGAGAAAGTTGATGATACAGAGATTCCTACTTTATATGTGGACCTATATAATGATGCTCAAGACCCAAACGACATCAACTGGCAAAAAGACTATTTAGATTGGCTTGAGGAATCTGCTTTAGAGAAAAGCATGTCCTTGGATAATGACTATGATAGCGACCGGAGTCCGAAAGGACCATGGTAGCTTTGTCTTTATTTCTTTTATTCTTCTATTATTGTACTTTGGAATATTGAGTAGACACCGTCTGGAATAGTAATATCCGATAGGACCCTTATAATTCCTCCTTTATGTCTTAAATTTTCTTTTTTAGATTCTTAGGTTAGATTATAAATACAAACTTTCAGTGTTTTGCAAAACACGATTGTATGAAGTATGAGCGAGTCTGCTAGTATGTTCTTAACTCTATAAGTTTGGCTCTGTAATCATTTTCTTGAGTGAAAATAAAGCTATTATTTTTCTTTGTTTGGATTATTTCAAGAGTTCTTCATATGGTTCTGTAAGGCTGCTTGAGAGAGCATTTGTAAAGCTACGTGTAAAGGCTGAAGAGAGGCTGTGGAGTAGTAGGTATTATCGCAGCAAGAGCACGAAGAAAGTTTTGGAATTATATTCAAATCGAGTCACAAGTAAGCTTTAATCTGTGTTTAAATTCTACTTGCCCCCAAACTCCCAATGGTTGATGAGATAATGAATTTTTAAGGCTAGAAAAATTATTATTTTTGCCTAGCCGACTTGAGCCGACTTATGTAGGCTTGACATGCCGCTTGAATAGTCATGTATTTTCATTGTGGAAAACCACTATAAATATAAACCTAAATTCGTCCATTTTAGCTCAAAAAATTCAGATTACAGAAGTCTAAGCACAGGATAAGAAGAGAACACACTCTGAGGTAGCCGCATGGGAGTAAGGGACTGTTTTAGGTTTGTTTGCATCTCCATTTCAGGTCTGAATTGTAGCAGAGGAGGCCGCATAACTTGAGAGAATTCTGGGCCTGTTTTATGGTGTATTTTTTGTGTGGGCAGTCTCTGTTTTGCTAGCCACAGGGGTCTAGTTTATTACAGGAGGTGTACGAATTGTTTCAACAGCAAACAAGGGTGCAGAAACCTGTACCAAGCCTTGGAGAAGGGCTGAGACCTTGTTTTTGGAGAAGGACGTGGCCAAGTAAGGGCAGAGACACCTAATGATATAGCGCAGAAGTTTTTCAGGACTCTGAGTAAAATAACATAGCATATACAAGTCTGATACGTAACTAAGATAAGTGATAAGAAGCAAAAATTATAGACCCTAACAACAATATCATTTGGACCAGCTGAAGTACTATTGGAAAGCAAATTGTTGAGCCATAGTAACAGTCATTCTTGGAGAAGCAAGTAACAGTACTTTTGTACACAGTTCTAGTATCTTTTAGAGCAGCCTTTGAAAAGAGTTTGAAGACTTGTCTGGAGAGTATCTTGAAGACCTTGCTGAGCAACCCTTTGGAGCAGAGTTGGAGAGGATGTTGAATACCCTTTGAAGCTGCTTATTGAAGCCATCTAGAAGCATTGTTGAAGACTTGTTGAAAACTTGTTATGCAGATTTGAGAGCAGTCTTTGAAGCATGTTGGCGCAGCCTATTAAAGACTATTTTGAAGCAGACCTAAGCTTGGGTACTTGGAAAGCATTGTTGAAGAAACACAATTAAAAACAATTTTGGAAAGATCTGTTGAAGCATCTTGGAAGCACCTCTTGAAGATATCTTTGGACCTGGAATAATTGAAGAAGCATCCTTGGAACCTTGGAGCAGATTCTTTTGAAACATTGTTGGAACATCCCTGAAATCTTGCATACCTTAAGGCATTGTTGAAGAATTGCAGAGGTTGATCTCGGAGACAATCTTGGAGACATGATGCGGTGTTGAAGTCATCATGAGGTGACTTTTGGAGATATTTGTTTAGGTAATATGAAGAGCAGTGGTGACACCTTCTAAGAGGACAAGGTTGTCATTGATGAAGTGACGTGGAGACTAAGTGATGGCATTACTGAAGATTGACAGGGCTCGTTGAAGAAGACTTTGGGAGCCGTGAAGAATAACCAAATATATTTTGACGAAGTGAAGTTGAGGGTTGGAGCACAAGAGGTTGGAGCCTCATAGAGACAAGGTCGATGCCTTGGAAGATAGGGTTGGAGCCCTAGAGGATTGGAGTCCTCAGGAAACCTGGTCGGAGCCTATACCAGAGATAGGGTTGGAGCCTTAGAGGTTGGTGCCTCAAATTGACGAGGTTGGAGCCTTGTAAAGACCAAGTCGGTGCTTGGCACAATACATGTTGGAGCCTGGAAGATTGAAGTCTTCATCTAGGGTTGGAGCCCTATATCACCTTTCTAGCAACTTCGACTAGGCAGCAATTTCCGGCATCAAGCAGCTTCCGACATCAGCGAAACTTGGAAGACTTCGATCTCGCAATCTAGGGCACGAAATAGAGAGAAAGAGGCACCAAAAGTTCGATTTTCTTCCTCTCCTTAGAATTCCCCAAACTCACACTTCTTTCGGGTTCCCGACAATAGACTTCGAACTTCTCCAGCTACTCTTGAGATATCGAACTAGCTTGAGAGATGATGCTTCAAATGCTTCGACTAGCTTGTATTTATATGCTTCTTGTGGGTCAAATAGGTGTCCTTAGGTCGACTTTATCTCTTCTAGACTGACTTGGTGTGGAGGATACATAAATCACATTTAACTCAATTCTTATCCTTTTTACATGGTTCAAAAACCCAAGAAGGGTCTCTTTGAATGTACAATGACTCCATAAACTCAATATTAATCCTAAGAGTCGACAATGGGGACTTTGACTAATATAATGATGACCCAAGCATGAAACCCATGCTTTAATAAGTCATTGTTACAATACTAAAAATTATTTTCTTTATTCTTTGTCAAGTACATTTCATAATGACTTTAATACATTAAATGAAGACCAAACCAAGTTACAATTTCCAACACTCCCTCTTAACTAGGGAGGTATTCATCATATACAAATACAATAGAAGATCTCAAACTATATGAAACAATGAAGAACTTTAGGCACCACAATGCCATGGACTAGATTCCTGACTAGAGCAATCTATCCATAGGTCTCTCAACAGCTTAGGCACCGCAATGCCACGCACTAGATTCCTGGACAGGGTAATCTATCCAAGTGGGAATAAGGTGGACTCAAGCTTTCAGCCCCTTTAGGTACCATCAGGCTTACTTGCTAACAACCAACCTAGGGACCTAGGTGCGTATCAATGGTCAGAGCTCCATGATCCATGCCACCCTTCTCTTCTTTGGGACCTAGACATCAACACAAAGTGTCGGCCAAATGTCCTCCCAGACAATGCTTCACTCGCAAAGCCTCAACAAATCTCTTCCATTTTCTTATCATCAATACAATCAGCGATGTCTACCAAACCCAACAGGTTTCTTAGATACTCAAACTTCTTATTCGGAAGAGCCTTTGTTAGTATGTCTGCTACATGTTAATCTGTCGAGACATACTCCAACTTCTCGATCCCATCCTGCACCAAGTTCCTAATAAAGTGGAACTTATTATTGAAATGGTTTGTCCTAGCATGAAACTCGGGATCTCCAGACATTTTGATACAACTTCGATTGTCACAATTAATCACAGTAGGACCTAGAGACTTCTTGAACAAGTCTGTCAGCAGCTTCCTTAACCAAACAACCTCTTTTCCAACTTCACATGCAGCCACGTATTCTACCTCAGCACTACTCAACGCAACAGGATCTTGCTTCCTACTCATCCATGAGATCATAGCAGCTCCCAGACTAAAACATCCCCTAGTAGTGCTCCTTCCATCGGTCTCACTGCCACCCCAATTAGAGTCTGTGAGCTTGACTTCCTTACTATCATACTTTAGGCAGTAACATATAGTGCCAAGAAGATACCTTAGTATATGTTTAGCAACTATCCAATGATCGTGACGGGGCTCCAACTGAAACTGACTGAGAATGTTTACTGCAAAACATATATTTGCTCTAGTATTTACTAGATACATTAGGGAACCCATAAACTGTCGATAGGAGGTAGGATCCACGAGACTAGAGTCAGAGTCCCTCAACTTCTTGAGATTGGTGATCATAGGAGTAGTCATTAGCTTGGAATCCATCATCCCAAATTTTTGCAACAACTTGATGATGTAGTTTCCTTGCCCCAAATATATCTCCCCAAGTTTCTGCCATTCTTCTAAACCTAGGTAATAGTGCATTAGTCCTAGATCCTTCATTTCAAATTCAGCTGCCAACATCTTCTTGCATTCTTGAATTCTTCACTCTACACCAGTGATGAATAGATCATCCATATATAGTAGAATAATGACGGGCACATTATTCACAACCTTGATGTAGAGATTTGGATCAGCAGAACTCTTTACGAACCCAATTCTAAGTAGATATGCATCCATCCTAGCATACCATGCACTAGGAGCTTGCTTCAAACCATATAGGGCCTTCTTAAGCCCGCAAACATGAGAGTCACTGTTATTAACTTCAAAGCCTTCAGGTTGTTCGATGTACACTTCCTCATCAATGGTCCCATTCAGAAATGTGGTCTTCACATCCATTTGATGGATATTCCACCCCATTGTAGCAACCAATGAAACCAAAGATCTAATATTAGTGTACTTTGTTGTAGGTGCAAAGGTTTCTTCACAATCATTGCCTTCCTTTTGGGAGAAATCCCTTGCAACAAATCTTGCTTTATACTTGTCTATACTTCCATCAACTGCATGTTTGATCTCATAGATCCATTTAGATGTGATAACCGATTTGTCATGAGGTCTAGGAACAATTTCCAAAACCCCATTCTTCATGATGGATAGATATTCTTCCTGCATTGCTTGCTTTGATGCGCAACTTCCTTGAATGCAGATGGTTCGACTTCTATCAATTTTGTCATATATGCAGCATAACCAAAATATCTTTACGATTTCTTTCTTTCCCTGAAGGTTCTTGTAGCTTCATGTCCTTCAACATCTTCCAATGTAGCTTTCAACCAATTTGGCCTCTTCATTGTGGTTGGGATGACCACCGATTGAATAGGCTTACTTGGTCCTTCTTCTTCGAGATTTGTAGTAGAGTTTTCACGATAAACTTCTTCTTCTTCAAATATGGGAACTTCTTCGTCATCAGACACAATAGGAATATCCTTTGATTTCTTGTATGCTTGATTCTCATCAAATATGACATCCCTGCTTACTTCAATATATCATCCTTCCTTGATGTAGATTCTATATGCTTTAGAAGAGAGACTATATCCAACGGATATCCCCTTGATACTTGTAGAGTCCAACTTCTTTCGCTTGTCTTTCGGAACATGGATATATGATGGACTTCCAAAGATTCGGAGGTGATCCACACTCGACTTCTTTCCTATGAATACTTCTTCAGGAGTTGTATTTATCAAGATTCTTATGAGGACTTCTATTTTGAATGTACATGGTTGCCATCGTTGCTTCTCCCATACGAATTTTGGTAGATCTTGATCAAGGAGCATAGTTCAAATGCCTTCTTCAATTGTCCTATTTTTCCTTTCTGCCAATCCATTTTGTTCGGGATAATAGGGAACAATGAGCTCCATCTTAATACATGCTTCTTTGCAAAATGCAATCAATTCCTTAGAAGTGTATTCCCCACCATTATCAGATCTCAGAGTTTTTATCTTTCTTTCGGTTAGGGTTTCCATTTCAGCCCTAAACTCCTTGAACTTATCAAATACTTCATCTTTAATTTTGAGAAGGTAGAACCATGTCTTTCTAGAATGGTCATCAATAAATGTCACATAGTAGAGATGGCCTCCAAGTGATTTGTCAAACATTGACCCACACACATTAAAATGGATGAGGCCTAATATCTCTTTAGACTTAGTTTCACTATTGTGAAATGGCTTTCTTCTATGTTTTCCCAAAAAGCATCCATTGCACACACCTTCATGATCCAAGTTCATTTTAGGAATACCGTGAACAAGTTGACTAAGAGTAGGGACGACCTTATAATGTAGATGACCATACCTCCTATGCCATAGCTCAAAGGACTTATTTCCATATGAACCAAAGCTTGAGAGGGTGGTGTAGTGACTCTATAAAGACTTCCTCCACGAACTCCAATAACCCTAGCTTTATCAATGCTACAGTCTTTTCCCCAAACAACTACTTTTCCGTAAAAAAAAGCAATTCTTTCCCCTTTGTCTTCTAAACAAGAAATAGAAAGCAAATTCTTTTTCAAACCTGGAACATATAGAATGTTGTTGAGGTGCAACTTCAATCCATTATCTAGCTTCAACGATGTTGATCCCAAGCCTTTAACAACATAGCTTTTGTTGTCACCCAATTCCACTGCATGAGAAGATGGATCCTTTGATAGTGTATGAAGTTGTTTACTTTCTCCTATCATGTGTCTCGATGCTCCACTGTCAATGATCCATGCATTGTCATCATTAAGAGAACCTGTAAGAGCAACCAAACATCCTTGACTTTTAACCTAAAAATATAATATGATATTACAAATAAGGTCATTCAGAGCCAAATTTGAAGATTGAACCCTTAATTTCGACAAAATAAAACAATTTTAATTGTTTTCCTCTTTGCTGTTTTCAGTTCTTAGATAGTTTAATTACCCAGATACCAGCTAGTAAATAAGATACGATTAGCTCCCAACAGCCATGGATTCACTATTAAAGATTAATCATATTCAACTTTGTAAGCCTGCTGGTCTTCCTTCCCTCGTTTTTTTGTGATTCCACCTACCTAGACTAGTCATCCTAGCTAAGATAGCATTTTTTGGTAGGAAGTTGGCTTGTTTCCTTGGGAACTATCATTTACCCCTTTTCTGCTACTCTCCTACGGTTAGTCGGCCTCCTAGACCAAAACATCAGCTTAGTAGCTCTTCTGTCTATGTTGGGCATACACGTTTCCTTCCTAGGCTGCCCACTCATTCCTACAGATCTATCTATCTTCCTTTGCCTTCCAACCAAACCTGTTCTTGTAGATCTCCTTTTGCTAATAGAATTTTGTTTGTTCATAGCACTTTTTGTTCTTCATCGGCAATTTTCAGTTGCTACAATTTTCTCTGATTTTGTTTTACCAACTCTATGATATCCATTTCATGTCGTTTGATTTCCTCTTTGCTCTGACAGCATTTTAATATGGCACCACTCATGACCTGTACCTATTAATCCTTGAAACAGAGGTTGGCATACAATCACACTTTAGTTTCTCTGCTTTCATAGTTAGGGCTCTGCGGAATTGACATTGGTAGCTAATGACTTTCTGGACAAGTTAACCAAGGCTTCCTTGCTTGTTAAATTTGGCATAGCCCAACAAGTTTACATGGGTGCTTCCGGATTTAAACATAATGTATTGAGAATCGAGATCCTTCGTCAATCTCAGTTCACCTGAAAGGATTTAGATTCCGTTCACACCTACTTCCATCTTTAATTAAGGTTCCCTGCTGCACCACGAGATTGGCAGCACCCAGCATCACTTGGTGGCTTAGTTATTATCTCCATAAAACAGTTTCCTAAACATTAGTCTATCAGTTAGAAAACTGCACTGGAAATAATTGACAAATAGATTATAAGTAGGTGGCTTTGTCATCAATTTTCTGTGGGTATAACTAGGATCACAGCCAAGTCACACAGCAAGTGGTATTTCAAACCTTTTTTCACTATAACTGGTGCAGGAGCTAGTAATGTGATATGAAAAATAACTGAAGCTTCCAATTTTGACGAAGGAAATGCCTATTTCTCAAAACAGTTGTGCAATGTGAAAATTCCCGTATAAATTCAAATACAGGACCTAAACAAGTAGCCAGTTCAGTGCAATTCTGGTTTAAAATTTAGTAGACCCTTACTTTTAAAGATCTCCATGCTTACTCTATGTTGTCTTCTGCCCTTTGGACAGGCGTAGGAACATACTTTGGAGCTCAATGTGCAGAGCGGGGAATGCTGGTGCGCGTTGCTGGTGATACCATCATGATGTCCCCTCCATTCATCATGAAACCTGAAAATTTTCAACAAGTAAGTAGACACTTCCTCATTTGCTTTTTGATTGCATACTGGTCTCATCTTTCGTGAGTATTGTTTTCTATTATTGAAATGTGTACTATGTTTCAGCTTATCCACATCTTTGGGCAAGCGCTAAAGAGTACGGAGGAGCGGATTCAATATCTTAAATCTCAACGTAACAAATAAATATTTCTCAAGTCGTAAGGGCAATGAGGAAAATTTAAATGGTTATAACGAGTTCATCTTCAACAATGTAAATAGTGTGAGATTTTCAAGAAGTTGGAGAAGTTGACGTTGAAGTTAATGTGCATGTGATCCACATACATTAAATTATGATAAATTTAACATTTATTTTCATTTTCATTGTTATTTAATTCCAATACCATGTATTGTCAAGGTTTAGAGTGAATAAGATTTGAGATGTCATTTTAGCATATAGATGTTTTTGTAAAGTGATGAAATATGAAATATTTTGTGAGAATGTTCGTATGGTTAGCTTTATTATTATATAAAAAGGCTCTTAACTAATTATTGAATGGTAAAAGCAAGTACTTTTATGTTTAAAATAATTTTTACATTATTTTAATTACTTTGATTACATACATTAGAATATATTTTAAAATATCAAATGCAATTATTTATGTGGTTTGGTTTAATGATTTGTTTAGAGAGATGTTAATATTGTGGTTTTTAGTTGTATTGTATATAAGAAGTTTTTAACAAGTTATTAGAGGGTGAAATTTATTCATTTTGTATAGTTAGAATAAAGATTAGAAACATCTAAAATTAATTATGAATTTAAAGGGATGTTCTTATCATGGTGGTTAGTTGTACTACATAGGAAAGTCTTAACAAAAGCTAGATGAAGAGTGAAACTTGACCATTTCTCATGCTTTAAGTAATCTTTCATGTACATAAATTAGAAATATCTAAAATTATTAATCTAAATATAGCTATATGTACAACATTATGTTGTATTCACCATTTGCACATTAACAAGTAGTACTAACACACAAATAATGATCTATATGCTTTGCTTTGTTTAATGTTAAGATTCACAAGAAACTTTAATCTAAATATAACAATATATATTATTCAATATCCACCATTTGCACATTGACAAGTGGTACTAACACACAGATAATGATTCATATGTTTTGATTTGTTCAATGTTAAGATTCACAACTAATTCAAACATGCCAATAGTTTCCTTAACATCATCATTCAAAATCATTTACAATAAGTTAATTGCAGAAATTCAATTGAAATTTCCAATTAGCAATAGGTACATCCAATTATTTTGTTTGAACAATAGCCATGATCTTGTCAAATCTCTGTAGTATGTCATTCACTTAAAATATCAATGTATTGCTACAAACAACACTATTTCCAATGGAAGATATAAATGTAATAGAGGATTGGGGTATGAACTCTAAGAGGAACAAGTAAAAATTCTCTAATTTTCGAGGGAATGGAAAAAATATATTTTAAAATTTAAATAATTCTAAAAGCATATTCAAAATAATATTCAAAATTTCCTTAACATTACTAAATTTTTTTAACAATTAAACATGATACATACCACTTGCCTTTCATTATTTTATCAATTTCAAAAAGTAAAACTAAAATTTAAAATAATAATGAATACGAACATGTAGAAAATCTACTCAATTCTCAATCGAATACTAAAAGACATTATTTTTTTTGAAATTTCTAAAAAATAATCGAAAGTATATTCAAATCCCTGCCCCCTCCCCCCCGAAAAAAAATAAAAATACATTTGTTATAAGCTTTAATAATTAAACATGATGCATACCAATGATCTCTCATCTCTCAAAAATATCAAAAAGTAAAAGTAGAATTGAAAATGATAAACATTGTCCATAGTCTCTCATCTCTCAAAAATATCAAAAAGTTGAAAATGATAAAAAATGTCCATAGCCTGAAATGACAAAATGCTCAAATATGCATTATTCAAAGTATTTAAACTCCCATTAACGTACTTTTGTGCAATAGTCTTTGAATGTCTTAAAACACATACTCTCCCATTATTTTCACAATGCAATTTTTCAATGGCATTCCTCATTGTGTCTTCTCAAAGGCCTTAAGCTTCTTAAATATTTAATTATTCCTCCCTTTTGTTAATTTGTCTTAGGGCTATATTTTTATTTGCTTCAGATAATAGCATTTTATCATTTATGAATTGAATTCACCCCACAACATCACAACATTATTCAATTTACATCATTATTCAACAACATGTGCAATTATATAAAAAGAACAATAGCATCATCGATGTAGCGGAACATAAGAGAACAATAGAAGAAAAACATTCACACAGAGACACCAAAATTGGTTGGAGACCAAGGAAAAACCCACTACGAGGAAAACCCTTTCAAATTCTTCTTATTAGATTGTTACAAAATGTTCAACAAAGAGAGAGTGCAATGATCCATATCTTCAACCACAAAACTAACTAGCAAAATCAACTAATCAACATCCAAGAGATGAACCCAACAATGTTAATAATCATAACCTTGATTCAGAAGCTTGTGGTCAACTGTCATTGTCTGCGGTCAACTATTGAATTATGTGGTCAACTGCGGTCAACTGAAAAGTCAAATCCTAGTTTCCAATTGCACGCAAATGGTGTACGTGTGTGTCATTGAAACCCTCCAACTGCACTCATGAGCTTGCATGCCTGCGGTTGCAACCAAAAAATTCTTGTGGCATCCCTGCGACTAGAAACCAAAACCCTAGTTCTCACATGTGAGCTTCGAACCCTGCAATTTTGCACCTGTGCGAACCAACTTCTGCGAATCAACCTCAGAAATGTGCGAGCCAAACCTAAGAAATAAGAATGAATGATGATGATGATAATATACAAATGAGGTTGAGGTCACTTGTATTTATAGGCTTCCATGGGTGTCCAATTTCTTTTTAGGCCAACCTATCGTTTTGTGCACATGTGGGTTTCCATATTAAAATATATTTTTCCTCAACCAAATTAAATTCTTCCAAGAGCTAGGAGGGGTATTTCTTGATGAAGAAGATTGTCCAAAGGAGGGAATTTGTCCCTGAGCTGCCAAAAATTAACACTCCCTCTCATCTATGGAGAAATCACTAACTGCAACATATGTTCCATCACAAGAATCTCGTCATCATCAAATGTAGTCATTGTTCATCTCTGCTTATCCCTGCTTATGTCTTGATTACCTTTGCCCATATATTGAACACTCTCGAATCTAAAAGAAGAAGAGTTTTACATCGGAGGGGAGCATAATCTACCACCCTCTATCCATCGGGGAGCCACTTATACCATCCATAATTACTGCCATCGGGAAGCCAAAGTTGCTACCTGGGGATCTCTTCTAGCAGGGAGCCAATGCTATGATCGGGAAACTACTAGTAGGGAGAAAATGCTACGACCCGAGAAATTCTGCCAGTGGAGAGCCAATGCTACCTAGGAAACTCTGTGAGCGGGGAGCCAATGCTATGACCCGGGAAACCATAAACAATAGGAGGGATGCTACTTACCTTACAAGGTAAGGCTCGCACCTATTCTATTAACTATTGATCTGCCCAACATTACTCTTAAAATTCAGTGGTATAACACCTAGATCTCTAGCTTGAGCGGGATGCAACTTACCATAAATAGTAAGGATAATGCCTAACTCAAGAAGTCATCACCCATTGGCCATATGGGTGGGAAAGACAGATGCCAACTGGGGTATACTCTACATAGAACAATATAGGAGAGCTACATCTTCCACCCTATTGGTAACATATAAGAGAAATACCCTATTGTCTAGATATCCCTTAACCCTAGGAGCCCTACATCTCAATTCCTCACCCTGGGAACTCAGACAAGGGGAAAGAGTTGGCTTAGTGTCCTCGATAAGCTTATACCCTTACCTAGGAGGATCATATCCATCAATCTTTGTTGCTCTCTCTGAATATTAGAAACATTTCAACATGTTCATATCTGGTAGTGACTTAAGCAACTTACTGATTTCAATCACATTGCCTCATGCATTACCAAGAGCAACAATCCTAAGTTTTCATGTTCATGCATGACATCAATGTTGATTTTTGAGTAGCTTGGGAGGTACTCCAAGCCCTAGGGTTTGGGGTTTGGAGGGAAAAGCACCACAAGAGTCACTGTGGGCTTAGAACCCAAGCATGATGTTTTGCACCAAATCGTGTTTTGGGGCATTTCCATGGAGCACTTTGGACAGGTGATGGCATTAGATGATAAAGGGTAGAAAGGAGAATCTAACGCTTCGAGAATTGTCAAATTTTGAGTCGTCCTTACTGAGATATGAATTTTTGAAGTTATTTAATGGGGTTGCACATGAAGTGTCCGAAGGTCGGCTTGGTATAAAAATGACATGTGACAGCTAGACAACCCCTAGGATGACGTTTTGAGAACCCTTGTTTATGTGTATATCTAAAAGGTGAAGTGGAGGACTAATTGTCATTCAAAAGTGCAACAACTACATAAGAGAAGAGCTCTTTGAAGGCTAAGAAATCTTTGTGGATCCGCAACAACAAAAGGACAGAACAAAGGGTTTATAGGGTTGTTTGAAGTTTGTTTGGATGACCGAGTGCAAGAAGAGAGGGTCGAGGTCCCTTGGAAGAAGACCGCAGCCAAGGGGATCGTTTTAATGGTTGTTTAATGGGTGGATCGCCATCCTGAGAGGTTGTCGCAGGTCTATTTGTATACTTGTAGGGTGTCGTTGTCATTTAGGAGGGAAAGTCTATTTATAAGGGCTTGTAACTTCCCTAAAGGGGCACTCTCCCATTGAAGGTCATCCACAACAAAGGAGAGAAATTCTGGGCCAGATATGAGGGTTGTTAGGGACTGTCATGTGTGCCCTAACCAATCTAGAATTGCAACATTGGAGCAAACCCTAAAACAATGAGCCGGAGTATGCATTTTGGGTTTATTTTGTGTGTGTTGGGTCATAGTTTGTGATGATATTTGGATCAGATTATTGGGAATCCTGTGGGAGCCAATTTGGAAGCTTGATTGGGTGATCGTAAGCATTCATCGGTGCAGATCTTGCAATGTAGTATTAGGAATTATTGGTTTGGTGGAGAGAAGCGTGTTGATAGCCCAAATTATCCATTGACAAGCTATCTTGAAGTGACAAATAGGAGTTGAAGGTTGGGTGAAGATTGGTGCCGAAGTGCAACACCTCAATGGACAAAGGCGACTGCTAGCTTGACAGTTTGGAGCTTGGGTATTGGCCAGCCTAGAGAGAAGATTGGATCATCCCGTGTACATGCAACAGAAGTGACTTGCAACAGTGTTAGGTGGCAACCCTCCTGGAGTCTCGATGTGTTGTCCTTTGAAGGACTTAGGGGAAGCTAGTGAGAAGTACGGAAGCGAAGGACCGATAGGACGACATACGACATATAAGTTGCAGCAAAGTTTGTCATTGTCTATTGTATACCATAGAGTGTTGTATTATTCATATTTGGTTTAATAGAATAAAGATTGGGTTGTACATTATTGTACAATATTTGTTAACAATTGTCTACACTTGTGCATGTGTGATTTACTACTTTATATTTTCTCTTGTGCAAAGTAGTGTTGGTTGAGATTCTTGGTTTGGTAGTGTCAATGATTTTAAGGCTCTAACCTAGACCCAAGATCGTGGAAATTCAACATGGTATCAGAGAGTGTCTAAGCTACTTTGGAAGTCAGTGAATCAGAATTGTGCACAATGAAGTACATCATGAGAGGGAGTTGGTCACATTTTAGGTGACAATGTCAAAGTTGTAGGCAGGTCTCTGATATGAGGACAGGTTGGAGGGATTGTGTAATATAGTCCTTGGAAGGAAAGGATCAAGTTGGTTTGTAGGTCAATAGGATATGGGATTTTCCCGAGATAACCATCAAGAAGCCAACTGACCCTAAGGAGCTAGAAATATATGAAGATTTGGATATAAAGGCGATATTGATCATCCTAGATGGTGTGAAGGATGCCCTAATATCTAATTTTTTCGAGAAGAACAACACACAAGAGATGTGGATGGATATTCATAATTTGTTCCAGAATAAGAACGAGAACCGGGTATTGGTATTGGAGGATAAGTTGAAGTCCACCAAAATGATAAAGGGAAGGCATGACTTTGTATCTGACGAGGTTGTTTCAGGTTAGAGATGAGGTTGTTGCCGTCAGTGTGAAAGTTCCAAATGGAGATATGGTGAGGATTTCCTTGAAAGGGTTCACCGAGGAATGGGAGCTCTTCATCAAAGGAATCGTTGCTAAAGAGAAATCGCCAGATTGGAATAGACTCTAGGATGACTTCTTTTAGGAAGAGTTGCGAGAGGAGCATCTTCATCCATCGAAGAGGGCAGATGAGGACATGGCACTTGCAACACGAATAAAGGGTAAGCCGAAGAAGGACTTGAGTAAATTCAAGTGTTTCAACTGTGGCGAGATGGGTCATTTTTCATCGAGATTTCTAGTGAAGAAGGGAGATGATGAGAAGAGGAAAGGAAAGTAGGTCGTTGATGTTTCCACTTCAATTGAGATAGATGATCTCATCAAGAGATTGGAAGAGGACTTTGCTATGATTTCTCATTTCTCACGGGATAATATCAAAGAGGATGGATGGTACGTGGATAATGGTGCGACGAAGCATATGACAGGGTCACAAGAGGTTTTTAAGACTCTAGCTGAATGGGACTCGAAGTTGCACATGATGTTGAGTGACAAGAGTCAATTGGAGATCCAAGGATTGGGTTTTGTGCCATTTAGGATGGAGACAGGAAGAGTGATGCGGGTCCAGGATGTATTGTTTGTACCGGAAGTCAGCTATAGCGTGTTTTATGTCTCAATGATCGAGAAGAAGGGGTTTGAGGTCTTGTTCCAGGATGGGAAGGCAAGACTCAGACCTAGAGGCTCTAGCTTCGACGAGATTATGCTTGGAGTTAGAGAGCATGGTCTCTACAGGTTGACAGGCAAGCCTGAGGATCATGGAAATAAGAAGAAGTCGGTGGAGAAGGTGAAAGTTCTAGAGAAGCAGGTGCAAGTGCAGGCTTCAGAGGAGAAATTACAAGTTCTCGAGAAGAAGGTATAGGTTCCAGAGACTCAGAGGGAGTCAATTTCTTGTGGGAGCTTGCAGGTTTAGAGGGAGACTTTCCAACCCAAGAAGAGCGTGTGGTCGGTGGGGAGAAAAGGTGCATCCACATCTACCAAGAAGGAATCATGGAGGGACTAGATCAATATAGGAGAAGAAGAAGAAGCAAGGTGCTTCCAATAGTGACAGTGACAATTTCGAGAGAGGCATAGTTCACAGAACATGGATTGTTGTGATTGTGAGTGCCAAGAGTTGGGTGAGTGTTGCGAATAGTGATGATGATGATGAGTTACTTCCTAGTCTTGGAAGTACCTCTCTCGCTAAGAGGGGGGTTGATTTTTGAATAGTTTGGGAGGTACTCCAAGCCCTAGGGTTCAGGGTTTAGAGGGAAAAGCACCACAAGAGTCACTTGTGGGCTTGGAAGCCAAGCATGGGCTTTTGCACCCAATCATGTTTTGGGGCATTTCCATGGATCACTTTTGACATGTGATGGCATGAGATGATAGGGGGCAGAAAGGAGAATCTAGTGGCTTCGAGAATCATCAAATTATGAGTTTTCCTTAATGATATATGAATTTTTCAAGTTATTTAATGGGGTTGCAAATTGATCATATTAAGATCAGGGCCTAAGAATTTTCTCAAAATTAAAAGTTACAACATTGGGTTGAAACCAGGATGTTTGCGTAGATCTCGTCTTTTTGATTCTGGCGCTACGAACGGTTCGAAAAACCGATACCGTATGAAAAAGTTATTGCACTTTTAATGCTGAGGTGAAACTAGCACTAACCTCCGTTGATAAATGTAAATTCATAAATTTAGGTGTTGAAAATTTATTTTATTTTAATGAAAGTTGAATTAATATATTATATTATATATATTTTAATATTTTGTATAGTTTCAAAAATCATATATATATATATATATATATATATATATATATATAAACCTTATTAAAATTCTTAATTCCACACATTTAAATAAATCCAAATTATTTAAAACCCAAAAAATTCAAAGTTTAATTCACATGGAAAATTCCAAATGTTACGTATGACATGTATTTGGTTTTAACATTTAAATGGAGGCATTAATAACTTTATACGATGGCAACGTATTTAATAATGTGCAAATGTTTTCACAAACGGTTTACTCCAACCATATCTTCCACCCATTCAACGGATTAGACCGTGGGGTTTGCAGCCGTGTGGCCACCCCAAGAATTAAAATTAACGGCCAGACTGGCGGATCAGTTAGCGCGCCCTCTAATTTTGGTATTTTTTTTGCTATTTTAACTGGAGTTAACTCTAGTCCTTCTAGTTTTGGTGGACTTGATGTAGGGGACACTGGGAAAAATTTATTTTGGCTTTATCTGGAGCTACATTTGCCCAATTTTGGAGTGATAATAGTCAATTTCGACTATCTCCAACATTCTATACTCAATGGAGCAGGTTTCAGAGCCATCAAAGAGCTTCTAAGCAGGTTTTTGCATCAGTCAAATTCAAGGGGCCACTAGGGCCACCAGGAGGCATCAACAGTTTGAGGCCTAGCCAGGGGAGCTAGAGGCCTTATTCAGAGATCCAATAGTCAATTTTGGATATTTCAGATGTTTTGAATCCGATGAGATGGTTTTCAGAGACTTTAGAGAACTTTTTAAGGCCGGGAAGCTTCAGTAAAGTTCCAGGGGCCATTAGTGCCAACTTTTGCCAGCAGCAGTTCAGGGTCTAGCCAGAGCAGCTAGAGGCCGTATGCAGTGAACCAATAGTCATTTATGACTGTAATCAACATTATGAATCCATTGATAGAGGTTTCATAAGCTTTTGAGGACTTATAGAGGTTGATAACCCATCAGAGAATTTTTCAGTGACCCTAGTGCCAAGGGGTGCCGACAGGTGTTGGAGGCGAAACTGGAGCAGCCGGAGGCCATTTTCAGTGAAAAAAATAGTCTATCCTGACTAATTTTGGCATTATGAATCCAATGAATGAGTTTTCAGAGCTATTTAAAAACTTTTAGAGCTCGAAAATCTGAAGGAAAGTTTTGGGCAACCTTGGGCAAACCATGGAGGAAGGCCTAATTTGGGGATGCAGTGCTCGTTTTGAAAAAATGATCAGTCGATATTTGGTGTATGATGTGTGATGGAGACATTAGGTGGGGTTTTAGGGATAGAAACATAATTCCGAAGGATTTAGTGCCATGGAGAAGCTCAGTGTAGCTTAGTGCACCGACAGAAGGAATCGAGTCTAAGGAAGCCTAAAGCTATTTGCAGAGTGATGACAGCCATGATAGGATAAAGATGGTATTCTAAGCCCTTTGGATCAGTTCAGTATCCATTGGAGTTAAGTGTGGAACTTGTAAAAGAAACTTTACCATAATCCCAAAGAGCCAAGTCAAGATGACAAAGCTCAAAGGAGACATAGCCCACGATATTCGGGTGAACTCCTAGATTAATTTTGCTGTTATGTGTAGATTTTTTATTGTTGCATTATGTTGTTGTTATACATGTTTAATTTCAGCAAAAACAAATGGACTTAAGACACATAAACAATTAAAAATCATACACCACTTTCAAGCATAAATTCTGCAAATTGTTAAGTACAAGCTAGATCTTTTTATTTGTTTAGCTGAGTGGGAGGTTATTGAAATACATATATAACAAGTTATCCAACCCATTGTCAAATCAAAAATTAAGTGTCAGGGTTGGCTTGGTGTAAAAATGACATGTGACAACTGGACAACCCTTAAGATGATGTTTTGGGAGCCTAGCTTGTTTATGTGTATATATACAAGGTGAAGTGGAGGATTAATCCTCATTCAAAAGTGAAACACTTACACAAGAGAAGAGCTCGTTGAAGGTTAAGAAATCTATGTGGAGCTGCAACATCAAAAGGACACAACAAAAAAGGGTTTATAGGGTTGTTTGAAGTCTATTTTGGGTGACTGAGTGCAGGAAGAGAGGGTTGAGGTCCCTTGGAAGAAGACTGCAAACAAGGGATCTGTTTTAAGGGTTGTTTGATGGATGGATAGCCCTCATAAGAGGTTGTAGTAAGTCTGTTTTTATACCTGTAGGGTGTTGCTCTCATTTAGGAGGGAAACTTTGTGTATAAGGGCTCGTAACTTCCCTAAAGGAGTAGCGTGGAGGGGCATCCTCCCATTGAAGGGAAGTCAAAACAAGGGAGAGAAATTTTGGGCCATATTTGAGGGTTGTTAGGGACTGTTACGTGTGCCCTAACTAGTCCAGAATTGCAACATTGGAGTAGACCCTAAAACAATGAGCTGAAGTATGCATTTTGGGTGCATCTTGTGTGTGTTGGGTCATAGTTTGTGACCAGATTTGGATCAAATTATTGGGCAACCTATGGGAGCCAATTTGGAGGCTTGATTGGGTGATCGTATGCCTTAATCGATGCAAAAATTTCAGTGTAGTATTGGGCATCATTGTTCTGGTTGAGGGTAGCATGTTGATAGCCTAAATTAGCCCTTGAAAAGCTATCTTGAAGTGACGAAGAGGAGCTGAAGGTTGGGTGAATATTGGTGCCGAAGTGCAGCACCATGATGGGAAAAAGTGACTGCTAGCCTGGCAGTTTGTAGCTCGGGCATTGGCCAGCCTAGAGAGAATATTGGATCAGCCCGTGTGCATGCATCGTAAGTGACTTGCAACAATGTTAGGTGGTAGCCCTCCTCGAGTCTCGATGTGTTGTCCTTTGAAGGAATAAGGGGAGCTAGTGAGAAGTGTTTATTTTTTAATAGCATCAGATGTGCTTTAAGTCTCAAATTTTGAGGATAGGCTTAGAAACATGCATTACAGATAACCCAGGAATTGTTTTAGGAAATTCCACTAAGAAATAGTTTTATAATAAAATTTAATTATTTTTAATGAAGACCCTAAGTCTAACTTAGGAAATTAAAATAATTAATGAGTATTAATGTAAATTGTTGATGAAACTTCCAAATAAATCAAATCAAGTTTAATATAATCTTAGTCATTGATTGGAGATCTAATCTCGACCGTTGATTTGTCAATGAGAAGGTTATAAAGGAAGAATTGAGGGTCATTTGTAAGACACAATAAAAGGATCTCGAGATCAAATTTTCAGATGGAGTAAGTGCTTAGACGAAAACTTCAATCTAAGTGATTCTTGATTGCAGTTGAGGGGTAGAGATAGTTTTGGTAGGAGAATCTTCTATGGGGCCAAGGATCAGTAGCAGATAGGAAGAGGAAGACGAAGAGGAGGTTGCAGAAATCCTAGAGGGAGTGACACAAAACCTAGAAGGGTTGACACAGGGCCACACAGGCCCCAGGCAGAGGTAACGTAGTTGTTCAAAAGAAATTTTGATTTCAGCTGGGGAAATCCATATCTGAGCCAAGAGGGTTGGATCAATTTTCTGGGAGGGCTAAAAGATCATGCAAAAGGGGTGACACAATTCCAAATCTGGGCCCACATAGGCCTATGCAACTACTACGCAAAGGCAACACAAAGGGAGTTGGGGTTTCGTCAGTTCAACTACCGAATCAGCTGCGAGTTGCAGAGTGAGGTATACTCACTAATTTATTTCTTTGTCAGCATTCTCTGTAACTGATTTGTCTGGAGATACAATCATAATTGTATCTAGATTAAATGTTGCTTAATAAATAAAACCCTAATATTTGATGCACTGGTTTTCCCGCATTGGGTTTTTTTGGGGACGTTTGTCCAAAAACAACGGTGTCCTGTGTGTGTGTCATTTTTCTTGCTCAGATTTATGTATTCATAAATGTATTTTAATAGGTGAAGGCTACTTCAGTAATGCTTTGATGTTTTAAGAAGTAATCTTTAAATAACTTGTTAAATCAGATTTGCAAGTAGGAGAAGTAGTTCCACTTGTGTTGTAATAGGGATTCCAGATCTAGGATCTAGGATTTTTCACATGGTATCAGAGAGTGTATTGTGAAACAGAAACAGAAGATCTAGCTCTGAGTTGGAGACTGAAGAGTTGCAGAAAGCATCAAATTGAATCCCCAAAGGGATTGCACAATCCAAGCCAGGAGGGTTGAAGGTTCTAGGAAGGTCTCTGTCTGAGTGATTTGACAGAGAGGTAAGACTTCTATATCGAGATTTTGTAGAGCCAGACAAAGCATCGCAGAGCCTCAGCGCAGAGTTGGTGGGACACATTTTCTCCAGACATATTTTGATTTTCATGGGCGGAAATTCGTTAGTAGAAGAATAAGCACCACAGTGAGAGAATTTTCTCTCTCAGGAAGTTCCTAGCCGTGGAATTTCATTTTTTCCAAGATCGACATAGTAGATACGAGTAGCAGATGTACAAGACCCTCAAGGAGTGCATAAGCCTGCCCAGGGCTACGCAAAGGGGGAAGAAGAGGAGAAAATTCAAAATATTTGACTGCCATGGTAGCTCATGGGCTTAGAGATCAGGACTGGTTGGACGAAGCCTCCAACTACGTGATCAGGAAGGCAATAATATCTTGTCTTTTGCATGAGTAAGATCTGAAGCTTTTCATGGATAACACGGTAGTCGTACCTGCAGATCTAGATTCGTTAGGGAAGTACAAGGCTGATATGGTAAAGGAGAAAAGGCTACTCCTAGATGGAGTCAAGGACCACATAGTGTCCTATATAGCTGGCAAAGACACTTCTAGGCAGATGTGGGAAGCCTTGGTCACAATATATCAATGATATTCTGAGAAACGAAAGATGTACTTGGAGCAACGCCTAAGGATGGCACAGATGCAGAAAGGGGAGTGCATTATTCCGTTCTTGATTAGACTTCAGGAAATTCATAACCAACTTTCAGTCGTAGGGTCTACCCCTTCTACAACGATGGTGAGACTGGCATTGAATGCAGTCACTGATGATTGGCAGGTATTTTTCCAGAGTATCCTGGGCAGGGCAAAGTTGCCAGGCCAGGAAGAGATGTGGGCTTCTCTTTAACAAGAAGAGCTAAGGAGAGACTTGTTCAAGTGAAAACTTGACGGTAGAAATGGTAGTGGATTGAAGGTAAGGTAGGAGGAGGAAGATGCAACCCTTGCATCCAAAGGGCAGCAGGAGCAGCGAAGACGTAAGTAAGATGTATCGAAGATCAAGTGCTTAAAGTGTGGTGAACTTGGTCACTACGCTTCCCAGTGTCCTTCGAGCCAAAAGAACAAGGACGATAAGCACAATCCGAAGGTTGCAACCGCAGAGATTGATGAGGATGAGTACACTATGAGAGCTCACACATCTCCAGGAGGGATATGGGGTGACATTGATCTGTAATTTTGCAAGAACTTCAGCTAGAAAGGATCCTAGAGGAGTCCACCTCTCATATCACAACCTTACTATGACTGCCCATGATCAGCATTAGCAGGCTGGAGGATTTTTCAGTTGGTGCATAGGAGTACAGAATGACATATGTAGTACTTAGTAGCGCTAACATCTAAGCAACACAAAGTAGAGTTGCAACAGAGCAGAGGGACGCAGTGTAGACAAACAACAACGCAGTGCATCAGAGCGACATCACAAAGGCTAGAAATAATCAATGTTTTAGCATCGAAATGCACCCTGAACACTTGTTCAAAAATTTGTGGATGTTTTAAATTGATTCTATCAGTTGCTGAGTTGCAGTGCAGAGTTAACAGTGGCAGTGCTAGCAACATATGCAACATTTGAGAGGGAGTTGCATTACGGATGCAGTGTTGATCATGGCAGGGTCAACATCAGTACAATGCAACAACAACGTAGTGGTTGGTGGACAGCATCAACAATGCAAAAGGAGATGCTCTAGAGTCATAACAATATGCAACATGGCATATCTACAAGAGCACATTCCTCACTAATAAAGAGTGTTGATTTTTGGGTAGCATCGGATGTGATCTATGACTCAAATTTTGAGGAGAGGTTTAGACACATGCATTACAGATAACCCAAAAATTGTTTTGGGAAATTCCATCATGACCTAATTTTATAATAAAAATTGATTATTTTTAATGAGGACCCTAAGTCTAACTTGGGAAATTAAAATAATTAATGAGTATTAATGTAAACCGTGGATGAAACTTCCAGATAAAGCAGATCAATTCTAATATAATCTTAGTCGTTGATTGGAGATCTAATCTCGACTGTTGATTTTTCAATGAGAAGGCTATAAAGGAATAATTGAGGGTCATTTGTAAGACACACCGAAAGGATCTAGTGATCGAATTTTCAGATGGAGCAAGTGCTCAAACGAAAACTTCGATATAAGTGATTCTTGATTGCAGTTGAGGGGCAGAGATAGTTTTGGTAGGAGAATCTTCTCTGAGGCCAAGGATTAAAAACAAAGAGGTAGAGGAAGATGGAGAAGAGGTTGAATAGAGCCCAGAGGGAATGATGCAACACCTAGAAGGGGTGATGCAGGCCCCACATAGAGGCAACACAATTCTTCAGCAGAAATTCTGATTTCAACTGGGGAAATCCAGATCTGAGTCGGGAGGGATGGATCGATTTTCCGGGAGGGCTGAAAGATCACGTAGAAGGGGTGACACAGTTCTAGATCTGACCCCACATAGACGTACACAGCTACTGCGCAAAGGCAACATAGAGGGAGCTAGGGTTTCTCCAGTTCAGCTACTAGATCAGCCGAGAGTTGTAGAGTGAGGTATACTCACTGATTTCTTTCTTTGTTAGTATTCTATGTAACTAATTTGTACGGAGAGACAATCAAATTTGTATCCTGATTAATTGCCGCTTAATAAATAAATCCCTCAGATTTGCTGCGTCAGTTTTCCCACATTGCATTTTTCCGGGGATGTTTGTCCAAAAACAACCATGTCCTCTATGCGTGTTATTTTTCTTGCTCAGATTTTTATTTTCACAAATGTATTTTAATGGGTGAAAGTTTCTTCAGTAACGACTTCGATATTTTAAGAATTAATCTTTAAATAACTTGTTAAATCATATTTTCAAGTAGGATAAGTAGTTCAGTTTATTGCAGTAGGGATTCCAGATCTAGGATCTAGGAATTTTCACAAGCAGTACAGAAGCGAAGGACCGACAGGATGAGATATGATATAGAAGTTGCAACGAAGTTTGTCATTGTATCTTGTACCATATACTGTTGTATTATTCATATTTGGTTTAATATAATGAAGATTGGGTTGTACATTATTGTACAATATTTTTTAAAAATTGTCTACACTTGTGCAAGTGTGATTTATTGCTTTATATTTTCCATTGTGCAAAGTAGTTTTAGTTGAGATTCTTGGTTTGGTAGCATCAATGATTTTAAGAATCTAACCTAGACACAAGATCATGGAAATTCAACAATAAATTCAAATATTATGTTAGAATAAATTGATGTCACAAAATGATATATTATTCATCCTCCCCCTCATGAAGGTAGCAACCACAATCCTAAGCTTGTCTCATACAATAGCACCATCTCAATCAAGATACCTCTCTCTCAGATACATACATTATTGTTTTCCAATCAAATCTCACTCTTTAATGTCGCAATATATCATTGTCACAACCAAAACTTGCTCAAATAACTCTCCAAATAGCTTCCTCAACCAAAATACCCCACAGTTAGCTATGCTAGCAACAATGTACTCAATCTCGATCGTGCTTAAAGCTACCAACTTTTATTTCCTGCTCATCCATGATATCATTGTGGATCCCAAGCTAAAGAAACACCTATATGTGCTCTTTTTTTCCAGTCCAATCATCAGAGTATCCATGCAGAATCATATCTCCAGAAGTATATCTCACAATATTTCATCTTGAACTCAAAGGCCAACTCCATCTTACGCCTAATCATTAGAGGCTCACTACCTATAAAGAATAGATCGTTAACATATAAAATAAAATTCAAAGGTATACCTTTAGAGGTTCGGATTAGAACAACTTCTAGGCTTCACCACGTAACTGAAAATGCATACATGCCAGGATCGGGGAGCTTGCTTCAAACCTTACAATGCTTTCTGCTCATAAAACTCTCTATCATCTGCTCCATGTTTGCAGATTTTTCATACTCTTGGTATGCTCCTGGTCTTGTGCATAAGGATTTATATTTTGTATCTTGCAAGCTCAAGCTCACCCATAAGCCTTCTTTTGTGCGGTTGGGAGGCTTATAACCACACCCTTAAGTTTTCACCTAGTTGTTGGGGCTTGGACTAGGAGAAACATTCTCTGCTCATATGAGAACTTGCCAAAAATTCTTCAACAACATCAGATGGTTACTATTGACCATAATTCTTTAACAATCAAGTGTCTTCTTTTCAAATAATGATAGGTGTTGGGATCTCATCAAGAGTATCTCCCTATGAATGGGAAGCCTCTTCAATCATCATTATTTACAACATCAACCTGTCTATCATAATGTATTCATGCTACAACAAAAATTTAAACCACAAACTATATCAAGTTCTTAGACACATAACAAGCCATCATCAGTTGCTTCATCATCACATATGAACATGTCATCAACCATTCATCAAGGGTTAGTGTCATATAAGTGTATTTTCAAGGATCATAATAACAACATCAAGTCAGGGCATCTAAGTTTTACCACATGTCAGATTTACTAAGCTTAAAAAAATCTTACCAAGATCAACAAGAGTATCAATGTTATTGACACACTTTCATCAAGCTTATCACAAGAATTACAAATAGTATCAAGTTACCATATATCAAAATAAATGTATCTAGCTTACTTTATGAGATTAGGAAATCCAACATGTCTAAAATGTAAAATGCTTGCCAAATACTAAGAGTACCAATATATCCCGTGTCCCATAAATCAACCTTACTTTCATATGAATGTATGAGGGTGATATTATTTTCATACCTCAAGGCTCACCTTATCATCCAATATTGTAGCTATAACAATGTACTATACATACCTTGTATTATTCATGTACCTTTGCAACTTGTAACACTTATTTATTATTGGCATTTGTAGCACTTTGTCAACTAGCTATTCTCTTCCCGCACTATCTTTCTTTTCCTGCAACTTAGATGATCCTCAAGAAGGATATGCTTATCACATCTCATCTAGAGGTTATAAGAATCCACATACTCAAACATGCAGGAAGAAATAATTAAATTAATGATACTGAACAAGAATAGAATCATAAATAAGTAACATAAATATAAAATGTACTCATTTTTAATGAGAGGTGATCACCTTCCTCTTGAACCAGACTTGCCTTCAATATTTTCATTGACTTCATTAGAAATCAGGCCTAATTGAGACTAACCCAACTAGGGTTACACAAAATCTGATACAAATGCTAGGAAAACTTCTCACTGATGATGCTAGGGTTTCAAAACTGCAAAAACTCAAGCCATTATCTTGTCGCAAGGTTTCTTCCAAACCCTAACCTCATGTCATCCATCACACCCTAATGACTATATTTCCTAGGGTGTCCTTCAAACCCTAATATACTTTTAGGTCTCCTCCATATTCTCTTTCTTCCATAAATGATGTCTTCATAAGGGTGATATTAATGAATTTTCTTCAGCCCAACTTTGATACCATGTTAATTTTTCTTAGGGTGATATTGTTCTTTTCTTTAGATAATTGCATTTCATAATTTACATATTGAATTCACCCCACAACATCATAACATTATTCAATTTATGGATCATATACTTTGAGAAATATATATATATTTTTTAAACTTTCAATTTAATAATGCTAGTACATGTGACTGACATTCACATTATTCTTTTGTTTGTATTCACAAATTAATTAGGAAATCCCTTGTTGAAATGCCATTTTCATTACCAACATTCACCCTTCTTACTCTTGTTACATTGACTAATACTATTACATGTGATTGACATTCACATTATTCTTTTGCTTTTATTCACAAACTAATTAGGAAAAACCTTGTTGAAATGTCGTTTTCATTACCAACATTCTCCCTTCTTGTGTTTAGTACCTTAAGTCTATTTTGGTTCCCTTTGATGTCATGAAGAACTTTCTACATTTTTCTTAGATAGTCTCTTATCACTTATAGAAAACAATGTCATGCCATGCCTCATTTTTACATCGAAATATTCCAATCAAGTTCTTGTAATGAGAGGACACACCTTCTACAACACTAGCCTAAATTAGGCTCCCTTTATATGAATTCAACAACCCAATTATCAAATTCATTTCTACATATTTCCTAAATGGTTAATTCAATGGATACCAACTACTCCTTGAGAGACTTGAATTGTTTTACATGTGTTCTCATAGTAACTTTAGGAAGATCATAACTGGAATAATTTCATTCTTAGATGTAATCATGAGTTGACGATGTTTGAAGGTTCCTGTTGTTAATTTTCTTCTTATCCACTAGTAGGCTTTGCAGTTTTACCTTCCTAATATTCAAGCTTCCCTTTCTATCAACAAAGTCATTGTTGGTAATTTCCAAAGTTTCAAACCATCACCATGTTCAAAAAACATTTAACTTTTAGATTTAGTGACCATTATAATCTACAACAACAAGAATGTCTCACATTGTTTGGAAAATATCCCAACAATGAACAAAATTGCAAGTGACTCTAATTGTAAGCTTTAATACTGTACAAATTTCACAAACCGAAGGCACCGAGGAAATAAAAGAAAAAGAAAACAAACATGTTTGCAATAAACCATCATAAAATAAAAAGTGTTTTCAATAGATGTTATGAAATTACTTGTAAAGCTTTTGAATTTTAATAATACATGTACATGAAAAACACACAATGATTCTTCTTTCACAATGCAACATATAACATAAACACACAATGATTCTTCTTTCACAATGCAACATATAACATAAACATACAATGATTCTTCTTTCACCATGCAACATATAACATTAATATGTTTGGTTGAAACATGTAAAATTCGTTATGAAAATTCAACTTGGAACTAATATTTGTTTTAGTTGATCCACTATTCTTATTGCTTTCAAAGAAATAGGTTATATATTAAGTGAAAAAATTTTAGTTTTACCTATCTAATGGGAGAGTATAGAGAGGGAAATGTAACATAGTGAGTTCCTTTGTATGGGGAAACTAAAGGGAAATGGGTTTTCCAAGTGGTGGTTCTTCATCTGCTTGAGTTTTTTTTCGTTATTGGATTGCATTTGTAAATTTTTATGTACAAATTATAAGGCAAGGTGAAACAACAATACACACCAAAATAAATTTTGGTTGTAGTGCTTAATCATGCATGTTAATGTCCTCAAAAGAGGTTTGGTATTATTTTTCTTGAAGACATGTATCCATCCTTTTGTTGATTTTGAAAGGGTTTTATTATTTATCGTGGCTCACATTCTTCTAATCTTGGGTTGCTTCCAATTTCACCTTCTTAAAGGCCTTACAGGGCACTCAATATTATATTTTCCTCATCCCCTTCCTTTGTTTTTATAACCCAATGACCAAGGGAAAACCACAAGTATGGGATATGATTGTATCTTTCTCACTTATTCATTTGGTTTGATGGTGTTACTTCCCTTGATTATTGGGATGATAATGGATATTGTGGTCCACCTTAAATGCCCCTCTTCTTATTTGCTTACCACTACTAGACTTCTTGGTGGGGTAGCTAGGCCATCTTGCAGTTGCATCTCATTTTCTTTCACTCCTCTTTAGTGTTTGGTTGTTAGTTTACCTAGAGTGATTCACCTTGCTATTTTGCTCCACCCTATTGTACCAAGGGAAATTTTAGATCCCTTGGTTATTGAGATGCTAATGGCCATTATGGTCCACCTTAAATTCCCCTCTTCTTCTTTCCTTACCACAACTAGACTTATTGGTGGGGTAGCTAGGCCATCTTGCAGTTCTATCTCGTTTTCTTTAACTCGTCTTTAGTGTTTGGTTGTTAGGTTACCTAGAGTGATTCACCTTGCTATTTTTCTCCACCCTATTGTACCAAGGGTGATTTTGGATCCTATGGCTTTAATTTTGGAGGTTATTTAACAATGAGGAAATTATATGTTGTTTCCCCCATGCATCATGTCATTGGTTTGCCTTCTTTACTTCTTTTGGGATGATAAATTTCTATATAACCAAGTTCAAAGCATGTGCACTGGGAAGCCCCCTACTTGTAGTTGAGGGCTCGATTCTATGGATAGTTTTTGGCCGCTAACATGATTTCTACTGAGAAGGATTTAATGAAATCTATTTCAAGGTAGATTCAAGCATTTCTAGTATGTATTTTTTTCATTTTTTTGCTTCAAAAATTAAATTCGCATTAGAGAAATTTTGAGGTAAAAAATGAGCTTCAAAACAAAAATATATAACAAAAATCAACTTTATAAGAACCAATAGGATTCAATATGATGATGTCAACCATGGGGAATGATTCACCATTTCTAGAGTACAAAGGTAATCTCGTATTTTCAACTTATCTCCCTATGATTTTACTCAAATTTCAAGCGGGACCAATCATTGGATACATAATTTAATTTTGAATCCAAGGAGTACCCATGTTGCATACTTTCGATAGGCACTACTACACAAAAAATGTGAAATACATGAAAATATGTGATTGAAATCACATTTTTTTCATCTATTTCACATTTTTTGTGTAGTAGGGCCAATCAAAGGTATGCAATATGGGTAATAATTGGATGAAAAATTAAATTCTGCATCCAACACGTGATCCCACTCAAAATTTGAGTAAAATCATAGGGAGATAAGTTGAAAATGTAAGCTAGAAAAATAGTTTTTTATTTTATTTTTTCCTCCAAAACTTGATGAGGTAATATAATATTATTTTATTATTTCCACTATTATTTGATAATATTCCTTAAGAGGCCCATTTTAGACCTCAAAATTTCTCTATTTTCTAATGCATTTTCAATGTTCCACAGGGATTCAAATCCCAAAACTATAGGGGAATATTTGGAAATATTACATATACTGAAGCTATAGCTAGAGTCTATGAAACTTAATCAAATGTTTTGATGCACGGTTTCATATAGAGGCACTTTTTTTCTTAGAACCAATAGCCAACATTCAAAATGATATCTTCATATTTTTTAAAACAAAACTCCATTGTGAGGAAACCTTTTGCATATGGGTAGAAGAAGTCTTCTTCCTAGATGCCCATTATTGAGGATTTATAGATCCATTGGTGGAGATCGATGAGAATAAGTGAAAGTCCATTGAATCGACGAATTAATCGACAAATAATTAAGATTCCTCAAAACAAGATTGGAATTTTTAATTTAGAATAGCAACAATATATGGCCTAAGATTTTAAGATATGAGTTATTAAAATATATTGAATTCTTTAGTTGTTATTGATTTCTAAAAATCACTATATTCTTGATATCCTTAGCATGATGAACAATGAAGTATAAGTTGATTCTAATGTAAAAAAGTTATCATTGAGTCAATGAGAATTTATACATACATACATACAAATGTATGTATGTATGTATGTATAGACACACACACACAGGGGAGTCCGGGGTGGAATTTTGAGGTAAAAAATTGGACACAAAACAAAAAAAAACACTAACAAAAGAAACTTTAAAATAACCATAATATTCAAGATGATAATTTCATCCCCGGGGGTAAATAATTTTGTAGGGAAAAGAAGGAAATTACTTTAATTGTATTTTTAGCTTATTTTCTTATAGGTTTACTCAAGTGCCAAGTGCAGGCACCCATTAGATGCAGAAATCAATAAAATGAAGTGATACCAAGGTGATATGATGAAGTGATCCTAATCATGTGCGCACGCGCGCACACACACACACACACACATGAATTCAAGGAATTGGTGGGTGCCTAGAAAAATAAAATAAATGCACAAAATTCACTACATAGGCTCAGTGATCAGTTAATAAAATTGTAATGTTATAAGAGTTATTACACTCCCACTCACCATGTGATTTCTTAAGGGCTAGCCTTCATTACTTATTTTTGGACAATGCATTACGATATGACTAATTTTAAAGTAAGTTGAGTACTTTAATTCCCATACTTGTGGTCAAAGAGTTGAATCTGTGGATTATTTATCACGAGTAACTTGGTTTCTACTAGGAACACTTCACTGAATTATATTTAAACGTATATGCAAGCATATGTAGTGATATGCCTTTTTTTCATCTTTTTTCTTTGAAAATTAAACTTTTAGAGATACAAAACGCAAAAACTAGAGGAGAAGGTTTGAGGGTTTTACCATTTTGCATCCATAGCTAGGGATTATGAAATTTAAGAAATTTTTTGGAACCATGATTTCATATATATGTTCATGATTCCATAGAATCAACAATCAATGTCTAAAATGTGATCATTATCTTTTATTAGATCAAACTCCACAATGAATAACCTTTTACATATGGGTAGAAAAATGTCTCTTCCCAGATGTCCATCATTGAGTATTTTGAGATACATTGGTGGAGATCTATGATATTAGGTCAAATTCCATTGGATTCATAGATTAATCCATGTTGCTTTAAATATTTTTCTTGATTTATGGTTGCATATTCTACATGGATGAAAAGATAAGGCCTTGGTGTTGATCCAACTCATTGATGAACCAATGAATTTTTGTTTTGGAAATGTTTGTCAATGCATGGGTCTACATCACCATTGGTTGGGTGAAGCGAAATTATAATTGGTTACATCAGTTAGATCAATTGGTGTTTATCTCCTTGGTTAGTTGATTGATATTCAATTATAGGATCGATATAGAATAAAAATAATTAGCATTTGAATATCCCAATTAGGCCACCAAATAAATCAATTAGGGAATCACTATCACATATACCATTGGCATTACTAGTGTATTCCATCTAGTTTCTTAGAGTCACGATGATTTCATGGATGTAGTAAAGGCTTGTATTTTCTATTCAATGGGGATATCTATGATGGTTTAAGGAGTAATGTGAAAGTACAGGTTGAAGGTCAAATTAGATGTGGAGAATATAACACCTAATAATTCATCTTCACATATCAAGAATTACGAGATCACCCATTTCATTTGACAAGTGATGGTGATATCATAACATTCAAGCCTTTCCATGCTCTTCTTAAAGGCCCAAAGGAAGAAGCAATCAATAGTATTTCCATGCCATTTCCTTCCTAAGAGATGCAAAGATGCTTTCCCAACATAGGAGGGGAAGAAATAATTTCATTATGATCCACTTGGAAAATAAAGCTAAGGACATGGTATTTGATGGAGCTCCTAGAGATAAAATTTCTTTTGATGGTAGCTTGGAAATGGGGTAGTTGAGGCAAGGGAAGACAAAAAGGTCAAAATTGTAGTTGATGTACTACAATTAGAAGAGTTAAAGCTAGAAAAATAAGGAGGGTTTATTGATTATAGGTTAGTAATGATGTCATGGCTTGAATGGTAAGATGCGAATATGATCCTACTATGAGGTACATTAGTTTAATTAGCGAGGATAAAACAAAAAGGAAGAAATTAGGTGCAACTTTGGTGTTCACTCTCACTATAATGCACAAGAAACCCTATATTGGGCTACATCCATCCAGATTTTATTTGTTTTGCTAGCTAATTGAATTATTAGCCTTGAGAAGAGATTTAACATTAACTTTTGCAAACCCATTTTGGAAAATATCCTCTTCAAGACAATCATTTTGAGAGGAGAAACCTCAAACTTAAATCAAGCCAGAAAAATTCTCTTCTTAAAAATTATCATGAGAACCAAAATTAATATGGAGCTCTTTTCTTACCTTTTCTTGGGAAGAAAAGATTTAGAATTAGGTCAAGCTAATAAACTTGTTTTTCTAAACATGATATATGAACCAAACTTACCATAGAATGCTTGTAGACTTTCTGATATATAGAATTAATACTCTTATTTAGGAAATATGAGGCTCATCAATAAGTCAAATTAATTATGGTTCCTTTCCTAAATGGAACATTGTTCGAGTATAACAACATGATATTCTTATTTAGAAAGAGTGCCTTAAAATTGGATCATAAGTAATCTATAATTACAAAATATAGTGTTTCTTTAATTACACTTTCCTTAAGAGCCACACTATCTTTTGGAGTTTAAGTTAAATCTATAGGTGCAATGCTAGTTTTGAGGCCTGAGGCTGCTCCATAAGCACCAAGAGTATATTTCACACAGTAATATATATATATATATATATATATATATATATATATATATATATATATATATATATATATGTGGAAGAAAAGAAAATTAAATTTGAAGAAAAACTTTATTATTCGGACACTGTAATCAAGCATAAAAGGATGATATAACAAGGGGACAATTCAAACTATGAATGTTCACTATTGTTTTTTCTTTTATGGTCCTTCTCTTCTATTATTTTCTTCCTTTTTATCCCACTTTTGAGTCTCATACTTATTTTTTTTAAAGATTTTTTTAAGCTTGGCATTAATATCCCGCCCCCTTTCATTTATTGGGAAAATCCTTGTACCAAATTGTGTCAGAAATATGTACTTCAAAATATTTGAGAAATTAAAGAAAATTTGTCTTGCATATGAAGATTTGCAAGGGTCGAAAATCAAATTTACATAATGAATCCTCTATCTTCTTAATTATGAATCTTAGGATCTCTAAGTAGCGAGATTTACTTTAATATCACCTCGCTAGTTTTCATTTAACCCATTTTATCCATCACCCATGAGGACCTGGCATCGATCATACATGTAATTCAAATTATATTTTCCCAAGCTTTAAGCACTAAATAAGAAGGCTAATTCACATATTTTTAGAATCTATGCATTGGTCTAAAATATTTAATTATTTATATGTATTATTTTCTCATTGATTTGATACCTTATTGTGTAAATCTTTAGAGCTTTGAACAAGATTTCCCTAGGGACACTCCATTGGATTATAAAGTACTAATATAGTGGTAAGAGGTTCATTGTTAGTAATGAGAATAAGATGTGCAAATCATTCTCAAATTACACTGTATTAATTCCTTTCAATAATAATGTGTCCTAAAATATTATTAATATAAAGTTTTTTTTTTTTTTTTGTAAGTTAGGCTAAACTATATTGATTTGAAGTAAAACATTACGTATACTATAGGGTATGTTGCGCTTATCCAATCCTAGCCTTCATTGCTTTCAAATTAGCGCAGGTATGGGGCTGCCTCCTTAGAGGAAACTGGCCCTATAATAACATAAGACAAAATTACAAAATGTGTCATGGCACTTGTGAAAGTAAAAGTGTTATGATAAGAGTTGAAATAACAGAAAACTAAAAAGTGTTGAGCGACTGCGCAGTCATGGTGTTTCTGCATCATCCTTATTGTCTAGGTCCTCCTCCTCGATGCGACAGGCATACTCCTGCGCTATGGACTCAGCCTCAACAGTAGCTTGATGCAGAGGCCTAGAAGTAGGAGCGTAGAGAATGGGAGCAACCGTGTACTCAACATCAAGTACATGCGTCCAAATTCCCTCCAAGTCCATGATCCATACGTCGGTGTCTTCCCCCACTACCTCCTGAATCAGAAGAGGCTCGGTTTTATGGGGCATGGGGTGCTCTTGGTGTGTAATGGTGGATTTACTGGGTCTGATTCTGCCTCTCTACATTTCTTGAACAGGGGCCTCCTCCTCCTGGTCGTGTGCATGGCTTAGAGGGGCATCCATGGTGTGACTTCCAGAAGAGGAGCCCTCGAAGGACTCCAAACGGTTATCGGGCCCTTGTTGGTAGCGTCCTGGGAATGCGCTTCTTTGGCCACCTCTGATTGTGCTTTGGCGCAGTCGCGTAGCCATAAGATAGAGAAGCAAAAGGGAGATGGGGGGTTGAGAGGTATAGAGAAGATGCTTAGAGTAGAGACAGGGAGTGCGCGGTGGAGTGTTTTTGGGAAATGTGGCGTGCAGGTGGGGTGGCGCAACTGGGGGAGCTTGAAGATGAGAGCACGCAGTCGGGAGAAACTGGCAAGGAAAGGGGAGCCAAAGGGAGGGGCGCAGTCAGGGAGGTACGCGTCCGGGAGGGTCCCCAACAACCTGGCCCTGGGGGGAGGCTGCACAGTGGGTGGAGCGCGAGGTGGCCTGAAACTGAAGTAGAAAGGCTAAGAGGGCATTGTAAGCCAGAAGGAGAAAAATTTGAATAACACTATGCGGAGGGGCCTCCCCTTTTATAGACCTGTGGCACAAGCATAAATGTTGTGCATTATTGTGACACGCTCATAGGTGTATGTTGTGATAGTTCTCATGTGGTAGCATGTGCTTCGCGTTATGATAGTGAGTCATAACCATCCGGGAGCTCATTCAAATAATTGTAGTGAAGAGGTTCCACCCAGGGTGGTTGCTGGCATTGCGTGTCTTCGTAATCCCTTGCCTCCGTCACCTCATGTTAGGTCCCTATATTACTAGTATAGTCCTTTATTGTTAGTGTAACCCCCTTATTTTTATTATTGTACCCCTGTAACCCCCATATTGTTATTATTGTGCCCTTAAATTATTATTAGGTCGGCTAGGATTACATTGTGGCCCCATGGACTCCTATATATAGAAAGGAGGTTTTGTACTTTGTATCATCAAAGAATTGTTCATTCATGTAATGTATTGGAGGTTTCCCCCTCGAAGTGGATTATTTCTAAGGCATTCATATCTCTTTTATTCTATTTTTGGAGCTAGTTTCACAACATTTGGTATCAGAGATTTGGATTCTAGGGTTTCGCTGCTCCAAACAAGTCATCGTGGAATTTTAGCTATAAATTTTCGTCTACAAAGGTTCATAAGCTAAAATTTTTAGAGTGCGAAGCCAAAATCTTGAGGAACAGTGTCACAAAATTTCAGAACTTGGTCGCAATATTTTCGGAGATATGATATGTGGAAGTTAGGGCTTTTTGCAGGCTCCTGAATTTCACTTAAAAAGGTCATTGCGGAATTGTCGCTATAAATTTTTTTTGTACGAAGGTTCAGAAGTTGAAATTTGTAGAGCACGAAGCCGAAATCCTGAGGAACATCGTTGCAAAATTTCAGAGCTCGGTTCACAATATTTGAGGAGATATGATTTGTGGAAGTTAGGTCATTTTCAAGCTCCCGAATTTCATCTCAAAGAGGTGATCGTGGGAAAATATTCATAACTCTCTCTCTGAGCATCGGATTGGAATTCTATAAAAAGTGACTAGAAGTACATGGACTGTAGTTTTCTTTCTATAAATTTCGGATCCAAAGGAGAAAACAATGACACGTGGAAATTCGTACAAGTTTGCTCTACTAAACCAGTCCATAATTAGGTCATTGTGGGGGATTGGACATAAATTTGCCTTGAAGAATCCAAATCAAGTCAGACCTGTGGCATTTGAAAGAAGATTCATAGGATACTATAAGGCCGAATTGCAGATATTGAGGATATGCAAGCATAGAGATAAGTCAATTTCAATATCGAGCTCCTCAAAAGCAAGTAAAAGGTGTGTAATTTTTTTCCGAATTGCATAAGTCTTGTTTGAAGAATCAAGTTGAATTGATTCCAAGGGCATATTGTAGAATAGATATCAGTATTGGATTCTAAAATGGCCCCTAAAAAGAATTCAACACCCATTAAGCCTTTATAAGGCTGTACTATGACTCATGAAGATGAAGAATGGCAACATGACATATCAAAATTACAAGAGCAAGTGCAACAAATTTCACTCTCGCAAAGAGCAACAAAAAATGACATAGAAGTTTTAAAGAAAGGCGTGGAAACTAAGATGGATGGTTTGAAGAAAGGCGTGGAATCTAATATGGATGGCATGGAAGCTGGCATGGAATCTAATATGGATGACATGGAAGCTAAGATGGAAAACATGAATAATGATCTAAAAGCACACATGGAAGGTTTGACAAAGTTGACACAAGAAATGTTTCCTAATGGTGAAAAGATAGTAGAAGAAACTCATGATGAGAACAAAATAAATGTTAATCGTGATTTCATAAACTCTAATGTTGGAGGGAAGAACCACCATATTCCAAAAATGGATATGAGGAAGTTTGATGGAAAGGACCCTGTAACATGGATACAATAGATGGAGCAATATTTTGATCTCAATAATGTGCAAAACATACAAAAGGTACGCATTGCAACTTTACATTTAGAACAAAATACATTTGTATGGTATCGATGGATTTTCTCCCGTAAAAAAATTGTCACTTTGTCAATTTTTACGGAGGAAATGATAGCACATTACGAGGATACAAAGAGCAACACTTTCCTTAGCTAATTGAATATAAGGTAACTGATATTCCAGAGGAACACGAGATTGATCTCTTCATAGGTACTTTAAAGGATAACATCCAACATGAAGTTCGCATTTTGGAACCTGATTCATTGGAGAAGGCATTTAGGTTGGCAAGAAAAATTGAATGTAAAATTATTGCGACAAGGAAACCTACCACTCACTTCTATAAAGATGGAAGTGTTGCTACTCCTAGATTTCCACAACCTACAAGGTTGACACCACAACAATTGGAAGAAAAAAGAGCAAAAGGGCTTTGCTACAGTTGTGATAGAAAATACACTAAAGGTCATAAGTGTGTTGAGAAGAAACTATTTTACATAGATTGTGAAGAGGAAGAAGAAAATGAACAAGAATCTTCAAAAGAAGAGGAGAGTAATAATTGTGAAACCAAAAATTAGAAGAGGAAATAAATGAACTACCATATTGTATTGATTGATTCAGGTAGTACGCATAATTTTATTCATTGTAAGGTAGCCAAGGAATTGAATTGTTTCCTACACCCAGCACCAGAATGTCAAGTGATGGTTGCAAATGGAGGAACTATAAATTGCTCTGGAAAATGCCATAATATCAAGCTAACCATGGGGGAATATGTATTGACTAGTCCAATGCTTGCCATTCCTATGGGAGGTGCTGATGTTGTACTAGGAGTACAATGGTTACAATCTTTGGGGACGGTAGCTTTTAATTTTAAAGAACTTTTCTTGAAATTTTTTTCAGAAGGAAAGGAAGTCGAATTACGGGGTATTGAAGGGAAGCCGGGAAGGATAATAAGCTCTAATGTCATGACAAAGATTCTAAATAAAGAACAACGAGGCGTAATTGCACAATTATGCTCACTAGAAGTTCCGACATCAAAATCATCAATTTCTGCAGATCTCCAAAAAGTCTTGGACAATCATTCCAAGGTGTTTGAAACTCCCAAAGGACTCCTACCTATTCGTGATCATGATCATGCTTTTCATTTGATTCCAGGCAGTGTTCCTCCAAACATCAGGCCTTATATATATCCTTACTTCCAAAAGAGCGAAATTGAACGTATGATTGCAGAAATGTTAGAGGCGGGTATAATTCAACCTAGTCAAAGTTCTTTCTCTGCTCCCGTAGTATTGGTACACAAGAAGGATGGATCATGGCGAATGTGTCCGGATTATAGGGAGCTCAATAAGCTCACCATTAAAGATAACTTTCCCATTCCTGTGATTGATGAATTATTGGATGAATTACATGGAGCAATTTATTTTACCAAGTTGGATCTTCGTTCAGGATATCATCAAATTAGAATGAAGACTGAAGATATTCCAAAAACAGCATTTCGAACTCATGAGGGTCATTATGAATTTTTGTCATGCCTTTTGGCCTTACCAATGCACCTTCTACATTTCAAGGGTTGATGAATTCCATTTTCAAACCCTTCCTTAGAAAATTTGTGCTAGTATTTTTTGATGATATACTAATCTACAGCAGGTCTTGGAAGGATCATGTTCAACATGCTGACAGGGTGCTCAAACTATTGCAGGAGAAACAATTATATGCAAAAACATCCAAATGTTTCTTTGGAGTACAAGAGGTGGAATATCTGGGTCATATTGTATCTCACGAGGGTGTTAAAGTAGACCCTAAAAAAATTAAATCCATTAAGGAATGCCGGTTTAGGTCGATCCTCTCAATTATTATTCGTGTTATGTGTGCTCCTGATCTGGCTTGTGTTCTAGACGGGAGTACTATGGATCGTTCCGGGGCTGGGTAATCATAGGAGTAAGGCTGCTCGTCTTGTGACATATCGTAGGGAGAGTGAATTTGCTCTTGCTTCAGTGCTTGCGAGTGGGGATAGGAAGATTGCGCCTGCGCTCGCTAGGGAGATAAGGAAAGAATAGTAATCCAGTAGACAAAAAAAGAAAGATAAATAAACGATAACACCATCTTGTACTCTGACCTTACCATCTTCTACACACGCCTTACCCACTACTATTGACTATTTGAACCCTTACCCCGAATAGACAAATAAACACAACACCATAAGACCAGGAATAACAACATACTCAAACTGTCCTCCCCACAACCATAAAGCAATTGCGAGGATTTCTTGGGTTAACAGGGTATTATTGCAAGTTTGTTAAGAATTATGGGAGAATAGTAGCACCTCTAACAACATTATTGAAGAAAGATGCATTTTCATGGACTCCTGAAGCAACTAATGCCTTTGAACATCTTAAAGAGGCAATGTGCCTAGCACCGGTCTTAGCTACACCAGACTTCACAAAAACCTTTATTGTGGAATGTAATGCCTCATGAAACGGAATTGGTGCTTTTTTAATGCAAGAAGGAAGACCCATTGCTTTTGAAATTCGTCCAATCAAAGGAAAGTATTTACAGAAACCTATTTATGAGAAGGAAATGTTAGCAATACTACATGCACTAAATAAATAGCGAACTTACCTAATGGGAAGATACTTCAAGGTAAAAACTGATCATGATAGTCTTAAACACTTTTTGGAACAAAGACTATCTCTAGAAGAGTAGCAAAAATGGGTCACAAAGATGTTGGGTTATGACTTTGAAATAATCTACAAAAAAGGGAAGCTAAATGTTGTTGCAGATGCACTCTCAAGAAAGAATGAAGAGGTGGAAGCATTGCTTTGTGCCATTTCTATTATCCATCCAGATTGGATAACCGAAGAAATGTGGACACTCATTCAAAAATTGCAGCAAGATCCTAGTACATCTGATATATTTAGTTGGAAAAATGGTTCCTTATGGTACAAAGATAGCTTATTTCTTTGTAAGAATTCCCAACTAAAACAAAAGATTCTTTTGGAATTGCACACTTCTCCTTTAGGAGGACACTCAGGATCTTTAAAAAATTACCACAGGGTGAAGAAAGAATTTTTTTGGGATGGCCTTAAATATGATATTCAAAAGTTTGTGGCGGAGTGTTTGGTTTGCCAGCAGAATAAAGTTGAGACAATTAAGACCCCGGGTCTTCTATAACCTTTTTCCATTCCAAGTCAACGTTGGGAGGAGATTTCAATGGATTTTATCACAGGTTTACCTAAGTCCGAAGGAAAGAGTTTCATCATGGTGGTAGTTGATAGACTTACCAAGTATGCACACTTTTGTGCATTATCTCATCCATTTAAAGGAAGTACAGTTGCTACTACATTTATGGACAGAATTCAAAAGCTACATGGAAGCCCAAGGGTTATTGTGAGCGACAGAGATCCCATTTTTACTGGAAATTTTTGGATGGAGTTATTTTCTTGTTTGGGTACTCAATTAGCTCATACCTCATCTTATCATCCTCAATCTGATGGTCAAACTGAGATAGTAAATAAATGTTTGGAAGGATATCTTCGTTGTTTTGTATCTGATAAACAAACACAATGGGTCAAGTGGTTACTTCTTGCTGAATGGTGGTATAACACTTCCTTCCATACTGCAGCAAAAATGACCCCATTTATGGCACTTTATGGATATCATCCACCATCCATCACATCATCTTTAAGGGAAAATTCGAAGGTTCAAGCAGTTGAAGATCACATCGAGCATCAGCAAGAAGTTCTCCAACTCTTAAAGGATAACCTGAATTTGGCACAAAATCGAATGAAACAACAGGCAGATCAACATCGTAACGAGAGAAGTTTTGATGTAGGAGATTGGGTATTTTTACGGCTACAACCATACAAACAAATGTCCCTCAAGCAAGCAAAGAAGGATAATAAATTATCGCCAAAGTACTATGGTCCTTACAAGGTGTTGCAAAAGATTGGTACCATGGCATACAAATTGGAGCTTCCTGCTTCTTCGCGAGTACATCCAGTTTTCCATGTTTCATGCTTAAAGAAGGTTATAGGTGAAAATCTTCCAGTTCAAACAGTATTGCCAGAACTTGATGGGGAAGGGAAAATCATAGTGGAACCTGAAGCAGTCATGGAAAAAAGAACTCGACAACTACGGAATCGATCAATTTCAGAGTATCTCATCAAGTGGAAGAACTTACCCACTGAAGATTCTACATGGGAGGATGAGAATTTTATACAGAAGCACCCAGAGCTACTCAAGCGTTGAGGACAACACTTTTTTGAAGGATATGGGCATGTTAGGTCCCTATATTACTAGTATAGTCCTTTATTTTTAGTGTAACCCCCTTATTGTTATTATTTTACCCCTATAACCCCCATATTGTTATTATTGTGCCCTTAAATTATTATTGTTAGGTCGGCTAGGATTACATTGTGGCCCCATGGAATCCTATATATAGAAATGAGGTTTTGTAATTTGTATCATCCAAGAATTGTTCATTCATGTAATGTATTGGAGGTTTCCCCCTCGAAGTGGCTTATTTATAAGGAGTTGATATCTCTTTTCTTCTATTTTTGTAGCTGGTTTCACAACACCTCATGCGAATTATTGTAGGGACATGGTTCCACTTCAGGTGAAGACATGCGTTGCAGGTCTTCATCAACTCAAACATGGGAGGGAACATTTTCATACGTGCGCGTCATGTCACCCACATCCGAGGATTATTAATATAAAGTTATAAAGTATATAATTTAATAAAATGTAATGTTGAAACAAGTAAATAAAATATCACAACAAGATTATGTGTGTGTGTGTGTGTGTGATGTAATAAAGAATGAGTCTCTCCTTACATGAATAAAAAAATATGTTTTCCATATACATGCACTACAATTTGATAAGAAGATCTAAAACCCCCAATTATTCATACATACATACATATTCTTAAAATTTAATAATTAATGCTGAATTACAAAGTATAATTGCTCACAATGAAATAAGAATTCCATGTTGTGGTCATGGAGGCATAGATAAATACCATGTCGACTAGGAATCCATAGTGGTTGAGTCCTTCACTAGGGCCAATGATGAGATGAAAGGGTAAGTATAGGCATCATTCAATGATCACCTTAAAGCTCATTCACATATGAAAATCATCTAGACATGTTGAAATTTGAGCCATAGTTGCGATTCATTGAAGGAAATAGCCATAATTCTATTAGATGCTTCCACACTTGCCAAAGTTTTTCTCCTCCTATTCTATGCGTATGTCACCACATTTCTAACAATTATCTTCAAGAAACCTCTCATTTATTCATAAATGAGGCCACTTTATGTGCTTAATACCTTCTCTCCTAGTGATATGTTTGATGGTAGGGTTTGTGATGTTCTGAATGTTATCTCAAAGCACATTATTTTTTGGTATTCCACATATGTTCTAGCATTTAAAATCGAGAAATAATGGTCAAAATAAATAGTACATAGATATTTTACATGGTAAAATCGTGGCGCTTTATCAAGGAAACATCTATGGGCAAGGCAAGGTTTTTTTTTTAATATTAAGAGAAAGTTACAATTAGGCTTACCAACCTCCTCAATATCTTGATATTCATAAATGAAGTAGACATTGTTATAATAGTTTTGATAACTATCATTTGGTTTGTAAACCAACACCATTAGAATAATCGTAGCCAAATTTACTTAGGTAAATTCAATCTTTTACATTTTCTTTTAATAGAACCATTGTCATACTTTAACAATATCCACCTTGACAACAATTTCTTGATACATTGACCTTAAAGTCCTTTCTTCACCTCTTTTGTAAGCCAAGAGAAGCAAAACACCACCAAATATTCTCTAACAACATTGGTTTTGTAAACATGTCTGCACAATTTTATTGAATGTCAACCTTTTTTAGATCTACTCCATTTCCATCAGTGTCTTGTCTTACAAAATGGTACTTTATATCGATATTGGCAATCTTACTATGATAAGTTGTAATTGTGGCCAAATGTATAACACCATGACTATCACAAAACCCATTTCACTACAATCCAATGTTATTTTCCTAGATTTTCCATGTACCTACTGACAACACCCACAACATATGAAATACCCTATCTAGTACATAAGATTGAATACATTAAACTTCCCACTACATTAACATAAGGTAAAAGAGATATATAATCATTTTCTTCCTTACTACCAGGACATAAACCAAAAGAAAGTTTGAAATGGAAAACCAAAGAGATATTAACATGTTTCAAATTATTCATTCTAAGTTTCACAAGTACTTTTTCAACATACTTTCGTTGTGAAAAACTGAGCTTAACATTTTCTCTGTATCTGTGGATTTCAATGCTAAATATTTACTTTGTTGCTCCTATATCTGTCATATCAAATGCCCTGACCATCTGATCCTTCAACCTATTGATCCCTTCCATGATTTTACTTGAAATATACATATTGTTAACATATAGCACTAAGATAATGAATGCGTTATTCAAAATTTTGAAGTACATGTAATGATAATACTCACTTCTAGTATAGTTTTGGCTCATCATGAAGGAATCAAACTCCATGTACCATTGTTTGGGTGATTTCTTCATGCCATAAAATGATTTCTTGAGCTTGTAAAACAATTTTTGTTTGTGATGTTGCACAAAACCTTATGGATGTTCCATTTATATTGTTGGTGTTGTTAATTCTTCCTTTTTATAGAGCAATTAATGCATCAATCCATTAATCATCAACTAGGTAAGTATTTTCATTTAAAGGTTGTATGCAATATCTATGTAGTTGGAAAAGCCCGAAGTTGTTCTTGATTCCTGTATAATAATGATAATGTGTTCACTTCAAAAAACTTAAACAAATTACCCACTAACTCTTGCAAATTCAAATAAATTACTCAGTGACACAAACCTAGTTTCAAACCCTAACTTCCTTTACTTAAATTGAAACTAGAATATTGCCCTTGAGTTGGTTGTGAGAGTTACTACCATTCAAATACTATGAATAGTTTAATTCATCATAGTTTGGAAGCTAACCCTAGTCTTTTCATATAGGTGTACCACAGATCCTAATCCCAAATCCACAATACAAATTGTTGTTCCACACACTCTAAAAAAACACTTCTTTACACTCTAAAGAAACAAATGATGACCTTAAACAAACTTAATCACTCACACATTTGATTATTTCAAATATGTAATAACAACCAACCTAGATCCATCTTAAATCTAGATCTACAAAGCTCTAAGAGGGATCAAATCTCTTTTCACTCTAAAATATGTTTGCATCTCAGGAGATTTGATCCCTCTGGACACTTGATAGATCTGAAGTTAAGATGGATCTAGGTTGGTTTTATTATTAATTATTTATTTTATTTATTTCTAGTTTTAGTTTTATGTAATTTGACCAAGTCAAAATAATTTATTGATAAGTATCATTATTATTTTTTTATATTTTTCTTTGAGAGAGTTAAAATGCTTACATGATATTGCAACATCTCTACACGTTTAAATGATATTACCACATCTCTACATACATGATATTACAACATCTCTACATATGGGAGAGCCCCTCTCTAGGTAATTACTTTTAACCTTTTATTATTTTTTAATTCATCCCACATGTAAATGTTTAGAAACATTTACACCACTACAATATCACCCCATACCTTTTTGTCTCTAGATTTAATTTTAAAAAAAAGTTATAAAATAAAATATTTATAAACTATTTTGATTTTGAAGTGAGTTATGGTTTTTGGGAAAGTGGTATTGATAAGTCATGGTACTTTCCCATGGTATTGTAACAAAGCCTATGTACAATTTAGTAATATCCATGGTAAAATGGGGGTGAATATCCATGGTTAATAATCTTGTTATATTATAAGTTTATTTTAAATATTAAGTTTTAATTTAAAAAATGTTAAAAATTAAAATCAAAATAAATTATTTATAAATTATTTTGATTTCCAAATGAGTTATGGTTTTTGAGCCCATGGTATTGTAACAAAGCCCATTTAGAGGGGGGGGGGGGGGGGGGGCAAAGGTAGGGGTGAATATTCATGGTTAACAATCATGTTGTATTGTAAGTATTAAATTTTATGTGCTTATTAATTAAATTTAAATATGGTTACATAGTTATTATTTTAATTCATTTAATATTCCTAATTAGCCATGAGCTAGTTGGAATATTAATTTTTGTTTTTGCTTTCTTGTTTAATGAATAAGAGGATATGGAGATCCATAAATATCCTTAAATAAGAATAAAACCAATGCCAATGTGAAAGGAAGACATCTTGGCAGCTTAATTGAGCACCCTTATGTGTGAAAAGGGGCTGGAACACCTTGACTGGTTCAATTTTGACCAAATCAACAACGTTGTCATGGAGGAGTGGCATTCATGACGGAACAACGCAATTTTAGATGAATACTCTTTGCATGGAAGTAGTGTCATAAATGAATGGGGCTTAGGGTTAGGAAGATCATCAATTATATAAGGAAGAGGATGGAAACCATATTTCGTTATGTTGATGTTATTATATTTTTGAATATATGGTCTGATTAAACATATAGCTTTCTTCAGCTGTTTAGCTAAGATTGCAGTGCTGTTTAGCACAGCGTGTTCCTGGTCGGTAATCCCACCTCTTTCCTTGAGAAGCATCTAGGAAGAGTATTGTACTTACCTTCCACATTCAGGCATTTTTCCAAGCTTCATATTTCATCTACAACGCAAATCCTTTTGAGGGTTGAGTTGTGTTGCAGGTTGCAGAAGTGGAGAACATATTTGGGTCACTTCAGTGCTCATTTTCAGTGGAGAAGGGTTCCTTTCCATTGGGAGGATAGCAAGGAAGGACATTGAGCCTTATTGCAACATTTGGCATTAGGCCACTTATTTATTTGCCCCTACAACACAGTTTATGTCTTGTACTATGTTATTTCTAGGAAGGAGTTGCAAGGTGGTTTCAGTACACCATTTGGGGAGGATGTTTTCTAGAGAAGGGATCAACCTTTCATCTAGGGGATCTATTGGAGGAGGCTGCATTCTTTGTTATATCATATCAGCCCCATCTTTCCATTTTATATGTTGCAGTGAATCTTCAACCCTAGGGATTTGATTCCCATCTTGTACATTAGTGTATTTTTGAAAACCCTTTGGGGGTTCTTTTCTGAAGGTTGTATAAAGCCCAACTCTTCATTTTTATATCTATTGAGGCATATAAAAGCCATAGATATTTGTATGTTCATTTTCTGTAGCAGTGCACTTTATGACTACGTTGTAGCAGTCTTCCAACATTTTGATATATAGTAGCAACACCTCATTTGAGAGGGTTTACTCATTGGAGGCTTATTTATGCATGCTGTATCATTCGTGGCCCATTATATTACACATGTTTTCTACTGTTATGTTGAATGGAAGGTCTCCATATTTGCCTCTTGTTTTGATCTAATGTTTTACATTGCTATTTCCATGGTTTTGCACTATATTCCTGCTTTTCCCATTTGGGAATATTACAGAGGTATTAGAGCATAATATTGGCTCAGCCTGTGCATATTAAGCCAATATGTCATCAAAATAAGGATATTTTCTCACATATAGAGAGAGGAGGTATCTCAGAAGAAACCAGAAGTATGAGTATACAGATGATAAAGAAGACAAGGGTAAGACCCCTTAATCAAGAGAAGATGAGGAAAAGGAGTTCTCAAAACTTCTTCTCCAAACTATGCATGAGATCAATAGAGAAATCAAGGGAATGAGGAGGGGAAGACATGCATATCCCTCTAAAATATTTGCACATGAGGAAAGCTCCATTTCTTCATATTATTGGTGTGAGCATTTAGCCACACAATCAGATCTACAATGCTCTACCATGCCTATATTCATAGCAAGAGAGTTGGAGGAAGGAGATGCATCAAAGGAGGAGAATCTTGGTGACTATCTTCAAGAGTATGAATCTCAATCTGAGAGGTTCAAAGATCATCTAAACTTCCAAGGGTTTTGAAAGATCAAGGAGGATAAAAGACCTAGAAATCACAATAGAAGCAAGAGGTGCAAGCAACATGATTTGGGTAGATTCTTTCTATCTACTTTTGACGTGTCACGTAAATGTATAGTTACGGCTTAAGTGAAGGAGGTAGAAACCTACTTGTAGTAGCACCAAGTTTTAGAAGATGAAGCCATTAGAGTAGCAACGCTGCATCTTGAAGGTAAGGCTTGTGCTTGGTGGTTTTATGAAACTTCTTCCTTAAATCATGTAAATGTATCTACTTAGGCAAGGTTCACTAGGAGGTTAGTGAAAATATTTGATGTAAAACATTCTAAAACATCCTTGGATAAGATATCCAAGCCTAAACAAACAAAACTTTTGCACGAGTTGGAAGGATCCATAAACCAAACTCCATTCCACAATGCTATTGAGGGGGTTGAAAGCTTGCAGAAAACCTTGCTAAAGAAAAGATCCCCACTTGAGGAAAAGATCTCTTCTCGAGAGGAAGATATGGAGATCTCCTTTTCAAAAGAGGGTCAAGAAAAAGGGCCTCTTAATGAAGATGAGGTATCATCCATTAATAATGAAGAGGAAGAGCAGGCAGGAGGTAACAACGCTGTCACATATGGAGCAAATCTAGTACCTCATGGAGAGGGAGATGAAGAAATTACTCCAATTAGAGGAGCCCTTGTATCTTTGAAAGGAGTTCCAAAGGATCTAACATGTGGAGATCAGGGCACAATCCATGAGCAGTATGTGCCATCATTGATAGATTGTGATACCTTGTAGATGGAAGGAGAAGATAGAGAGGATGGCTAGCATCAGGTGATTAGGAGCACACACCCCTATCTATTTCATGAGGTTGATACACAAAAGAGGCAGATTGATTTGCACAGTGGGAGCAGGGAAAAAGAATTCCACTCATTTATGAAGTCTATTCTTGACATTGATGTCTCATTACATGGAGGCATCCCATCTGGGAGACCACCAGATCAGGAGTTGAGGAGAAATGTCTCACAACATGCTGCACCACTCATGGATCTAAGAGGAGTGGGAACATTGGGAGGTCATGGTATAGCGCAAAGAGTCTTGGGTAGACTCAAGGAGGAGGGGGAAATTCTCCCACTATCATCATTACCCACTCTCACACCACATCTTTCACTGAGAGAGGATGCTACAAGGATAGAGGATGACACTATCATAGTGCAAGAAGACTATTCCTTGACTGTGGAGGCACAAAATATGTTCTCATTTTGGGAGAAATATTCCACAAATGGTATAGGAGGGTGGCCAATCATGCATTCCTTGGCCAAACTCAGGAAGTTTTTGATAAGTGATAGATACCCATGGAAGACTAACCTCCAAAAAATTCAACCTTTACTTGAGCATGAGAAGCTACAAAAGGAGCAGCAGAGAGGGGATAACAGCATCCCGGTATGTGACTTTGGCATGGGAAATGTCAACGAGGAGGATATATACATGAGATATTCTTTCTATGATAGATCATCAACGCTGTCACTTTGGAGGATAGATCCTTATTGGAAATCCCAACTATTGATGGATTATTCCAAGGATCTTTTCACTTGTATGATACTTGATGACCAACTGCAGGAGGAGGAATATTCAGTTAGAGATGAGTTCATCTACTATCATGGTAGGATATTCTTATCAAGAGCTTCCAATCTCAAGGAGAAGTTACTAAAAGCAACACATGAAGATTTTCTCTTCAGCCATACTTATTCTATGAGAGCATACCACACCATCATGGAGGGGTACACTTGGGAAGGCTTTGAAGAGGAGATATATCAGCATTTGGAGAGATGCATTGACCATGTGGAGATGGAGGAGCTACATAAATCTTTGAAGGATTTATCACAACTACCTCTTTCCTCTTTAGGAATGAGAGGAGATCTATCTATGGACCACTCCATTTGTATGAGCAGAGATTATGGTAAGGAACAAGTCAATGTGTATAATGTTTTATTTGATGATTATTTGCACTCCTTTACCATGTATATGCAGGAAATTGCTCCAAGGAGGAGCATTCTTCCATATAAAATTCATGGCCAAATTTGGGCCATAAACTATGTTGAGCATGGCCACTCCCTAGGAGGATATAGGGAGATGATTTACCACTCTGGGTGCACTCCAAAGGCACCAAAAATTTCTCACCTTTATAACACTTGTGAGAAAACTTGGGTAGCAAGTAAGTGGTGGGGAAACCACTTACCATATCATTATCTGATGCAGTCAGGAGACATACTGTTCTTTTTCCATATTTGGGACTATGATCCACCTCCATTCTTGCATATTTATCTTTATATGTACTTGGTTTTGATCCCATACATTGATGATGTACTTATTATTTTTATGGGAATGATTGGAGGGAGGATGGAAGGATTGGATGTGACCTTTGGGAGAGATATTCTCCATGTTCATTATGCTACATGTTTCAGGGAGAATCTTGGGCAAACCATGATTGTTTCATTACATCTATTGCTTCCTTGTGGGATGAATCATTTGCATCTCATGAGAACTTGGGAGGAGCATTTCATGGAGGGATGGATTGGGAGACACTTGGCTTATGAGGGAATCTTATCACATTGAGGTGTCACCAATGGTGGAGGAGAAGAGTTGCAGCACTCACCTTTACAGTTGCTTGAGGAAAAGCAACATTTAGAAGGGGAGGACTATAATATTCCCAATTAGCCATGAGCTAGTTGGAATATTAATTTTTGTTTTTGTTTTCTTGTTTAATGAATAAGAGGATATGGAGATCCATAAATCTCCTTAAATAAGAATAAAAACAATGCCAATGTGAAAGGAAGACATCTTGGCAACTTAATTAAGCACCCTTGTGTGTGAAAAGGGGCTGGAACACCTTGATTGGGTCAACTTTGACCAAATGAACAACACTTTCATGGAGGAGGGGCATACATGATGGGACAACATAGTTTTAGATGGAGACTCTTTGCATGGAAGTAGTGTCATAAATGAATGGGGCTTAGGGTTAGGAAGCTCATCAATTATATAGGGAAGAGGATGGAAACCATATTTCATTATGTTGTTGTTATTATATTTCTGAATATATGGTCTGTTTAGACATACAACTTTCTTTAGTTGTTTAGTTAAGATTGCAATGCTGTTTAGCACAGGGTGTTCCTGGTCAGGAATCCCACCTATTTCCTTGAGAAACCTTTAGGAAGAGTATAGTAATTTACTTCCACATTCAGGCATTTGGCCAAGCTTCATCTTTCATCTACAACGCAGATCGTGTTGAGGCTTGAGTTGTGTTGCAGGTTGCAGAAGTGGAGAACATATTTGGGTCACTTCAATGCTAATTTTCAGTGGAGAAGGGTTCCTTTCCATTGGGAGGATAATAAGGAAGGCCCTTGAGCCTTATTGTAGCATTTGGCATCAGGCCACTTATTTATTTTCCCCTACAATGCAGTTTTTGTTTTGGACTGTGTTATTTCTAGGGAGGAGTTGCAGGGTGGTTTCAGTACACCATTTGGGGAGGAGGTTTTCTAGAGAAGGGATTAGCCTTTTATCTAGGGGATCTATTGGAGGAGGCTACATTATTTGTTATATTAGATCATCCCCATCTTTCTAGTTTATATGTTGCATTGAATCTTCAGCCCTAGGGCTTTGATTCCCATATTGTACATTGGTGTATTTCTGAAAACACTTTGGGGGTACTTTTCTAAAGGTTGTATAGAGCCCAACTCTTCATTTTTATATCTATTGAGGCATATAAAAACCATAGATCTTTGTATATTCATTTTCTGTAGCAGTGCACTTTATGGCTGCACTGTAGCAGTGTTTCGACATTTTGATATATAGTAGCAACACCTCATTTGAGAGGGTTTACTCATTGGAGGCTTATTTATGCATGTTGTATCATTTTTGGCCCATTATATTATACATGTTTGTTGCCGTTATGATGAATGGAAGGTCTCCATATTGGCCTCTTGTTTTTATCTAATGTTTTACACTGCTATTTCCATGGTTTTGCACTATATTCCTGCTTTCCCCATTTGGGAATATTACAATTTACATGGTAAAATGGATCTTAATTTATAACTAATATATTTAATATGATATGTATATTATGATTTCTTTTATCTATTTTTTTTTCATAATTTAATTATTAAAAACAAAATTACAATATAAAAAAATGTGTTTAAAAAATGTTTACATCTAATGTCTAATATATAACATCTAATATCTAACGCCTACACATCCCTCCTATAATCGGTTGTAGAGCACCTCTTTGGATACAATTAATAAAATTACACACACTGAAATTGTAATTACAAAATCCAAGAAACACTAAGCCCGCACACAAAATATATAAGGTACCTATCCAAGTTGAGGGGGCCCTTCCTCTCCCTTGACAAGCACAACTACTAAACTTTACAATTTAAATAAAAGTCACACAACGATCACAAATTAAGTAGGAAAATATTTCCTTATTTCAAACTTATAGAGGAAAATGTACAAAGCATTTATGCCTACACTCTATTTTCAAAACGTATTTTTGCCTCTCTATCATACATTAGATATTTTAAATTTAAAAAGGCTCTCATACTATTCCATTGAACGAGATCTAAAGTTTTATCTAGCTAAAAAATTGATAATAAAAAATAAAATAGATTGACCTCCTGTCAATATTGGCCCTAGATTCAAGCGATTCGGTTCTTCAACATGATAGCGCCAGTATGGATTAATAAGGTACTTTTTTTAGCTATTTTTAGATTTCAGTTGAGCCCATAAAAACCTTGGTAGAATCGTGTTAAAAATAGATAGGCCTAGTCCCTCAAGAATAAGGTTGATCCACATACTTGCAACGACACCCTTGTTGAAGAGAATTAGGGCATCATCCTATGATTATTTCATCAATCCTGGGAGTTTTACTTATGTTGGTTGATGGTATCTTCCAAAATTGGGGGATTTGCAACTATCTGTTTCCATCAGAAAACTTGCAGCCTCATTTTCCTAAAGCAACATCTGCATCTACACTTCACCAAAAAATAAAAAAAACATGCATGTTTATCACTATTCTTTTGACATAAAAAGGCATAGTTAATTAATACCTATGAAAAAAATTATAATTGTGTAATGTTCCAATTGTGGATATAGGAGGAAAACCTACTATAAAATAGGTAGGGAAAGGTAACAAAATAGTGTGAATTATAAGTCCCAGTATCCCCCGACCCCAACCAAAAGTATGCAGATCCTTCTACAACACAATTAGTCGAATCACTTAGTTCTAGTTGGAGACATGGTTCTTCTCTTTTTTTTAACCCTTGCATATTCTCAACATGCCTTATAGACTATTGTGCATTTCTCCATTCATAGAGTATACAAAATATCTCAACTATAAATAACCTACCAAGGGATTTGGGTCCCAAACATTCTAGTCGATTGTGACTAAGTGTAATGTGCACAACAAATTCTTATCGTCCCCCTCACAAAATCTATTCAACTACATAATTTGAAATTTATCTTTTATATAACTCATGGCACCAACAACGAGAGCTCAAATTTGTAAGGATGTCATTTGGATTTTAAAATAAATTGCATAAATTGGTGAAGGGACTGAGTAAACACACATTATATGAGCTTGATGACACGAGTGTTGTTTATCCATCATAAGTACTTTAATTTCATGATCAAATTTCAAAATATCTATTTTATCTTGTTTACCCTCAATCTAGACTACTTTGAGCTATATCCTAACTTGATCCACCTATTTTTGTAAGAAACCTGCTAGGTCTTTCCATTTTGCCTAGTTTTGTTTATAGTGCTCTATACTTGCATGTGTGTCATTACCCTGGGTATTTCTAGTCTTTGAATTATTTTATTCCTTTGGAATGGGAATTTTATTCTCTTATATCTCTTCATTTACATGATATCTTCACGTGAAGTAGATGATAACACATTTTTTTCAGCATCGATGGCTTGTAATATAGAATTAAACCCTTGCACACATTGTTCGACCTCAAAATTTTTCTTTACTCCCTCTAATTCATACTCCAATTCTCAATTATACTTAATCAACTTCAAATTACTTAATTCATTTTTCAATATGATTTCCTGAATTAGAAAAGAAGGAAAAAAGGTTTTTTTTTTATGAAAACATACTATCCATCATTCTTCAGGTTGATAGTCATCAACTCCCCTATTATACAAAAATCCTCATATTTCTTGTTGGGTTCCTTAGCCTCTGCATTAGAAGGGATGTCCCTCCTATCATCCCACTAACCCATTTCTTGTTCCGAATCAACATCTTCTTCCAAAATTAGTTGTGCACACTCCTTATTAAGGGAAGGGGTTTCAGTGTTTTTGAATTGAATCCTATTAAGATTTTGAGTCATTATAGGCATGTCATAATCATCTAATATCTGGACCAATTGGCTTGGATCAACATCATCCCCTATTCCAAACCTTTATTTCTTTGTAGTTTCACAAGTGATATGGATTCATTTATCTTCTAGAGCTAAAACATCTAGAACAAGAGCTTTCAAGTCATGAAGTAATTTAGACTTTCTAACTATTACAAATGTCTTAGGAATGTCACTACCCATCTTTTTGAATTTTATTTTCTTCTTCAAGGTCAATTTTGTGGGCCTTCCAATGAATATTTCTTCAATTAATGTGGCTCGACTCCAATATTTAGTTCTCAAGAATACATCCTTAACTAACAAGTTGATTAACCCATGATGTGTTATACTCATCTTAGTGTTCCAACAAGATTTTTCCCTGGAGCTCATCAATTCTAATGAATGAAGGAGGAAGAACTCCATATTTAATATAACTCTTATGTCATAGATGTCTTAGCAACCTAAATTAGTATATGTATAGAATTTGATAATGACCTTCGCATGTGAGGAACTTCTATATGTAGAAATTTTCCTATGCCCATGGTTTTACGAATTATTTCCTCTGAAATCCATGATCATCCCCCACCAATTGTTAATCGATTCCTTGTAGACATTCCTTCCTTAAGGAAATTGACATACCCCTCCTCCCAAACCATTGCCCCCCTTTAGCTCCCAATCTAGTGAAGGCTAGAATTTCCTCTGTAATGGGAATATTGATGCCCCAAGCCTTAACAATAGAATCTCTTAAGGTCTAGGAAAATTTGAGTGCTACCTCTCCATTAATCCGTGAAACCAATCAAAATATGTTATCTAGCTAGCTTTAGCAAAAATTACCTCAAGTTTAGGATCTTTACATAGTTCTGACATATCATATGGCTCACCACGGACAAATGGTCCTCCCATTTGAATCTTTCTTGATGAGAAAAGGAAAATATCTAATATAAAACCCAACCCCATAGGTTGATGGGAAGAATAGTTTGGGAAGGAAAAAACATAGAGTTCATGCATACTTTTATTGAAGGGGAATTGATTTAATGTGGGAATCATCACAACTTATGCAACAAAGGATAATAATTACATTCAATCATAAAGTCTCATTCCACATATCCATAATGATGGTTTATCAGTCCATCATCCATAAAAGTTCATATTCTCATGAGGTCAATGAATGATTTTAGGATATACAATAGGATTTTCATCATGAAGATTTGACTTCATGTAAACTCAAGCTATGCGGAGAAACACACTCCCCCCAAATGAATTTTTGACCAATCCTCTAGGAAATCAAGGGAACAAGTATAGCTAACAAAATTCACTAATAATCATGCTTTTGAATTAAAAATGAAAGCATGAGGAAAAACATAGTGCTTACATATGGTGAAGAGAATACAGGGTTAGATAAAGGAAAACCAAAGATATATTGTCGAACTTGTAGAGGAATAAAATTTTCAAAGCTGTAGCGATATGCTTGTCTTAAAAATATGTGGTTTTGAATAGTCTAAATAATATTATAAGTCCTCAAAATTCTGAAATTTGATCACATCTACAAGTACTATAATCTATAATTTATTGTGACATGTTTACTTGTAGAATCCCCATTGGAAGTGCTAAGGAAAAAAAAAATTGGAAGTTCTGCATATTAAAAATTATGGAAAATAAAATGACATGGAGCATAGTGATGATTTTCTCCTTTTTATTAAACACACACACACACACACAAATGTATATGTATGTATGTATATATGTATATGTGTGTGTGTGTGTTTTCCCCTCTTTTTCCTTTAAATTATTTCTAGCGAGTAGGTCAGTATTCAAGCAATAACCATCTAACTATGCCAACAAGTTGGTTTATGAAATCAAACTATTTTTATTATATATTTTTTTCTCTATACTAGCAAGCATAAAGTGTTTTTCTACTAGTACAATGTTTAGCAGTGCCAACAAGTTGGTTTTCATTGTTGGATTTATTGATTTATTTACGTAATTGGAAATGAATAATTTGATTTCCTATGAAAAAGTAAAATATTATGCACCAACAATTTGTAAATTGGAAATAATAGAAAATTTTCTAATAAAGGACTTTGTTGAAACTAGCTTCTGATAGAGATTGACTCGATGTCCATTGACTAGAAATGGAATGTGATTTGGATGATTTTTTCTTAGCTTCATAGTGTCATTGTCATATATAATTTCAACCTCGTATGGAACTAGGCACCTTGAACACAACTTTCCCTTGAAGTCTTTGAACTTGGAATCATTCAACAAGGCCCAATCCCTTTCTTGGATTGTTTTATGCTTAGTAAATTTATCATGCCATCTAGCCCGTTGTTGTTAGAAAATTAAATTTTGGTGGAAATCCCCCTATTGAAATTCATCCAAATCATTGAGATGATTAAAACAATTTTATTGTGCTTGTGTAAGATCCAATCCTCCTAATTAAATTCATCCAAATCATTGGGATGATTAAAACAATTTTATTGTGCTTGTGTAAGATCCAATCTCACCTATATGGCCACCTTGAGAGTCTTAACTTCAAATTCAATGGGAAAAACAACATTTTTACCATAGACTAGATCATAAGGGGTATGGGATCTTGTGGTATTTGGTATTCTTCCAAGTGGTTCAATAGACCCAAAGTGCCTTTGGAAGCCCAGTAATCCAATCAAGAGGATGGAGCTGTATTTTCTTTGCCAAAATGGATTCCAATACCTTATTAGTAATTTCCACATGTTTGTTTGCCTGTAGATGATAGGTTTAAGTGACCCTATATTACTTGTTGTTATGTTATTGAGAAAGATTCTTTATCATATGAGAATTGAAATAAGATCCACCATTTATTACGATTTCCTAAGGAACTCCAAAACAGACAAAAAAATATTCAAATATGAATTTTGACACAACTTGTTTTGTAGCTCTTGGAACTGCTTTGGATTCTACCCACTCTATGTCATAATATATAAAAAATAAGATGTGGACCTTGGAATGGGATGGTGGATTAATAGTCCCCACGAAGTCGAAAGCCCATTTCTCAAATAGTTCAATAAAAATCCAAGTTTGAAGAGGCATCTCATTAAATAACCTAGGTTGTCTCATCCTTTAGAATCTATCACAAAGTGTTCCAATAATAGCCCATAATTTATACATTATAACCCACCATTTTTTTAGCAAAGTGATTTCCACAAGGTTTATTGTGGCAATCCTATATCATAGATTTCCTCATCTCTAACATAATGTCGAATAACTAGATCTTCCCCTATGTAGAAAAGGAAACCTTCAATCCATGAATATTGGGAACTTTGCCTAACAATATGCTTATGTTATCCTGGAGACAAATGATTTAGAAGCTTCCATATAGCCAAGTAATTAGCGATGTCTACATACCAAGGAACGTTGGTGGAAATTGCAAAAATATGTTTATCAGGGAACTTATCCTCAACTGGAGTACAATCACCATTGTTAGTAACTCAGGAAATATAGTTTGCAACAACATTATCTCTTCCTCGCTTATTAATGACAGTGATATCAAAATTTTATAGCAGCAATAACCATCTAGTAACTCTAGCATTGGTAACATATTTATTCATCAAATAATTAATATTTGAGAAATCAATGTGTATGAACCTGATAGCCAATAATATAACTGAAATAACTTATTTATTGAATGTACCTTGAAAAAGAATTTATTCTCAGTTTCTATGTAACTAATTAAGCTTGGTGGGGGTTAGGTTCTTACTAATGAAATACATTTTGTAAGGTGTTCGATCCTCTTTTTTCCCAAGTACTGCAACTATGGTAGTAAATGATACATTCATAGAAATAAGAAAATTTATGGACAAGTTGGGAACCCTCAACATTGGTGTTGTTGACAAACATTCCTTCAATGATGAAAAATTAGATTGACATTCATTAATCTGATTGACATTCATTAATCCAATTGAATCCACATTTTTGGAAAGTAAGAAGAATAAAGGAGATGCTACTTTCGTAAATTGATCAATAAATAAGCTATAGTAACTAGCATGACCAAGAAAAATATGTACCTATATTTGATCACCCAAGACTATGCCCTTTATAAGTAGCATAAAACACTATTCATGATTGAGGGAAAGATTAGTTTCTATACATTGTTTAAGCACTTTTTCAAGGTTAGATAAGCATTCATTGTTTTTCAATAGATAGAGAAGTCATCCATGTAAATCTTGACACAATTATGAATTAGGTCAGAGAAAATCTCCAACACAACCCTCTAAAAGGTGGATGGTGCATTAAAAAGTCTTAAGGGAAATATTGTATAGGAAATTCCCCAAGTACATGTAAAAGTGGTATTGTCTTTATGTTTCAGAGAAATTTGGATTTGGTTATAACCGTTAAGCCCATCAATAAAAGCAAATAATTTCCTCCTTGCTAATCTGTCAAAAACTTAGTCAATAAAAGCTTGGGGAAAATGGTATTTCTTAGTAGCCTCATCCAACTTCCTGTAGTGAACGCCAATTATTCGTTTCCCATTTTTTTAGGACCAAGTACTAAGGGTGAAATCCACAGGCTATTAGATATGGCATATATGCAATTTGAGTTCAATATTTTTTGCAATTATTCTTTAATAGTATCTCTCAAAAGGGGATTCATTTTGTGTTGTGGTTGTTTGACTGGTTGAGCATTTGATTTCATATATATGCAATGGATACATGAAAAAATAAGGGAATACCCCTTTCATATCCTTATACTCTAATGAAAATACATCTTTATATTCCTACAAAATATTAACCAATTATTCTTTTTGTTCAAGAGATAGTTGTGCACTAATGTTTAAGGTCCTCAAGCTTGATTTCTACAATTTTATTATTAATTTTAGTTTCAAAGCATGTAATTATAGCGAAGAGGTAAATAAGTGGTATTTTATCATATTTTTCTTGTATAGAAGGCTATAGAACATCATCCAAAAATTGGGAATTGGATTGAGAGGATGAGGTTAAATGAATAAGAAAGGTGCTTATCACATCATCTTCAGTCTCATAATTGAATGATAATTCTTTTTCAATAGTTAAGATAGGTTTTATAATTTGATTATCACATTCCTCTTCCCCCATCCATAAGGGATCATCAAAATCAACACTAGGCTTGGCAGGGGGGTATAGTGTAAGGTACTTAGTAGAGTTTCCATGGGATATGATGATATTACCACATCTAAAACTAATGTAGGTATCAACTGTGGCTAACTACGACCTTCCTAGTATAAGAGGATGTCCCCCTAATTGGGACTTTGGTTGTAATACCATGAAATTGGTTGGGTATTCCCATGAGTCAACAAGAAATACTATGTATTTAAGAACTCTTACCGATTGGATAGTAAAATGATCAACTAGGTCCGAAACTATAGGATTTCCTCTAGGATTAATTCCTAAGTGCTCTATCATCTCCGTAGTCATTATATTAATTGAATCCCCAAGATCTACCAGTGTGTTTCGAATGTGAATCCCTATAATATAAAAATCTACTATCAAACTACCAAGATATTTGTCTTCAGGGTTAAAGTTTTATCTAGCATAAAGTATCTTATTCTTCCAATGACATGGATAGTAGGTGTATCTTTTGTCTTCCTACAAGCTTCTTGACACAAATTTCTTTCACTGCTTTGGAATAGATGTGGATGTTGTTGGTTGCTTAGAATAGAGAATTTTTGACATAGGCATTCAACAATTCCCCCAATAAATAAAACTCAAGTTGTGCAAGAGGTTTTAGTATCCCAATCCTCCCAAGATAAGGAGGGGGTTGAGAAACCCCTAATTTAGAACTATTCATTTCATATTGTTGAATATCCTCTTCTTCATGTTCTACAATAGTTGGAGGAACCCCTTGATTCAAAACTTTCTTGGATAAAAGGGTTATCTATTAACACTCTACGAGAGAGACATAATAGGTGGGGAAACCCTGTGTTTCAACAAAATAAGTTGTCTAAAACCATTTTATTGTTATTTGGATTAGGATTTGGTTATATAAGTAATTGAGGTGAGGGAGGTTTATTTGGAGGCAAATGTAATTGTTGCTATTGAGGTGGTTTTTGGTATTGTTTAGGTGGATGTACAAGAATTTGTAGAACCAATGAAAAATATTTCTATTGCACCTTCACAACCTCCTCAACAACAAAGAAAAAATGTTGCTGTTGTTAAGTGTTACTTTCTACGGAGGAGTTACTGCATCAAGAAAAAATGTTGTTGTTGTTAAGAGTTCCTTTCTACTGTAAGTATTTTGATTTAAAGGTTGTATTCAATATCTATGAAATTTACAAATCCCTAACTTTTTATTGATTCCTATATTAATGACAAGGAATTCACTTAAACAAATTACCCACTCACTCCTGCAAATTCAAATAAATTACTCAGTCACACAAACCCAATTTCAGAACCTAGATTCCTTTCAATTAGATTTAAAATAGAACACTGTCCTTGAGTTGGTTGTGAGATTTATTTCTCTTCAAATATTATAAATATTTACTTCATCATAGTTTGGGAACGAGCTCCAGACTTTTCATATAGGTGTAACATAGATACTAATCCCAAATATACAATAGAAATTGTTGTTCCACACACTCTAAAAATAAAATTATTTACATTAGAAAGAACAAAGCTCGTGATCTAAAAAAAAATTGATAACTCACACATATGATAATTTGAAATATGTAATAACAATTAATGAAATTGCACACATTGAAATTGTAATTGCAAAACCCAAGAAACACTACCTAAGCCCAGACACATAATATAGAGGGTACCTGTTCAATTAGAGGAGGCCCTTCCTCTCCATAGATAGGCATGAATACTAAACTTTACAAGTTAAATAAAAACCATATAGTGATAAAAAAATAATCAGGAGCAAATTTCTTTATATTCAAACTTGCAAAGGAAAATACACAAATCATTTATTCCTACACTCCATTTTTCGAACTTCTTTTTGTCCCTCTATTAGGAATTATATAGATTACATCTAAAAAGGCTCTCAAGTTGATCCATTGAATCGAATATTCTTTTATCTAATTAACAAATTGATAAATTTAAAATATGATAGATAAACCTATTGTCAATGTTGACCCTAGAATCAAGTGATTTGATTCTTTAACAGGTTGGCGCCAATATTGATTGATAAGGTACTTTTATTAAATATTTTCATATTTTGGTTGAACCCATAATTTTCTTGGAATAATCATGTACAAAATAGATAGAATCAGTCCCTCAATATTCAGGTTTATCCATATCCTTGCAATGACACCCTTACTCAAGCAAATTAAGGTATCAACCTACGATTCTTTCATCGATGTTGGGATTTGTGCTTTTGTTGGTTGATAGTGTCTTCCAAAATTGGGGGATTTGAAACCACACATTGCCATTGAATAATTTGTAGCCGCATTTGCCTCAAACAATATATGCATCCACACTTCACCAATAAAGTCATAAAACATGCATTTTCCTCACTATTCATTCGAAATAAAAATCCATAATTAATTAATACCTATGCCAAAAATTATACTTGTGCAATGTTCCAACTAAAAATATAAGAGGCATAAGGGCTATGAAATAGGTAGGAAAATGTAACACAATAATATGAATTCTAAATTCCAACATATATCCGCTCATCCAAATATCCATGTAAGAAAGTTGTTTTAACATCTAATTTCTCTAACTCCAACTCAAGAAAAGCAACTAGTAACAAATATAATATTAACAACTAGCAAAAAGGTTTCATGGAAATCTATACCTTCCATCTAAGAATACATTTTGAGACCAATTTGGATTTATACTTTTCAATGGTACCATCAACTCATTTCTTCATTTTGTAAACCTATTTACCTACAAAAAAAATTCTATCTTTAGGAAGTTCTTCCAGGTCACAAGTTTTGTTTCTCTCCAAGGCATCCGTTTCATTTTTCATCACCATCTTCCATTTGGCACTATTGATATCGTCTACTGTTTATTGATAATGAGAAGGTTCCCCATCACCAATAACCAAAGTAACGAATAAAGTAAAATTGGTATACATTTTTGGAGAATTTCTCTCCTGTGTAGATATTCTACATGTTGATTGTGGAGTTTCCACCTTTTGCTAAATATATTCCACTTTATGACTTCTTTATCATCAATTTTTTCTTCTTGTTTCCTTGTTCATATAGATGGTTTGGTTTGCAACTAAATTCGTTGATTTCAGGTACTTTTTTTTGTATATGTTCCTATTTCAAAGCATCTTCTACACTCTATGACTTAATGAGAGAAGATTCTTCGAATATCACATCTTTGTTGTTGATGTTTTTGTGGGAAGTATGATCCCACAATCTATATCCCTTAACAACATCATCATAACCAACAAAGATATATTTATTTGATCCGGGGTTTAATTTATAACATTTATTTTTAGGAGTAAGATAAGGCTCAAAACTTTAAATTTTTAAATTTGAATAATTGCATGATGCCTTGTCATCAAATATTTTAATTTTGACACTTCACACCCCAACAATATTATAGGAGATGTTATTTCCCATAAAATAAAAATCTCACCATCAACCTTTTCATATGAATAAAACAAATTTCTATGTAGATACATATGATGAGAAGCACCATAATCTAACATCCCATCTCCATAATATTGAGGAACAATACTAATAGAAAAAACTTTGTCAATTATACCTGAGCCTAATTCAATTGGATTTGCATGATTTTCGAGTCATATTTGGATTCTTGTTTTTCCCAATAATACTTCTTGAGATGCCTATTATTGTTGCAATATCGACATCTAAGTTTACTCTTTCTTCAATCTGGACGCACCTATTGATTTTTCTCCTCTTTCCTTGGAGTGACCTTTAGCCCCAGAGCTGTTGGTGAGGGAGTTTCAATACTAGATTTCTTCCTCATCTATTTAGACAATAATGTTCCAACAACGAAATCAAATTAAAGATTTTCAGTTGTACTAAAGCTAATGGAAGTTGTGAAATGATCTCACAGTTCAGAGAATGAACTCAACAATGTAATTTCCTTATATTCACCATCAATTTTAACAACCATACTATCCAATAAGAAAATAAGAATATTAAACAAATTTAATTGATCTATGCTTTACATACCTCCTTTCATTTTTGGGTTGTATAGCTACCTCTTCAAGTAGATTTGATTCGTTAAGAACTTCATCATATAAAGGATGTATAGCTTGGTATAGAGACTAGAAGCCTATTGTTGTTCATTCCACAATGATGTTAAAAAAGATATCATCATTTAGATATAACCAAATTATATTAAGGGATTTGGAACCCAGTTCCTCCCATTATTCATTGATCATCATTGCAGGTTTGTTCCTCCTTCCCAATAATGCCTTCTACAACTCTTGTACTAATAAATCCCTCATTTTAATTTTCCATGATTCAAAGTTGTTTTTTCCATTAATTTTTTCAACTTCAAATTTAGTATTCATCATATTTACCATTATCTTCTACACAAACTCTCCTTCCAAATCAACTTTTTAAATGTGTCAATTCAAAATAAAAAATATTTTGATAGCTCCATTTTTCACAAATCCATTTAGAAACATATTTTTACAAAATTTGTTATTTTAATTTCATTTTTCCAAACATGGTTTCTCAAAATCTATTTCCTAGAACACCCATTTCAACTTGGTTTTTTTTAAAAGGTTTGATTCTCTTTGAAAAAATTAATAGGGTTTATTTTCTTCACAAAAACAAGTTCTATTTTCATAACAAATTTTTTAATGAACTCCAAAAAATTACTTTTGTTTTGTTTGGTGTTTCGGCCAGCAAAATAATGCTTCTGCTCTAGGCTTGAACACATATTTCTTTAGTTCAACTTCTTGAAACTCATTGTATTTTTTATTTTCTTGTTTATACGACTCAAATTCCTCTTTAAAATTTTATTGCTATGGATCCACCTCAACAAGTTTTTTTGGTTGCTTCCTTTTTTGTGCGGGCTTCCAAAACAAATTTGGGTTCTTTCACTACACATAGGTATATACGAGTTGGATTGATCTCTAACCTCCACTGGTGGAAAATATTTAACCTCTACTAGAGATATTTTGATCTCTTCTAGATATAATTTCACTTGACCTTATTTTCTTGAGTGAGTCTCGTTAATTTGGAAACTTAGGGACAAATTACCTCCTTTGGAAAGCCTTCCTCTTCTAGAGAAGACCCTCTTTTCCCTTTGATGAATTTAATTTGGTCAAGGAAAAATATGTTTTTAATGTGAAAGCCCACATATGCACAGAAGTTCAGGTTGGCCTAAAGGAAAAATTGGGTCTCCAAAGAGGCATATAAATACGAGACAAGACATATTCATTTGGACACACATCAATCATATATTCTTATTCTTTTTGGAGGTTCTTACAAGTCTGAAATTGCAGGTCTTCATTAACACATGCAAGTGGAGAGAGAGAGAATTTTAGGAGGGCTGAAATCTATCTTTGACTGTAATTTGACCAATGTTGACATTTTTGTGAGTGGGCATACTTTGACTTGGGAATTTTGATATGTTTTGGAGGATGAATTTTTCTGTGGAGATATCGAACTTTTATGGGCACTTTGCCATGGTTGGTGCATATTGAAGCTACCTTTTGACAACAAAAGTTAACTTTGACTTTGACCAGTTTTTTAGGCATTTTGGGATTGTTTTGATTTGACTTTGACTAGAAAAAGAGGCCGAATTTTCTACTACCATGATAAAATTTTTTGGAGTCCCTTTGACTGTTGAAATTTGACTAGTTAGGGCATATTTGACTACTATTGATTGTTGTTTACTTCGACCAAATTTGAAATTTTGACCAGATTTGACTTTTGGGCTATTCTCTTGGATTTTGGATATTGTTTTGTTAGAAAGTAAAAGTTGTTGACATTTTTCTGTTGGTTGATGAATTGGATCATTATAATCTCCCCGTTGAACATTTTGTGACAATATAATAAGAAGAAGAATTTAGTGTCTCTTGTTATTGATTTTTACTATCTTATATTGTAATTGCATTTACTGTTCTATCTATAATTGTTATTTATCATTGGAAGATTAAATTGATTTCTAATTGAAGGAAATAATAGGCTAAAGTGATTGCAATAGCATAGAACAATGGAAAATTAACATGTTATTAGAGCTAAGGTGAAGACAAGCCCAAAGAATCAAGAAACAAGAGTAATCATCTTTGGAAGAACCTAAAGGAACCTATTTGACTTGGTCAAGATGTCTACCTCTTTGTTCAGGGATAATGACAAGCTAGGTGATTCATCTAACTTTGCTACTTGGAATATGAGGTTGGAAGTCATATTGAATGAAAAGGATGCTTGGAATATGACATATGTGGAAGGAAATGTAACCTAGACACCAAAAAATTCTCTCGCTCCTACAGAGTCCAAATATAAGAAAGGCGAGCTTAAATATAAGAAAATTCTTATTCATTAATTGAAAGATAATTTCCCTACTTACGTTAGAAAATTCAAGAATTCTAAGGACATCTATGATAAGCTAATTGGGATGTATAAGGTCAACAATTTAAATCACATCCTCTCTTTGAAGAATCAACTCAAGGACATGAAAATGAACAAGGGAGAATATGTGCAATCCTATGTCATGTGGATATCCAAATTGAGGGATCAATTGCAGGCTATTGGTGAGCCTATATTTGACAGAGAGCTGGTGTTGGTCATTCTTCAAGGTCTTCCTCTTATTTTGGAAACCTGCATTACTACTATAAGAAATAATGACAAGTTCTCGACATTTGATGTGCTCTCTAGTAAATGTACTCAAGAAGAAACCAGGATGATCTCCATAGGAAGGATTCAAAAGCACGAAGAAGGAGATCCCTCTACATTATTTTCTTAATAAAAGAATAGGAAAGGAAGAGGGAGACCATCTAAAAGGCCCACTCCAGATTCTAGGGATTCCAATAGAAATTCAAGAATGAATTATTAAAAGTTGAATGTTATAACTACCATAAGTTGCATGATCATTATGCCTGAGAATGCCCAGAAAAGAGAGATTCTCCAAGGTCCAACCATGGCTTCAAAAAAAACAAGTTTAATGATAGAAGAAAAAGTGATTCTAGAAGAAGAAGTGCTGATATAAGAAGAATATATTATAGAAGAAGGAGAGATGTCCTCGATGATTGCGAAGAAGGCTATCATCCTCAAAAGAGATCAAGGAAATCAATGTATGAAAATAATGCAGTTGTTAGTCAATTTGAATATATTCTTACTTTTTCTCTTTCTAGTTCCTCTCCTCTGGATTTGTGTGATAGTTGGTTGGTAGATAGTGGGGTTTCTAGACATTTCTATGGGCATTTTGAAGTCCTCTCAAATAAGGTTTAGAGCGAGTCAAATCTAAAAATCACCCTTAGGGACAACTTTACTCATCTTGTGAAGGTATTTGGTTCTATTAAATTTATTTTTGACTTTGGGGAATCTGTTCTTCTTCATGAAGTGATGTATGTTCCAGGACTAAATAAGAACTTGGTATCTACCTTGGAAGACAAAGGGATGAGAGTAGCCTTCATAAGAGGAAAGGTCCTCACCTAGCCTAGGAAATATCGCATAATGAATGATTTCACATTGGGATCTAGAGTTAGAGGAATCTATAGAGTTAATGGGATATCATTACAGGCTATGGTCCATGATATCAATCATTAAAATGATTTATGGTACCGAATGTTGGAACATCTACATTATGAATCACTTCCTAAAGTAAATAAGTTGGTCTCTTGGATGCTTGATGTTCTAGCTAGTCATGATGGTGTATGTCCGAGATGTGCTAGTGGATAGATGATAAGGGGACCATTCCCCTCCAACGAAAACAAGAATAATGATATTATACAACTCATCCACTCTGACCTATGCGGACCCATGTCTATGCACTCACTTGATGGCTACTTATAATATATTATCTTTATTGACGACTTCTCCAGGAAAACATGGATATACTACTCGAAGCATAAGGATGAGGAATTTAACATGTTTAATGACTTCAAGGCACTGATAGAGAATCAAACAGGGAAATGAATCAAAGTTTTCAGGTCTAAAAATGGTCGAGAATATACCTCAAATGAGTTTGTTGAATTTTACAAGGAGGTCGGAAAAAAAAGAGAGACTATTGTATCATGTAATCCCAATAAGAATGGTGTGGCTAAAAGAAATAACAAGTCTGTTATGGAAGCTTCCCAAGCCATATTATATGATCAAAATTTGTCGAAGTTCCTTTGGGTAGAAGCTACAAATACAATGGTCTATGTTCAAAGCAGGGTTCCTCATCAAGCCCTGGATAAAAAATTCCCAAAGAAGTGTTTATAGGTTTGAAGCCGGATATTGGTCATCTAAGGATATTTGGATACCCTGTGTACTTCAATGTGTTGAAGGCCAAGAGGAACAAGCTGGAAGCCACCAAAAATAAAGGTACGTTTTTTGGATATTATGAAAATTATAAAGCCTTTAGAATATATATATCTGGTTAAAGGAAACTCGAGTTTAGTAGGGATGTAACCTTTGATAAAAATGTTTCCCTTGGAAAATCAAGGGGCCTTCCTCTGCCTCTTCCTGTTGAGAATAAAAATGATGATATGGACCTACTAGAAGTTCCTTCTGTAACAGAATATGAGTAGGATATTGTTGATGATCCCATGGAACCTATGGATCCCTTAGATCCTCCTCCAAGTGAAAATTCTATCGGGAAGAGACCCCTTTGACTTCGTGATACATTACAGGATGCCAAGGGACATATTTATGCCAAAGGAGCCCTTAGAAAAAGAAAGAATCAATGTCAGTATGAGGGGTACATTGTAGCTATGAGATCCATCAAACAGGTTGAGCCTCCCACATTTGAAGAAGTTGTGAAAGAGTAGGTTTGGAAGAATACCATGGCTGAAGAGTAGGAGTCTATTATGAAGAATGATATATGGTATGTTGTTCTAACTTATAAAGGAAAGTATGTCGTGACCTCGAAGTGTTTATACAAGATCAAGCATGGATCTTATGGAAGCATTGAGAAATATAAGGCAAGTTTTGTGGCTAGAGGTTTCTTCGAGAAAGAGGGAGAAGATTAGGATGACATCTTTGATCTAGTTTCCAGATACACTACTATTCATTGTATTTTTTCCCTTTGTTATAGCCCTATTTACCACTCCATTATAGTGAGAGAAACCTAAAATCAACTTTCCTCAGTTGTTTGGCTAAAATGTATCCCTTTTCACCTTTTATTTTACTTATGTGAGATTTATCACATGATAAAAGGGTGAAATTACATAATTGAGCAATTTCTCATAACTATTTTACCAAAATATTATAATTATGAGATGATAATTATTTCATAATAAAGAAAAATATCATAATTGTGAAAAAGGTTTCTAGATTTTCCCATTCCCAAGGATACTGACTTGACCCACTTATTTATGAGTTGGCTAGGGGTCCATTATTTTAGAAGTTTCCTAACTTCTCAAGCCCCTAGGTGTCTAGATACATTCTCCCAAAGGATGGAATGAGCCTATATAATCTCACCAAGAGGAAAGGGACTGCGAGGAGAGTATCCAAACTATAGGGAGAGAGCTCTTCCATTTTGGGAGATCTAGTCTTGGAGAGCTGAACTCTTTATGAGATGAGATCTTGATTTTATGCTACCATTTTGCTGCCATATAGGGAGCTTGTGAGGCCTTAGTTCTATGTGAGTGCTATTCATTCTCATTTATTGGATCTAGTGGGGAAACTATGTCAGATCGTAGAGAGGAGACGCTATTGGTTCTCTCCCTTACATGATCGTGCTTCAGATCATGTGATTGGTTTATGATATCATTTATCTAACGATCTTCCGAGGAATTTCCCTTGTCATCCTTGAATGTATGTGATTGTGTGCATGTGTTGATATCGGAAGTAGATCAAGTAGATTGCTCATTTGGAGCGCAAGAATTCTGCTATGAACTCAAGATCCGTCCCCAAACTGCGAGGAGGAAAGGTACTATTCTCTTCCTCATAGCGTAAATCAAATTGCATGTTGCTTGTTGAATCATATGGGATTGGGATCTTTCGAATCTTCTTGGTCATGCCTTTTTCTATATGGTGATCTATAGGACATTAGATCATGAAGCAACAAATCCTTACCATTTCCATTGCAACAAAACTGGTGCTTTCAATGAGAGAACACTCACTTTTGTGTCCGCTATGCCTTACATCCTGATCATATCCTCTTGTTTTCTATTTTTTGGGTTGCCTCATATTTTTTTGACTATTTTTGACTATTTTTCAGGGTTATTATCTCTGTGATTCATATCTAAGTTGATATTAGATTTGGAGTTTTGTTTTTTGATTTTTTATACGAGAGAATAATAGATCATGCATTTAAAATAAATTTATGGAATTTTCTATACAAAATTTGATTGAATTAATCATAAATATGGATTCCTCTCAGAATTTCATCCAAAAACAAAACATAAATCACTAAAAAAAATTTTTGTATGAGGGATTTATGGCCGATTGAATTTTGCTAGCTGAGTTTTTTTTACCCTAGACGCGACCTTGTAAGGCTTTACCCATAGCCGGGACACCTTAGCCATTGGCTGACAAATTAGGCCCATGACCAACCTGGTTCAGATAGTTCTGTGCCAGTGGCTGAGGATTTTAGCCCTCTGAAACCCTTTTCCTTAAATCTAAAATCTTTATTTCTGCATTTGTACAGTCTAGGCTCACTGTGTACCTTCTGGATCTGGTCCATATCTGTTCTTTTCATCATTTTTCTTTGGGTTGGTTAAGTGCCTCTTTAGAGGACTTGTTCTCTTTCATTAGGCATCAAACTTTTCATTACTTGTCGATCTTTTGAAAACATATTTGGATCCATCATTTTTTGTAGCTGATCAATTGTCCTATGTTCCTAATCTGATCTATCTGGATCAATTTGTTCAAGGTCTTCCTTTGTTTATCATTGCTTGAGTTTCTTCTTGATTTTTTGATTTAGGGCCTTGGTTTGAGTTTTGAGTTTGGTCTCTTGACTTCATTATCAGTATTGGTTGGCTGTATTCAATGATTTTTTGGATCTGATTTACATTTTACATTTAGATTTTGGTATTTTTTCTCATTTTCATGCCTTCTTGTTGAGTGGTATTTTATTTTTATTTTTGGTCATTAGTGTAAAAATGGTGGTGTTGTGACCGATTGTGAAATTTTCATTTGATAAATTTATTTTGAAAGTGTTTTGTCACATTGTATCACTTTCTTTAGGATCTTGTTTACGCCTCTTTGCCACTACGGTGTGGTTTAGCCCCTTGTAGAGCATTGTCCCTGGTGGAGCCATTGTGCTGCAGCCCTAGCTTGATTGACATTACCATATTTTGTTTCCACTTTGGCTTTCTTTTTTGATTGCTTTGAGTGTTTTTTATTGGCCTTTGTTTCCCTAGTTGTTTCGCTTTTGGAGGGCTTTGCATTCTTTCTTGGGAGACTTGTTTTGGTCTCTTTCTTGGTTTGAGTTTTGGTGTTTTTTTGCGTCATGCATTCAAATTATTGGGATATTTTGCATTCAGGAAGATTTAATGAAAAGTTCATCTTAGTAGGAATTGGTGTGTTAGATAATCTCTTGCCCTCTCGTATATAGAATTCATCGAATTGAAAAATGAAAATTGCATATAACTAAATTAGGGTGACTAACTAAGAGTCCTACACACCATTTCAGTTTCATGCCACTTCCCGCTTGTATAAAAAAAAACCATTAAAATTAACACGATAATAAAATAAACTCAATTCATCCTTAATTTTTACTAGTAGTACACCAATACTAGTTTAGGCTAGGGTCTTGGAGATAGGAGTGTGAGTTAACCACTCCAAGACCACAAAATCAACTTAGCAGCTTGCGGTAGGGAGTAAAATCCATTTTCCGTAGTGCGGTCTGGAAAGCCCTCCTAACAAAACGGTTAAGCATAAGGTCACACTTAGGCTATGCAGGGTGACATGGCCCATTTCGCTTAGTTTCAGTTGGCGCGATATAGTGAAATTTTCACACATACGAATGGTGTTTTATAACTTCGAGACCACTTGGGAGGTAAATATTAAAAGGGTTTTGGTCTTGGATCCTTTTGGGGTTAAGTTTCATGCCCTTGTGTGTTGATTTTTCCAACAACTGTCCCCCCAGGTTGTGTTATTGTATGTGGTGACCACAATGCCCTTTCTTTCTAGGGCTCATAGATAGGTACAGGGTTGGGGTCGTCTTCTCTGTAACTGGGATAGATATTAGCCATACTCTCTCAGTCATCTTAGGGGGTGTTCCACATCTTGTGGGGGGAATTTTTTCAAGTTTGCAGCTAAAAGGGCTGGGAAGCAGATCACTAGTATAAATATTCCACCGCAGACTTCTTTGTATTATGTTTGCGTGTGCTATCTTTTACGATGTTTCTAGAGTGTGTTGTTTGGTCTAAGTCAGTAGTCAGGCCTTAGGGTGTTTTTAATAACTTAATTATGTTTTATTTATTATCACCTTGGCTGAATTTGTTCGTTGATATTCATGATCTTCAAGGTTAAATTCTTGAATGAAGTGGACTTATTTCTCCTGCACGGAGAGTGCCTGTCGGTGCTCATGACTAAGGCCATCACATAGTGTTGGAATCTATATCTCTCCCCACTGATAGTGATATGGATTCTATTGAGACTCTGGCGGATGACTCTGATGCTCCCGCCAATCCACCTTTGACTAATCCTTTAGGGCCTACCTTACTAGCATTTCAATATCTTGAAGGAAGGTTCTACATTGGATTACAATTACGTGCCTTACATCTGTCCTGTGGTAGATGTAGAGAACTCTATTTCCCACCTCGGTTTTCGGTTTTCACCTTATTTCTCCAAAATAGTTAAACTATAACATATCCATGCATTCAACAAGCACGATAATTACCTTTGAAAACTAGTGCAAGTAATCAGAATGCTGGAAATTGCGAGAAATATCGACACATATATGACCATTCAACACATTTAAACACGGTGATTTTTAGTCAAGGTGACCCTGAAAAACCCCCTACAACTCTTGAGGAAAACTGATTCCAAAGCTCCTTCTTATTTACGGAAAATGCTTTTTACGGTGAAATATTCGGCAAAAGTAATGAATCTTTACAACTTATCTCGTTTTCCGTGCTTAACCACGCCTCGGAAAAATGTGCAAACAACAAAAAGCAGAACAAATAATTGCTATATTGCCTCCTTGATTTCGTGCCAGAAAATCTGCAATAAATACGAGTTTGTGCGGCCTCCTCTCGATTTACGTATGTAAAGAAACAACAATAAATCTTTATTGTATGGATCTCTCGATTTTCATGCCAAAAAGGACGTGGGAACCTTGCTACCTCACGGAATCTACCTCGATTTTCATGCAGAGGACAGCCACTTGGCGTACGACCTACCTTGAAATTTGATTCCAACCAAACCAGCCTCTTGCTGTCTCGAAATCTGTACTTAAGCTGGCTTGTCTGACCTCTTGGAAAATATTAACGAAAGGCTGGCACATGCGGCCTCCTAAATCGTGCCAAAATATGCCTTGGAATATGTGCCAAAATCATTTGTCTGGGACTTGCTAAAAATCCTTAACTGGAATGTGTGCCAAGCTGTCTCCTTGTCCTCCTTTTACTTGAGGAAATCTCCCTTGCTCTCTTGCTCTCCTTCTCTCAATCTGCTCATGAAAGAGAGAATGAATGACCTTTTCCTCATTTTCCTCCTTTAACCTAACCCTAAGTGACTTTTGGGGAATCTAAATCCAATGGCTGAAATAGATTGAGATCTAGGGTGAGATCAAATGCTCATTTAAATCTCACTTTCTATTTTTAATTCACCCACTTTAATAAAGACCAGCAGTCACATTTATTTCCAAAGTCACTTTTCCTTTCTAATTTTACATTGACTTTATTAAAGTCACTTTAAAATTAGACTTTAATGGCACTATCACTTAAAGTCACTTTTAAATTAGATTTGACTTTATAAAAATTATAAAATCACTTTATGAGAAAAAATTAAATTCTTTTGGACCTTTTCTGGCCCAGATCCAGCCTTAGGGAACCACGTCTCCATTGGCTTAAATTTAACTTACTCCCTCTTGCAGGAAGGTGTTCCTCCTACACACCCATCTTGTCTCTGAGTAGCATGCTTGCCAGGTGGTAAGGCTTTTGGTAAGAATATCTTACAACTTTTGCTCATCGGTGGGAATATACTCAGAAGCTTCACGACTCCTTTCGAACATAGTCTCGATGAAATGATATTTGATCCAGGTAATAGCTGGCACAATCATGAAATCTTTGGATTCTTGACTGAGTTTAATGTAACTGCGATTATCACGGTAAATCGAAGGTCTCAACGGCTGACCAAATAAGCCAAACAACATCTTGCGAAGCCGAGATGGCCTCACAACTTAAGCTAGGCTTACATTTGCCATATACTCTGCTCCCGGCGAACTCATTATCTTTTGCGATTCTTTCGAATTTGTCATGACACCTTGCCCAGTTAGCCCAAGCAGCACTGCAGTGCTCTTCCTATGAGCACAACTTTGCCCAATCAAAGATCGGTGTAACTTTGCCAATCTCCTCCATCCCCACACGTGGTGAGACCATAATCCACTTGTCCCACACTAGAGTATCGCAAAATGTGTTTTGCAGCCACCCGATGAACCTTCTGACTCTACATAAATGACTCATCGATGAGCGCAAAACAAATATAGGTCTGGTGTTTGACCAAATACATCCAAGGAACCAATCATTTGTCTATACAATGTAGGATCCACCAAATCGAATCAAACATGAAGCTTCTTCGGTTGGTGATCCTCCCGGTGTCGGCATGGGTTTACAATCCTCCATGTGGAATGCACGAGATGTCCACAATATACTTCCCTGCCCCGGGAATAAATGCCCCTCCTCTGCCCACACCTCCCAAACCCAAAGTAATGCATCAAGCAGTGTCTTGTCTCAAACTCCAGATCTCTCTTGCGGTGCTCTATGAGTCTCTCACACTGTAATGACCAAGTCATCCACATACGAGCACGAGAATGAGGGCTCCTACTATCACAATATAGTAAAGGTTGAGAGATCTGCCTCACTCTTTGTGAAACCCATCTTACGCAAGTATGTATCTATCTGGAGTACCAAGCTCGGGAGCTTGCTTGAGCCATAAAGGGCCTTCTTCGGTCTGCCACACATGGGACTCCTTCCCATGCACCTCAAAAACCACGTGAGTGCTTTCGATATGCACCTCCTCTGGCCTGAAGCCATTGAGAAATGCGATCTTCACATCCATGTTTGGTGGATCTTCCAACCCATCTCTGCTTTGCTATCGATATAATGGGCGGATCGAAGTATATCCAAACCCACGGGAGCAAAGGTCTCCTCATAATCCAGCTCCCTCTGCAGGAGGGCCTCTGTAGCCACAAACCTTGCTTTGAATTTCTCAATCTTTCTCCATGCACGGCATGCTTTACCTTAGCAAAGCCATGCAGAGTAACACGGATTTGCCCTCGGGCCTCGTACACCACCTCCCAAACATCATTCTTCATGATGAAGAATACTCCTCTGCATGGCCTCTCCAGGACCTGCGGCCCTGAAGCTGCCTCCTCCGCAGCTCGAGGCTCGAGTCAAGGATGTCTTTGGTAGCCATTGCCATATAGCCACAAACCTCTCGAGGGTGGTGCCTTTCTCTTTGGGCAGGCCTCTTAGGCTCGGCAACGAGATGTGGCATCTCTCAAGGTGTCCTACGAAGCCACTTGGGCTTCCTCACCCTGACACCACTTCTCCCGCTGGAAAATGAAACTCTCTCTCCATCATCATTAGGAGCTTCGAACTCACACAAGATAAATCTGCTGTCCTCTTACTGCCTGAACTTTGTAAACTAAGGTACCGTGTGAACCTCCATCGGTGGACTCCCCGATGAAGCATACGTGAATTTGCTCACATGCGCCTGCTTACCACATTTCTCGAGCCACTTGCTCAGCCAGGACCTAACATCGTCATAGATGTACCTCAGGATCCTCTACGATCCTACCAGGATCCACGTGACTCAGCTATTTGCTAAGTGCAGGTGATCTAGATACTTTAACTCCGTGACCTCTGAAGGCCCTATCCTCCTCCCGAACTTCACATCCAGCGACAAAAACTTTCCTACGTGCGGGAATGTAAATCGAAGACCTTTGAGGTCTCATTGTAGGCCACAAAGATACCTTCTGCGGTGGGCTCTAGTTTGGTCCTCTTCCTTGGGTATGTAGGAGTATGTGATACACCCAAAATCTGGTGACCAATATAGACTATTTGGAAAAATCCTCCTCAGGAGTCATACTTCAAAGCCCGATGCAAAATCTGATTGCTGCCAATATGTGTGTTTACAGACCTCTTTAAAAGCAATGGCAACCCCTGATCATGTAACATGGCTTTGGCGGCCCCTCAGATGGATCTGTTCTTCCTCTCCATAACCCCGTTACGGTGGGGGTTGTAAGAACGTGCTCCCTCCCTAATGTGCCTCCGCACAATAGTCAAACCAACTCTCCAGGGTGTACTCTCCTCCATTGTCTAGACCTCGGACTTGCTCTTCCGACTTGTTTGTGTCTCCACAAGGAAAGCTTTGAACTCCTGAAACCGCTTGAAGACCTCACTCTTGGTCTTCAAGAAATAAATCAGTCCTCACAAGGTGATCATCAATGAATAAAAAATAGTACTCATATCCACTCAAGGAAACATGAGACATCCAGTGATTCCATTAGAATGAATCAAATCAAGTATCCACATTAAACAGCATCCTTTGGGAAAAAGGGATTCCCAGCAAGCGCCCATCACACATCCTCTGCAAGTATCAAAGTGATGATCTTGAAATGCGGCACACACAGTAGTGATCTCTCGCCAAGGTCCTCAGGCTCCATGATACATATGCCCATCCTACGAGTGCCAAATCTCACACAAATCGGGGCATGGCTGTGGTGCCTCTTGCTCAATGCCAAAAGGGGCTGAAATGAAAACTTGTACACCTTTTTCATGGCGTACACCTATCCTCTATTCCAGAATGGTAGTGCCCTGAGACTCTATGTCGGCACTGTCACCCACAGACAATATCTCACCATCCTCTCTTGTCCTCTAAGGCTGAGGCAGGATACCAGGGGTTCCTATATCTAAAGCACAAAGAACATCGACACCTTCAAGGAGGTTTGGACTCCCTCGAAATGTCAGTGTTCCCACATGACTTGCTCTAACAACTCTGTCATCAAGTACTACCTCTATATCGGTGCACCCTCTCCCCAAGAAAGCTACGAAGTACTCACGGACTCTGTCATGTGGCGTGAAGCCCCATTGTCCACAGCACGGATACCGAAGATGCTCTCTAATCGAGGAAATGCATCTCCCTACGAACCTCTATGGCGAGATGATCCCGCACTAGAGGACTCACCTGTGATGAACCCAAACTCTGGTCAACGTCACCAAAGTCCTCAACCTCTGCCCAGGAAGCGCCATGCTCTGGTTCCACTTCTTCATTTCTTCTTCTCGGGACACACAAGCGCATAGTGTCCCATTTCGACAATTCCAACACTTCACCTTGGAATGTATACGTGTGTTATCTGTTTACCTTTACCTTTGCCTTTGCCCCCACCATTGCTTGTGGAAACCTGCTTATTCCCTTTGCCTTTCTTGCATCACGCTAACCAGGTGCTACATCCTCATCTGCTCAAGCGGCTTGGTTGCCCCAAGAGGCCGACCCTTTCTGAATCCTCTTTGAATGCAATCATCCCAGCGACCTCTCCATAGGAAGGGTCTCCCGTGCACAAACCCCACTAAACAAGTTCATCCATGAAATGGGAGGCCATTCAGCACCAATGCACCAGCTCGGTGGGATGAATGGCCTCCTCCAATTCTTTGCCAACTCATCTCTCACATTAGTAATATTTGTGAGATATCCATTGCCACTATCGATCTTACCCATCTTAATGTTCTTCGACTTCTCCTTGAGGACCATTTCCGGTTCTCATTGGTACTACGGTAGAGGTTGGTCAATCTTGTCCACATCTCATGAGCATTTTTATTTTCCTCTCACATGAGAATGCAATAGTATTGATTCCGTCTAGAATCGGTCTCTTACCCTTGTTGTTCTTTTTATTATATCTTTCATATTAGATGTATGTTGGCTATTCAGGACACAGTGCAGGTATGCACCATTGTAATCCCAGACTTAAACATCTCAAAAGATACTCTACATTCTCTCCTTCCAAACTCACGTAATTGGTAATGCCCATCCAACCCTATCCTCCACCCTGGAGTCCCAAAGACATCACGCTATCCTAAAAACTGAAAAATAACTGCTAGCTGTGTAAAGGTAAAAATTACGTTTGTGAAAAAATAAGCTAGGCTGAATTTTAGTGAAAATGTTATTTGTATTTTTTCTCACTATTTGTCTAGCGCTCTTCGGCCTCAAGCTCACATTACCATGTAGAAATTTCCTATTTCCACCCGGTTTCGGTTCACCTTAATTCTCAAAAATAGTTAAATGCCTCCATATCCATACATTCAACAGCGGAAAAAATAAATTTTCTTGAAAACACAAATTACAAAGATATTACGAGAATGCGGGATACGAAATAAATATCGACACATACAGAGACGACCATTCAACACATTTAAACATAGTGATTTTTGGTCAAGGTGGCCCTGGAAAAACCCCCTACAACTCTTGGGGAAAACCGTTCGAAAGCTCCTTCTTATTTACGGAAAATGCTTTTTTTACGGTGAGAGAAATATTCAGCAAAAATCAACAAATAAACTTTACAACTTATCTCGTTTTCCATGCTTAACCACAGCCTGAAAATGTGCAAAACGAGAAAAAAAACGAGGCAATGATAAATCTTTGTATAGCCTCCTACGATTTACCGTGCCCGGAGAATTTGCAATAAATGCGGTTGTACGACCTCCTCGATTTACATGCAAACAACAATAAATCTTTATTTGTACGGATCTCGATTTTTGTGCCAAAGGATAGCGGAGACCTTGTTGGCCAACTGAATCTGCCTCGATTTTACCGTGCAAGAGGGTGACCACTGCTATACGACTGCCTCGAAATTCATGCCAAACAAACCAGCCTCTAGCATCCTTGAAATCTATTTTTAAAGCCACATGCATTCCTTGGAAAATAATGAAAAAGGAAGCTAGCTGTACGGCCTCTCCTAAATGAGTGCCAAAAATTTGCCTTGAGATGTCAATGCTAGCTGGGTTATGTGACTTGCTGGGAAATCACGCCTTGGAATGTGTGCCAATTTCTTTGTCTCTCTCCTCAGCATAGAAATCTCCCTTTCTCTCTTGCTCTCCTTCTCTCAATCGCTCATGAAAGAATGAATGACCTTTTCCTCATGCTCTCCTTTAACCTAACCTAAATGAGCTTTTTAGAATCTAATCAATAGGTAAATAGATTGAGATCTAGGGCTGAAATTAAATGCTCATTTAAATCTCACTTTCTATTTTTTAATTCACCCCACTTTAATAAAGACCCACTTGGTCATTTTATTTCCAAGTCACTTTCCTTTCTAATTTTACATTGACTTTATTAAGTCACTTTAAAAATTAGACTTTAGTAACTTATCACTTAAAGTCACTTTTTAAATTAGATTTGACTTTATAAAAATTATAAAGTCACTTTAGGAAGAAAAAATTAAATTATTTTGGACACTTTTTCCCTAGGCCAAAGATCAAAGCCTTAGGGAACCACTTTGTCCTTGGTAACAAATTTCCAACGTGGGTCTGAAACTACATTACCATAGGCATCAACAGTCTCAGATACCATGACAGCACTTGCCCACCTCTTAGCATGGCTATTCCTGCTCCTCTGTCCACACCTCTCACTTCTTCTTGGGGCATTCCACCAGTCTCATCTATGACTCCCACTAGTTTCCCAAATGTTTGTGTGCCCACACCCTCCTCTATGTCGACTACGGTACCCCAACCTAGTCAACCAGTAGGTTTAGGAATTTACACACCATAATTTTCCCAACTAACTATTCTTGTTCCTAAATTAGGCATGGTTACTTCCAGGAATTTGTGGGGGGGATTTCCAGTTGTCCGTAGTCATCTTGGGGGCAATGTAGCTTTTATTATGTTGCAAGCTTGGTATAATTCACTCTTTGGAGGGACGCCACCTACCAATACTTTTACTGAAGGGGCAGGTTTACCTAGGGGTAAAATCGCTACCAATACCATGTCTTACCTTGGTCATTCCCCTTGTCAGTCCTACTACACAATCTGGTCCTTCTTTTCACCCTTGGTACAACCCCATTAACAATCATGCTTTTGGGGGTCCATTTATCTCTAGAGGTTTTTACCCCAGGGGGCAACATCCATCTACCAGTTATCCTAGCCCATAACAACCATTTGTTGGGGCGAACCCTTTTCACTACCAAAAAACACATCCATATAATCCATTTATGGGGGGACCACAAGGTTGGCTAGGGGCTTCTCCTACCTATGACCCATTCATTCAAATTCACAATTTGTTTCTATCCTCTCTTGATTTATTAGATTTGGCTAAATTTCCTAATGACCCCATTCGTCATGATCTGTGGTGGATGGCTATGCCCACCAAATTACCATCTGATATTCCCAAGTTTGAAGGGAAGCCTGGGGAGAATCCATCTACCCACATCACCACCTACCATCTATGGTTCTCATCTAATTCGTTAGTGGATGATTATGTTAAACTTCACTTGTTCCAAAGAATGTTAACCGAGGATGCTTCTAAGTGGTACATCGAGTTAGATACTACATCCTATGGTGATCTTTCCATTTTAGCTCAAGCTTTCCTAACACATTTCTAGTTACCAACTTGGTATGATCTTGACTCTGACCTTTTGTCTAACTTCAAACAATATGATGCCACACTCATTTATGATCATATTCATGAATGGCATCGTCACAAGAGGTTGGTAAGAACCAAGTTGCCCAATGAAATTCTCTGTAAATGGTTAATTATATCACTATGACCATAAATTTCCAAAATTTTGTCCATGTTTCAAGCCGTTACTAAGGAGAAAGCTATTCTAGCTGCCCAAAATTTGGATCTCATATTATTCATAGTCGGGTACATTGTATGAAGTATTTCCCAATGCCCCTAGGCCTTTCATTGACCCACCTAAACTTGTTCTTGGCCCACATGTCGATGGTGTGATTGGGTTTGTTTCCGATCCCATGAGCCAACTTGTTTCCCACCTTTGGAAATTGATTATTACATCTCAAGCCCCAAAAAGTGCATCTGACTATAATAAAGCACCCCCTCTTGACTAGTCCACCGATGTTCTTACGGTGAAGTACACTAGGCCTAAGAACAGTGCTCAAACCGGTGGTAAGAAAAACAAGAATAATGAGAGAAATAAACAAAAAAACCAAACTACCCAGAATTATACACCCAATCCTCAAAATCAGGGAGGGGGCACTAGTGAGCGTCACCGTAAAGTCAAGTTCCCTTGTAAAATTTTCCAAGCTGATCATCTCACCCATGAGTGTCCTTGAATGGATAAATTTCATAGGCTTATTTCACCACCATCTTCTCAACAACCTATTTTTTTAACTCATCCATTCCCTACACAACCCCAACAAAAAATTATTGCTCAACCTTCTCAATCTCCACAAGTGGGCAATGAGGGGTCCCATCCCCCTCACAATTCAGTCGTATTTATGTGCAATGAAGATGTCAACGTGACCATGTGAACTAAGTCCTATGATGTGACTGAGTCAAGTTATCCTTCCAAGGAATCACCAACTCCACCTAGTTCCACTGGACCTATCACTCTAGATAAGCCTATGGAACCTGTTTATCGCCCCCAAGGGTGTTTTACGTAATACAACACACAACTCTTCTGCCAGGGCTGCTCAAAATTATAGTATTTTTGAATATCTTTCCCAAGAGCCTTGTGCCATTTCTTCTTTGGAGGTCTTGCAAAGCTGTCCTAAACAGCACAAAGACTTGTTATCTGCCAATGGTGGAGTTGACCTAACTGACTCTGGTGTCATTGCCTTCAATGCCAATAAATCTTCCCTTTCATATCACTTTCCAGATTATTGTGTGAGTTTCCCAGAAGAATATCCATCAAACTTTGGTAGATGAGGGCTCTTCCACCTGTGTCATTTCCATATCTTGTTGGAAATATATTGGCGCTATGACTCTTGCAACGTGTAATACCACTCTCCAAATATTTGACAGTCACACTTTCATTACTAAGGGGGTCCTCCAACATTTTTCCATCAAGTTAGGGGGGAAAATGTTACATGTTGATGTTGAAGTCGTCAACCCTCCTTTAGATTATAACCTGCTCCTTGGTCATAGTTGGTTTTATGCCATCACCGCAGTGGTCTCATTTGTATTTTGTTTCCTTTTCTTTCCTCATGAAGGAAATATCATCGCCATTGACAAGCTTTACTATTGCATGCCATCAACACAAATTTCCACTACTTGAACTACTATACCACTTGTGGGGGACCAACCTGGTCAGTTTCAAAGTTTTGGCGTTGGAATTTTTAAAAGTTCTACTCTTATGGGGGTTTTTCCTCAACTCCCTTCACCCAACACTCCTTCGACTCCTATCATTGCTCCTATGCATATGATCTCTTCTGGTGCCTATAGACCCCATATACCTCTTGATCCATGGGTAGGGTCACCTATTATTATATAAGATGATCAACCTAGTGAGCACCCTCTACCACTTGTTGTGGAAGAGATACCTCTTCGGCAGTCCCGTCAGTCCCTCCTGACGTTGGTCAGAAACTCCAGCATCTTATGGAATATGGTCAGGATCCTCCACCCACATGGGCCACCACACCGCTTGTTCCACCTGAATCTCTCATAGACAAACCACTATGGATTGTCAACTTGACAATCATGGATCCCTCCATTGATAATCTTGGGGAAGTTATGCATCTTTATTCCTCTAATCTCTTCGATTTGGAATGAGTCGAGGCTAGCACTTTAAATATTGAATTGACCTAGGGGGCACCTTCCCGATGTTCCTTTCTATTGCCACCCATGGACCGAGTCAAGTCTTGGGATTTGACTATCGAACTTTCCGATGAATTGTCCAACTCCTTTCCACCTATTGACGAGCATCTCCTACCCTATTTATGTCTTGATCCTCCATTATGTCCTTAGTTTAATTTCGAGAGTGCGACTATGTTAGAATGTCCCTGGCATGGTCAAGCTTTCCAGATTGGGCAGTTTAAATTTCTTTTGCATGGCCCCACCTTGGTGAGCCATATGGTACCTCCACTCCTCCATGAGTTTATGTATGGAAACCCTTGGCATGTGCCCCGATGTGGGCACACCTTAGCGTGACCTATTAGATTGAGATGCGCTTGTACATATTGTACATAGTAGTGTGATGGTTTATCTCTTTTTTGGTTTGGTGTGTGATGTGAGTATTTATCATGCCTTATTTATGCCAAAAATTGTTTTTTTTTTATTATAAAATCCAATATATATATATGTCCTATTTTTACCTCATCCATGTTTTATCCGTTCCATTATGTGATTTAACCATGGGTCTAGTCTTTTTAGATGGTTTTTATAGGATAGGGTGGTGTTTTATTGTGACATCCATTGGACCTTAGATACGTTTCTCTGAACCAACATATAGGGGTAGGTCATTTTCGCCGATTTTGCATTTTCACCGCCAACACTATTTTTATGCCTTAGGTCCAACCCCATCATGTTGTGACTTTCACCATTTCCTCTATGCATGTTGTATCCTAGTGGTAGAGCTTACCTACTCATGGCTACCCTAGTTAGCACCTTCATGCCAAATTGGTATCCATGTAGTCAATTTTATTACCTTTTTAGAATTCCTCCTTTTGGCCTACCATGACCTATAATTTGAGCCTCATTTCATCTTCTTTGTCTCTTTTCTGGCCATTCCCTAGGAGTATTCCACACTTTATCCCACATTATTTCCATTTTTTATTAGCCTATTTTTGTAGTTTGAGCTTTAGTCTGTTCATTCCATCGTCATCATCTTCTTGGCTTGTCATCCACTTTCACTTGGTGTTTTACCCTTTCTTGCAGGAACCACTATGATGAGTGGTCCTATTAGCCAACCTCTTGGCCTCTTTATGTCATGAACAATTCCACCATTACCGAAACTCATTGATACCTTCTATACCACTCGTTCCACTAGGAGGAGTTTTATTTAAGCTCTTTTCAGACTCCTTAAATTAGAAAATATTTCTAAGTGAGCTTGTCTACTTCGTGCTCATTAAATTACTTGAAGTGTCGTCTACCCAGTATAAGTTTAAACCTTTTCCGGACTGGGATAGACTAGTTACGAAAAAGGAATACCCTAGTCTACTATGGCTAGGAGGTTCCCCCTTGTATAATTTTATCTATTTTTCGGGATTGGGGGACAACTTTACGCAAAATAAACTTATAAAAAGTGAAGGGAGGGAACATATATTTTCATTTTTTGTCCATTGGCAACATCAGTTGCATCATCCTTGAACATGGCACCTGTCTGATTCATTATCTTACAGTTGGAATTTAGCTTGCCTAGGAGTCGTGCCATAATTATGAGTCTCTTTACTCCTCTGGTTGGTTACTCTTCCAATCATATGGAGCATGCCTCGATGCTTCCTATGTTGTTGCATGATATCACATGGTGCTCATTTAGTCATGCTGCCAAGTCACCCTTGTGTCATGCTGTTATGTGTTAAAGGGAAGTCTCATCCCGTGCCGACCATTTGCAGTAGTCTGTTGACCTTTTTGAGTCAGCCATCCCTATGTCAGTTGTACTTCATCATTTCATGACTTTATCCGTACATCGCATCATCCTGGCCTGTTCCATGTCGATTGATTGGGGATACATTAAGGCCCTCCTTCGACAGATCTTCTCTTGTCGACTTCAACTCATTATATAGGAACTTGATCTAGGAACTGGTATTACCTTGGAGCTTGCAGACCTCAGTGGCAAGCTTCCTCACGATCGACAATGGGTTTACATAATTGGCTCCGAATCGGTCAAGTTCACTAGTGTTCAACGTTAGCTCATTTATTCACACTTAGTGGACTGTAATAGGTACCTTGGGATCCATTTTCGTCATTGGTTGATTCCATCACATTTATTACTCGTTTACCTCATTGGCTGGTAATTAGGTGATTTCTACCTTGCTCAACTTCAGTTGGTTTATTTGCACGTGTAGATTTGTACCTTTGGGGTTATGTCGAAGACCTTGGGTTAGGGAAATCTCACTCTTATATGGCATCCTTCCTAGGTCGTGTTTGAATTATGTATCATCTATGTATCTTGAGGTCTATTTGGGACACTTCTCTGTCTGTCATGTGTCCATAGTCCTATTTATGTATACTATGACATAGATCCACGATTGTATTTCTTGGTGGTTGTGCTCTTTTCATTAAGTCACATGGAACTGCTGTGTATGTTTGTCGCGGCCATGTTCTTGCACTTTATGTCACAAATATGCAGTGTATGTTTTGGAGGCCATGTTTAGTATTCTCTTATGACCGAGCATGGGTATGCCTGCCTCGGGGATGTTATCAACACATTTGAGACTTTAGCTCCATTTTCTTCTGATCCACATACTTGGCTTCTTTTCCCCACTGCCGTTCTGATCTATGAGTTTTATCATAATGTATTTCAGACATAAGCTTCTCATTCTGGCCTCATACATTAGGAGGAATCTGCTATAACCCTATTTTCCACTCCATTATAGTGAGAGAAACCCAATATCAAATTATCTCAGTTGTTTGGCTAAAATACATCCCTTTTCATCTTTTATTTTACTTATGTGAGATTTATCCCATGATAAAAGGGTGAAATTACATAATTGAGCAATTTCTCATAATTATTTTTCCAAAATATTATAATTATGAGATAATAATTATTTCATAATTGAGATAATTGAGAAAAATCTCATAATTGTGAAAAAGGTTTCTAGATTTTCCCATTCCTAAGGATATAAACTTGACCCACTTGTGTATGAGTTGGATAGGGTTCCATTATTGTAGAAGTTTCCTAACTTCTCAATCCCATAGCTATCTAGATACATTCTGTTGGGGTTCCCATGTTTTGGCAAGGTTGGAAATACCAAAAGATGAGACAACATCAAAACCACTTTCAAACCTCAAGATCTAGCCCTCCTGGGTCCAGAGAGGGATATCTCTATTATATATCGAAGGTGTATGTCTTTGAATTTCAAGTGTTAAAGATGTTAGGCTAGTTATAGGCACAAGGTTTTTTTGTTTTGTTTTGTTTGGTTGCTGGTTATCAGGAAAGAAGGATTCAGTGTAAGACCAGGGTGAGCAAAGAGGAATAAGGGCAGAGGTGAATTATTCCAGGAAATATTCAAAACCATTGGGCAATGGAGTCAGGAAAGGATTTTCTTGCTATCCAACGTGCAAGCTTTCAATTGGGCTAGTCATCTGAGACATAGGATCTTAAAGATGATTGTTTGATATGGAGAGTAGGAGGGGAGGAGATAACACAAATTCAGAGCACAAAGTTACAGACCAGCTGGTCGCACAAGGATCCTAGTGGACAGGGCTAACTCTAATCCCCAGTGTTCCCAAATCTTCCAACTAAATCTATAACAAGAAGCATATAAGAACTGAATTCATTTAATTCATACATCAGAGAGCAGGCAATAACATCCACTACACTGGTTAAACTAACTGAAATCATTTCTTAGATAATACATTCAGAAGAGAAACATCAATAACAAGGAGAGTAGAAACATAGGGTACCTAACAAGGGTAAATCCTATGCCAATATTCTGATGCAAGCCAGTAGAAATGAAATGAAATGAATGTAAACACAAAGATAGGAAAACATCACCGCTGCTTCAGATCAGGATCCAAAGAAATGTGCTTGTCATATTAAATAGCGATACCAATCAAGTACAACATTGCCAATAGCTGAATACTCAGTCTGAAAACATCTCCTTCAACCTATCTTACAACTTTACACAGAGACTGTGTCTCAAAAGAAACTACTTGCAGTTCTCTGATAACTGATCAACAACCTTTACAATGAGTTTATTCATGAATTTATAGCTCCGGGGGAGCAGAGGAGGTAGGTGAAGAAATAAATGCAGTAATAAAACTTTTGAAAAGAAAGAGGGCTGAAGCCCATTCTGTTTGAACTCAGAGCATTCAATTCCTGGTGTTCTTTGGGGGAATGAATGATCTTCCTCAGGCTTCAAATTACTCTGATATGACTCTGATGTACTCAGACTATAGTATTGTGTAGTACTCTGGTGTATAAACAAAATGACTGAATGGACTGCCATGCTTGTGAAACAAATGCTTCTGATAGCTTTGGACTGTGGCTTAAGGCAACCTTCAGGAACACGGTAAATAATGAAACTGATAAGGGTGCTTCGTCCTTTTGGGACAATCTGCTGATGTGAAACCCTGATATACATGAATTTCTACGTGTTGTACCTTCTGCATGATCCATGGGATCAATGATCTGGTGTTTTGCCTCTAAATCGTTGTATTAAAGCTCAAAACCTTCAATACTAAATGCTGGAATCCATTGATCATTAGCCGGTTTTTCTCCACTGCTCCATAAATGCCTCGATCCGCAAAATCTGGGCCTTAATGGCACTAGATAGGTTTCTTCGTGGAGGTTGAACTGTCCCTGGGTAATATTTATGACGCCATTCTATTGTAGTACCAGCTTCCAAATTTAATTCTGTCTGCGCAACATGCCATTAAAGTAGTACATATGAGCCGTGGCGGTTTTCTGCCTTTCTGAAACCCTGCAAAAACATGAAACCTGTTATGAAATCCATGGATGGGGGCGGATGATGTGGATGATAGTGGGACTGCGGAGAAATGGCAGAAAATGTTGTGGAATGGTGGAGAATAGAGATGGCGCAAGGTTGGCGGAATGCAGAACAATTATATGTGAACACCTTATAAACATCAACCTTTGAATGAATTTATGCAATGGGATGGTGGAGGTATGGTGGATACACGTGGAGGTGACGTGGCGGGACCGGGCGACGAAGGAAGAGTCAACGACGGGGAGACAATCTGGACCGTCAGATCTGAGAGGAGATCGACGGTTGAAAACGCGGCGAAGGACGACGAAAGAGGGGCCAGGGGTACAGAGACTATGGGTTAAATCCCACGTGACTTCGTTGAACGATGACCGTTGGATGGGCAAGGGAAGATCTAACAGCTGACATGAATATCACTTTACATCCACAGACTGACTTTAACGCGCGATGGGAGGGTGGTTTTGCCATCGTACAGGTGCCATGCGTCATTTGTTGTATGGAATCGCTCCTGAAAAAGAAATACTGCCCTCCGCCCAAAGGCGGTGTGATATAAACCAGCGGGTTTGTACAACGAGCGGATGCGGGGATCACAGGCGGACAGAAGGGTAAGGACCGTCGGATTTGAAGCTTTGGATGGACGGCTGAGATGCGACAAATGAGCGATGCACAGGTTGGACGATGGAGGCCGTGGGGCAGCGATCGTCGTTTATTTTGTGAAGATCAATGGTCGTGGACGTGCCCGATGAACGCAAGGGATATGCGCCTTTCTCCTAGCACCTGGTTCTATCATTCGGTCCTGTGGAGAGAAAGGGGCGGAGCTAGGTCAAAAAGGGGTTGAGGCTCAGATATAGGGAAAACATGGTTTTTGGCCCGTTTTTAAAGCATTTCAAGGCCAGCCAAGGGAAACGATAGGGGAATGAGAGGGATTTAGACATAAACAAAGGGAGTAAGGATGTTTTATAGGGGATTTCTGGGATGGATAGGGGAAATTAGGGGGAAGAAAGGGGACTTTGAGGAAAGTAACAAAGGGGTGAAAATGAAGCATTTTGCAAGGGTATAAAGGGCAGAATAAAGCCCTTTGGAGCATAATTATTTATCAGCAAAGCTTATTGACTCAGAACAATAGAGGGAAACAGTCACAAGGCATGGAATCTGAAAAGGCTACAAGGATGATGTGTTTTCGAAGGAAATGCATTCCTTGCAGGCTTATAAAACAAATTAGTCTGTTGCTTGCTTTTTCAAGGAAATTATAAGGGGCTAACAGTGGCTCCACATGGGGATGGCTTCTTCTTGAAGGAGTCAAGAATTCAGAGAGTAGATCTTTGGTGTAGGCCAGGTGCTTGCTGCTTAAGCCATCTTTCTTTAGCTCGACTGCCACAATATGAAGACATTACATCAGCAGAAACACTTTCCCAACAAACTACCTACCCACACTACAATCCTAGAATTTTTTCTTTTTCTAGGGTGCATTTGAGCCAGAAGACCCTTTACATCATTTTATTTTTGCAAATAGAAAATAAAACTATTCTAAATCTACCCTTATTGCTACATTGAGACCAGATTAGACTGTTTGTCTCACATGCTTCTCTACCTAATCTAATACCTGCTGGGATTAAACTGTCCAACAAATTTCTTCTCTATATTCTACGACAGAAATTTAAAAACAGTCAAGCCAGGATTAGATTGTTTGACTTGTTGTGGATCCAAGGCATCAAGACAGTTGCACATGGATGAATTTGCAGAAAACTGAAAGCAAAACTGTGAAGGCTTGGGATCTGAAACTTGAAATATCCTTCTTCTCTTTGTGACTCAAGTTTTGAGCATGTTAGAGTCACTTCTTTTCTTCGTTTCAGCTCTAGTTTTGGGCATGTTAGAGCTGATTCTTTTTCTCTTTGCTGGTCCAGATTTTGAGCATGTTAGGACCAGCTGTCTTTACTTTCTTTGGCTCAGGTTTTGACCATATTAGAGCCAATCCTTTGCACTTCTGAGGTTCTTGTTTTTAGCGTGTCTGAAGCTCTCCTTTCCTCTGTTTTTTTGGAAACATTTTCTCTTTTTTCTTGAAAATAAAAACTGCAATGATATGTACAATGGAAATGGCAACTGGAAATGGAAAATTAGCAGAAGTAGTGCTTGAGCATCCTGCCATTGACAGGACCCCCAAACAGCTCTGTACCATCTAATTCCTATAGGAAAAAATCATTTGGACCCACAGTGGCCTGGATGATGTATGGACCTTTCCACAAACTGTCAAACTTGCTGTGCTTTCCTTTATCCTCTCTTCTTGAATCCCACTTCAGAACTTTATCCCCAATTTTGAAATCAAAAACTTTGGTTCTTTTGTCAAACAACCTCTTGATGTTTTCCTGAACTTTCACTACTCTGTTGTAAACCTCTTCCCTTGTTTGCTGAAGATGGATTGTCTGGTTTATCCTTCTCACCATACTGTCTTCTTCTGTTTGAATCTCCTGGACCAGCTGAATCACTGGTATCCCAAGGCTGGTAGGAAATACTACTTCTGTACCATAGGCAAGTTGAAATGGTGACACGCCAATGGAATTATTTGTTATAAGCCTGTCAGCCCACAAGGCATGCACTAACTTGTTATGCCATGAATTTTTGTTCTCTTCTAACAGCTTCTTGATGATGATCACCAGGCTCTTGTTTGATGATTCAACTAATCCATTACCTTGAGGGTAATAGGAAGTTGAATGACCGAGTTCTATTTGATACCTATGACAAAAATCAACCATTTTCTTGGATCCGAAAGCAGTAGCATTATCAGTGATTATTTTTCTTGGGAAACCAAACCGAGAGAGGATGTGGCCTTCTAGGAAACTAATGATGACTGAATCTGTGGCACTCCTAGTGGGTATGGCCTCTATCCACTTAGTGAAGTAGTCTATGGCTGTTATGATCCATTTTTGTTGTGCAGAAGAAGCAGGGTGAATCTACCCTATGAAATCTAGGCCCCATTGCAGAAAAGGACCTTCAACAGTGATGGGTTGTAGAGGTAAGGGAAGGAGTTTTCCTTTGCCTTCAAAAATATGGCATTTGTGACAGGAAATGATCATTTTATGGATATCATTGAAGAGTGTGGGCCAATAGTATCCAGCCCTGAGTATTTTGTTTGCAGTGGATTTCCAACTCAGGTGGCCCCCACATTATCCAACATGGAATTCTTGTTTAATCCTCTCTACCTCGTTTTCAGGCAAACATTTAAGCAATAGGCCATTTGGGTTTTTCCAGTATAAGTATTTATTCAATATGCAATAGCTCCTGGCCTTTAGCTTTAAGAATTTGGCCTTAGTCTTTGACAGTTCAGGTGGGGCATTGAGGTGTGTAAGCACATACAGAGTGTCAGCATACCAAGGAGAGCTTTGAAACTTTTCCTCAATAGTGGGGTCAGGAAAATTTTGTTGCTCATCGAAGGTATTCACCATGTTAATGTATAGGGCTTGTAAGTTTGATTCAGCCATTAGTCGAGCTAAGCCTTGACCTTTAATCAGTTTGGTGGGTTTTATCTCAAGGTCATATTCTAAAATCACAGCAATCCATTTTCCCCTCTTTCCATCAGGATCTTGGGATAATATATCTTTGACTATGATGTTGGGCACATAAACTATGGTGTGAAAATGTAATATGTACACCCTGAAGTCTTTGAAAGCCTTAATCAGAGCATAGGCATGTTTTTCCATTATGTTGTATTTCAAGGGTGCATCCCTTAGTGCTTTACTAAAAAAGGAAATTGGCTGTTCCATTCCCTCTGTGTTTTTCTACATCAAGACTGCAACCACTATATGCTCAGAGGTAAATGAAAAGATCAAGAAGTCTTTAGAGAAATCCGGGCCGATTAGAACAGGAGCTTGGGTGAGTGGAAGTTTTACTGATTCAAAATATTGTTTAGCTCCAACAGTCCATTTAACTCCCACACCTTTCTTCATCATGTTAGTCATATTTCTAAGGTATTCAGCCAAGATTGGGATAAATCTCCTAAGGAAGTTGATCTTCCCAATGAAGGACTGTAATTCTTTGATGTTTCTCAGGTGTGTGATCTGTAGTATTCCCTCAACTCTCTGTGGATCTATCCTAATTCCCTTTTCGGATATAATGTGGCCAAGAAGCTTTCCTTCTTGCATCCCAAATACAGTCTTTTTAGGATTTAATGATAGACCAAACCTTCTACATTTTTCAAACACTTTCCTCAGATGTTTCAGGTGTTCTTCTTCAGTCTTATAATAGACTGTTATGTCATCCAAGTAAATAACAATGAAGTATCCTATCTCATCTGAAAAAGCTATATCCATTGCTCTTTGGAAGGTTGCACCAACGTTCATCAATCCAAAAGGCATCTTCACATACATAAAGGTACCCCATGGAGTGGTAAAGGCTATTTTGAGTTGGTCTTCTAGGATTACTAAGACTTGATTGTAACCTGAGAAACCATCTAGCAGGGAGATTCTCTTAGAGCCTACTACTTTCTGAAGAATTTGTTCCATTTTTGGCAGAGGGTATTTGTCTTTGAGTGAGGCTCTATTAAGATTCCTGAAGTCTATACACAGCCTGATTTCCCCTGTTTTCTTTCTCACAGCCACTAAATTTGACACCCAATCAGAGAACCTCACAGGAACTATTATGCCTGCCTCATACATATTTTTAATTTCTTTTTCAACTGCACGCAATTGTTTTGGGTTTATCCTACGAAGTTTTTGTCTGAAGGGCTTCTAATTTTCTTTCAAGGGTATTTTGTGCTGAATGATGTTTGTGTCATAGGCTTTTAAGTCTTCATAACTCCAGGCAAACACATCAATTAATTCCTTGAAAAGGTCAATGTATTTTTTCTTCATGTCTGCAGGTAAAGACTTAGCCAGTTTAATCATTTTGGGCTTATTTTCAGCGCCTATGTTGCATTCTTCCACGTTAGAGTCTGCATGTTCTATAGCGGGCTTGTTAGCTACATCATCAAAGTCAAAGAGGTCCTCTAAGGGTGCCAAGCCTCTGGGTATATTCTTATCTTTGGCCTACAACACCTCCACTTCTTCACTATCTGCATTTTCACATTTTCCATTTGAATTTCCAGTTTCTTCGTTCAGGGAGTTTATTTCTATGTTACAGGGTGTTTCTTCCTTGTCTGAGGATTATTCACTTAGGCAGCCACTGTCAGATTTGGAGTCTGAATCAAGAAATTCAAACTCGTTTCTGCCTTCCAGGAAATATTCAATCTATTTATCACCTTCAAAAACCTGCCAATATTTTTCGTTGTCTGGCACTGCAGGTCTGAATTTAGTTTGGATGATAATCTGCTGATCGATTGGAGTCTAAGGGTATGAACTAGCCAGGAAAGCTAATCCGTTTGCAATGGCATTTTGACTCCTAGGAATGAACACTAATTTTTATTCAACAAATGTTTTCAATAAATCCATAGTGTCATTCCTGTAAGCTCTCAATCTAGGATGTTTCGCTGTGTATTCACCATTCACCTGTTTAATAATCAGCTCAGAGTCCCCATGCACAGTTATCCTACGGGCTCCTAGTTTTCTCAACAGGTTTAGGCCTAGGATAAGGGCCTCGTATTCTGCAACATTGTTCGTACATTTGAAGTGTAGGTTGCAGGCATGGCTCTCTGCGTAATAATTTTCTGTGTTATGTATCCACACTCCTGCCCCAGCAGTTCTTATTGTGCAGGACCCATCGAAATTCATTTCTCACAGGGGTTCATTCTCATTTTTGTTAACATTCCTTTCCCTACAACTTGTTTCGCCATTATGCTGCGTTATAGGGTCTGTACTAGGCTGTGGGTTGTTTATTTCTTCGTCATGTGTGTGGAAGTCAGAGAGGTGACTAGTTGGCTGATTGCATTCTACTTCTGGTTCGCTTTGCATTGTTGTTTCAGTGCACTGTTCAAAGTCTTCTACGTCTTCATGCTCTGAGTCTAAGGTAGCCATTATGTTAAAATCCATTGGCTTTGTTTCATCATGTGTACCTTTTCTTTTATCTATGTTTTCAGATTCTGGTCCTGCCAAAGATTCATCATTGCAGAAGATAAAGGAATCCAGGTTTGTATGTACAGGGTATAGAGGAGAGTTTTCAGGATTTTCAAGGCTACTAACTAGGAATTTCATTTGTGCTTCCCTGTACAGTCTTCTAAGTTGGCCAAAGATTGGGATTGTGGCATAAGCCCCATCCATTTGCATCGTTCCTTGCAGCTTGGCTCCCCATGATCTTGATAATAACATGCCATACTTGGATGGCACATCTGCTACAACAACATCCATGACCATACACTTGGCAAGAATCTGAGTAAGGCTCACACATAAATTTTTGATCAGGCCAAGACACTTTACTCTACTAGAGTCAAAAGAATATAGGTCTTTATAGGGATGGTTTATCTCTAGGCCTAATCTTTCCATCACTACTTTAGGCATCAGATTGTGTGATGCTCCAGAATCATGCATTGCATTGTGGAGAATCCTATCATGGATATTAAGATTGATGTAAAAAGGGGGTTATACCCCTTCCTAAAACTTTCCTTCTATATTTGGACCAAACAAAAGGGTAGGTTGATCATCACTCAGATTTACAGTGTCACTGCTTTCACCTAAATTTAATGCTTTCAAAATTTGGCCTTTATATATATCCTGAGTGGCCAGCTCAGAGAGTGGGACAGAGATTTTAATTTTTGCAATCTCACTCTCCAAATTGAAAGTGGACTGACTCTTTGGAACGTTCAGATCTGTTTTGTTAGCCACTGCCTTAGTGGCTGAATCAGTGTGTTGATTCTCGTTATGTACATTGTTTGTGACAGTTTTATCAGGAGCACTAACTGCAGTGCTAGCGCCGCTAGCTGGTTTACCTTGTGTATCAATGTTTTAGTTGTCCCTTTCTTTGTTCTTCCCAGAACTCTCAGCTGCTGATTTGTTACTTCCAGCAATCGCTTTAGAATTTTTCTCAGGTCTTTTCTTGATGGTGACCTCAGAAGCTTTGGGTTTGGTAGTTTCTTGAATATTTTTACTTCTAAGTTCATATTGTTCTCTGACCTGCATCATGGCGTTTTAAAATCCTAATATGTAATCCTCAGATTCTAACCATTCCTCATCCCAACAAGAGGGTGAGGGTTGATCATCTTCTGAGTAACAGTTATGGATTGTGTTGTGCATGTCAGCCCTTCGATCCAAATTTCTGGCCTAACACCCCTTCCTAATCTTTCAAACCTGTTATCGTGGCCAAAAACTTCCATGTGCTGCCTATCGTTGACCACTCCGCCTAAAAATACCTTGCATAAAGGTCTAAACCCGCCATTAAAATTTTTATCGAGCCCATCTCTTGAGGTCTCAGCCCCCTCTGTTTTGATTCCCATGTGACCTGGGCGCAAAACCGTGTGTCAGAGGGCAAGGGGCTTAACGTTCAAAGTTTCGGGCACGTCTGGAGCCGTCGGATTAAAAACCAATCGACAGAGCGGAGCCTTGCTTACCGTGGTGGTCCCCGCGCCCGTACCCGTTGAAAAAACCGGTGGTTTGTTTCGCACCACCTCCGCTCGGCGGGTGGTATTCTCCATGGAGCCAGCGATTCCATTCAATAGAAGCTACATGTCCCTCTGTACGTCCCGAAACCATTTTCATTTCGCGCATTATCGTTCACTCGTAAGCCACGCAGCGGAATCCATCACCACCGTCCGATCTTAGAGCCTCCATCCAACGGTGAATATCCTCCGAAGCTGCACACGTTTCAACCTACGTCCATCGCGTCCCTGGCCCACCACTTCATTGCTCTCCAATGCTTTTAAAACTGTCGATCTCATTCAGAGATCGTGTGGCCCATAATCACTCGCATTTTTCCCGCTTGACAAAGTCCTCCGCCATGTCATCTGTTGCCCTTGGTTGTTCATATGCCTACGTGTAATCACCCCACGCGCCCATCGTATTTCCATTCTCGCCACATATATACATGTTCTGCATCCATATTCATCGTTTTTTATTTTTACATTATGTTTTACGTGGAAAACTTACATCCTGTCTGTTTACCAAAACCTCTCTGTAATTCCACCGTCACCCCGCATGTTCTTGCCATGTAGCCATATCATCGATGCCACCATTGTCTCCACCTCCACTCCCCTTGCACCTGTGTCTGGTTTTTCTAATATATTTGTGAGTTTTGCAGGTTTATATGGAGAAGGAGCTGTCGCAATATATCGCCTCCGTTGCAGAGGCCAAGATATTCTCTAAGGACAGTCTTTAAAAGCAGAAATTTAAGAACAAGGCTGGTGGTGGTTGCTATGATATGACCTCATTAATGGAAGCATAAATAAAATCCATTGAACCCTAAAGACGCCTGCAGAGGGAAAGATTACACAGCAAGAAATATTAATTGGGTGGCATACAAATATCAGTGAAGATCGAGAAAGCCAGTGCCCAGCCTTATGATTTTGAATTTTAATTCAAAGATTGGAAGACCGAGAGTACCATGCACAAATACAAGCAACCTCATGGTTTTATTGCAGCAAATTCTTCTCTTTCAGTCAAGTACAGAACATTTGTATATTTTATTCTTTATGTCCTGTTTATGAGGAGATTTTCATCCTCAACATTTATTTCATAAAACCATAGCAGAGTACTTGCACCAGTTCAGCACCGTCAAACAACATAGGTGGGTTTTTCTTTAAAATTTGTTTTAAATTAGATCATTAAATGTATATCACCTACCTCATTCTCTAGAGATTTCTGTTTCTCTTATAAAAATGAGGAAGAAAGACATTGTAAGGGTTCCAGATTTCTATCAGCAAACTGTGCAGTGAGAAGTTCTTGTATACATATTGTAAAGCTTTCGTATGAAGGCTCAGAGCCCGTAGGGTCTCAGTGAGGAGGAGTTATAACTGTAATGAGGATTCTGGTCTTTGGTATCCCACAATATGTAATCTTTTCTTATGTGTTAATATAAAATCTCATTTCATGCTATTTATCTTCTTGTATCATGTTCTAGAATGCGAGTGGCTCACTGGTCTTAAGTAAGGATTCATCCTAGTTGGTGCCCATACTTGGATTAGTCAAGCACTTTAAATAGGCTTATTCATGATATACTGTTCCATGTTCATTTCACCCATATTTTCTGTTATATTAGTTACTTGAGGAGGGTGATTTTAAAACGCCTTTGTCATGTATGGATTCTTAGTTGGATAAGCCCATATGTGGTTTTGTTGTGTATCTGGGTATCAGCCTCATGCTAACTAGTATCTTCTTCATGTTTCTTCACTGCATCCACTTTCTGATATTTGATTTCTGTGGCATATTATTTGAATTGGCCCTCTTTGCAGTAAGTTGTCTCTTAACTGTCTGATGCTTTAATATTGAAGCCTTGCATGCTATTCCTACAATTTTCTTATCTCTACATCAGCTTCTGAGAGAGTTTGGTCCCATTCAAGATCACTTTCCTTGTTTTACAAGAGATAGAAGGAGAGCATTTGGATTGACACTCCAAATTTATTATATGCCTTCTTGCTATGATAAGATGTCCTAGGCACTGGTCTATGGCAAATCTAGACTGTCTCTAGGAGTGACAAGAATTGTCGACAACATCTTTCTGGCGCCGTTGCCGGGGAACGAATTTAAGAATATCAATTTCCCTGGGCCTCGATAAATTATATTCTCTCTCTAATCAGGTGAGCACAGAGAGTTGAAGAGTTGCGTATCTCTCACCTTGGCGACTCCACTGTTCTTTATTTGATAAATCTATTGGTAGTCCTGGCTCCTCGAAAGCCGCATTTGAGGTCAGATTCCTCTAAGTTAATGACATCCTCTGTATCTGACCTAGAGAAGATTATTCATAGAAGAAGTTGGAAAGAAAGAAAATCAGCCCGTGCTGAAGTCCCTAAATATTCTGTAGAAGATCATCCATCCTCTTCTTCTCAGGAAATCCCAGTGGAAAATCCCGACTCCACTGAGGAAAATCCCGAATATTACTCAGATAGCCCACCCAGGGGAAGCGCTAGAACCAAAGATAACCCTCATCCTACCCCTGAGGCTGAAGAAGTTAAAGAAGTCACAGAAGTAGCTGCTGTTAACCGTGAAATATTCCCATCTACACCTCAGGCTTCTGTGCAATTTATTCCCATTGTTATACATACTCCACTTCCTCCTCCTCCCCTTCCTTCATTTGTACATCAAATTGTTGCACAACCCCCACCTCCTCCAATGGCTAATGTTCCTGATTTCCTATTGAACAAATACGCTCCACTGGCCTTACCCCAAGTGCTAAATGATATGCCACAGGATTAGTTGAAGATTTTGCCTAGATTTAATGGAGAAAATGATATTGACGCTCAGAAACATCTTGAGGCTTTCTGCTCTTTTGCAGAAAAATTAAATGTAGAACATTTGGATGTGGTCTTGAGATTGTTTGTGCAATATTTGGATGGTGAAGCCAGAAAATGGTTCAAGACATTGGGAAACCGTTCAGTAACCACCTGGGATGACATGGAGAATACTTTTCTCAGGAAATGGGGAGAAAAGAAAGACCATGGACAATGTCTTACTGAATTCAATACTCTTAAGAAGAAACATAATGAAGGAGTGTCATAGTTTATTAAAAGATTTAACAAGTTATATTTGAGCTTGCCTCCTGAGATGAAGCCTCACCAGACTGCTGCTAAAGTGGTTTTCATAACAGCCTTTGACTCAGATTTTGGCTTCTCCTTGAAGAAAAGAAAACCTGCCACTTTAGATGATGCTCAGTCAGATGCTCTGGAGTTGGAAGCAAACTTTGCCTCCACTGGGAAATCAAAGGGGAAAGTTGAACAGGATACTAGGAGGAGAGGTAAAGAAGAGGTTTCTTCCTCTAATCAGGAAAAGGATTCAGATAATATGGATGAGATAAGCAAGATTATTAAGAAGATGGTTAAACTTGAATTGGAGGCTAAGAATGTAGCCCCCAAGAATTTTTACAATGCTCCAAACAGAGGTTACAATCCCCAGCACAAGAGACCACCCCTGAAAATATTGCCAAGGGAAGCAAAGGAGCAGCAAGATCAGGTACCACACCCACTGTACCTAGAAGGTCCAGCAGATGACTCCACTGAAGACGCTGCTTATGAACTAGAAGATTCAAATTTTGCGTTCTCAAACAACGATGAAGTGGAATGCCCGTTGTAAGAAGCAAAAGAAGCAGAGATTGATCATTATTGTAAACAATTTGTTGATTTCATGCAAGCGCAATTCAATGTAAAATATGATCTTAGATCTTCAAGGAAGAGGACCAGGACTCAAGATGAAGAACAAGAGCCACTTCAAAAGGGGGAACCTGCTCAGAGAGAACCATCAGTACAAAAAGCTGCAGAAAAAGGTAAGATTCCTCTGAACAAGCCTTCACAGTCTAATGATCGAGCTCCCTCTTCTTCCAATACAATTAGCCCTCCTAATGTCAAGTCTGTGTCAAATGAAGTAAAATCCCCAGCTGAAAATAAAGAGTCAAAATAAGTTGTAACAGAAAAGCCCCCTCCTCCTTTCAATTTGCAAAAATAACTTGAGAAGATCAAAATCCCAGTCCCCTTGACTGAAATGCTGAAACAACCAGCATATCAATCTCAAGTCACCTCTTTCATGCTTCCTCCAGAAGCAGCACTCACCCCAGATAATATCAAGCACTGGAAGGTATTTGAGGATGAAGAACAGATGATGGGATTCCTAGAAATAGAAGGTGAATTCTCCAACATGGAGATTGATGCTGATGAAAGAAATTTGACACCACTTGATAGTCAAAGAAAGGAGGAAGGAAATTCGGTGGAAGAATTTAATCCATGGAATGAATAAATCAGGCTGCTGGAGATTTTGTTGAATAAACATGATTCAGTACAGGAAGATAGTGAAGAATTCCTGGGTCTTAGAGGAGACTTAGGATTTATGAGGAAAGAATTGGTGACTGAATCATCAAGCAAGACCATTGGGTCTTATGATTTCAAAAATGACAATTCGGCTGTGTTGACAGATATTGCAGAAGACAACCCATCCTTTGGAGTTGTTTCGGATACAGATGAGCTGTCGCAGAAGGAAGAAGGTGAGGCTATCATGCCCCATGGGAAGGAACTTGTTATTACTGTTAATGACAAGAAGGAGCTGATGTGTCTGATAGACAAAGGGGAGACTGGAAGACAGAATTTTGGAACTACTACAGTGATGGGAAATCAAAGTTCCATTCTGATAGAAGAGGAGAGTGAAAAATCCGAAGAACCTGATCTGATTTCCAGAAGAAATCAAGAGGGTGGAGGACAATTACTAAAGATTGTCAAAGAAGAAGAAGAAGAATATGCTGAAACAAATGTGCAGCATATTGATGAAATGCTTGAGAATAAATGGCTGATTCGTCTGCCGAAAACTTTTAGAGAAGGGAATGAAATTGCAGACACTGAAGTGAAAGTGCCTGAAGCTGTGAAAGAAACAGAAGTAGATACTAGTTTGCAGAATTTAAATATGCTTACTAGTACACAAGGAGAAATGAATGATTATGTTACTGCAGTTACAGAATTAAAAGGTAATTTACTTCTTAAAGATAAATCTGCAGATGGTGAGCAGGAGAATGTTGCAGAGGGAGCTATCTTAAGAGATATTCAGGAAGTTTGGGAAGCAGCCACATTTTTAGCAAGACAGGCAACATTGACAGTAATGTTCAAGACATCAACAAGAAAGTGGAGAAAATTTGGCAAAGGAAAAATAAGAGCATAATGTGAAAGCATAGCTGGAGGCAAGTTGCAGAACAAAATATGTAAACATAGAAGGGTACAGTTGAAGAATAATGCAACTAATGGACACCAGCAAAGTAGAGTATGGGACCCAGGAGGCAAAGATAGCCTGGTGTATTATATTGTACATTAGTTTTCTTTTTGTTTCATCATTCTTTGAATAATGTGTGTGCTGATGAATTATAGAGTGAAAACTAGAGGTGCTGAAAAGCAGAATCAGCATAAGAAATGATCGGATGGTCTGCATGTTCTCGGCACATCCCAGGATGAACGTACCGTCCCCAGCTGGAGGCGATGTTGTGCATGTCAGCCCTTCGATCCAAATTTCTGGCCTAACATCCCTTCCTAATCTTTCAAACCTGTTATCGTGGCCAAAAACTTCCATGTGCTGCCTATCGTTGACCACTCCGCCTAAAAATACCTTGCATAAAGGTCTAAACCCGCCATTAAAATTTGTATCGAGCCCAGCCCTTGAGGTCTCAGCCCCCTCTGTTTTGATTCCCATGTGACCTGGGCGCAAAGCCGTGTGTCAGAGGGCAAGGGGCTTAACGTTCAAAGTTTTGGGCACGTCTGGAGCTGTCGGATTAAAAACCAATCGACGGAGCGGAGCCTTGCTTACCGTGGTGGTCCCCGCGCCCGTACCCGTTGCAAAAACCGGCGGTTTTTTCTGCACCACCTCCGCTCGGTGGGCGGTATTCTCCATGGAGCCAGTGATTCCATTCAATAGGAGCCACGTGTCCCTCTGTACGTCCCGAAACCATTTTCATTTCGCACATTATCGTTCAGTCGTAAGCCGCGCAGTGGAATCCATCACCACCGTCCGATCTTAGAGCCTCCATCCAACGGTGACTATCCTCCGAAGCTACACACGTTTCAACCTACGTCCATCGTGTCCTTGGCCCACCACTTCATTGCTCTCCGATGCTTTTAAAACCGTCAATCTCATTTAGAGATCGTGTGGCCCATAATCACTCGCATTTTTCCCGCTTGACAAAGTCCTCCGCCATGTCATCTTTTCCCCTTGGTTGTTCGTACGCCTACGTGTCATCACCCCACACGCCCATCGTATTTACATTCTCGCCACCTATATACATGCGCTGCATCCATATTCATCGTTTTTTATTTGTACATTATGTTTTAGGTGGAGAACTTACATCCTGTCTGTTTACCAAAACCTCTCTGTAATTCCACCGTCACCCTGCATGTTCTTGCCATGTAGCCATATCATCGACGCCACCATTGTCTCCACCTCCACTCCCCTTGCACCTGTGTCTGGTTTTTCTAATATATTTGCGAGTTTTGCAGGTTTATATGGAGAAGGAGCTGTCGTAATATATCGCCTCCATTGCAGAGGCCAAGATCTTCTCTAAGGACATTCTTTAAAAGCAGAAATTTAAGAACAAGGCTGGCGGTGGTTGCTATGATATGACCTCATTAATGGAAGCATAAATAAAATCCATTGAACCCTAAAGACGCTTGCAGAGGGAAATATTACACAGCAAGAAATATTAATTGGGCAGCATACAAATATCAGTGAAGATCGAGAAAGCGAGTGCCCAGCCTTATGATTTTGAATTTTAATTCAAAGATTGGAAGACCGGGAGTACCATGCACAAATACAAGCAACCTCATGGTTTTATTGCAGCAAATTCTTCTCTTTCAGTCAAGTACAGAACATTTGTATATTTTATTCTTTATGTCTTGTTTATGAGGAGATTTTCATCCTCAACATTTATTTCATAAAACCGCAGCAGAGTACTTACACCAGTTCAACACCGTCAAACAACATAGGCGGGTTTTTCTTTCAAATTTGTTTTAAATTAGATCATTAAATGTATATCACCTACCTCATTCTATAGAGCTTTCTGTTTCTCTTATAAAAATGAGGAAGAAAGACATTGTAAGGGTTCCAGATTTCTATCAGCAAACTGTGCAGTGAGAAGTTCTTGTATACATATTGTAAAGCTTTCGTATGAAGGCTCAGAGCCCGTAGGGTCTCAGTGAGGAGGAGTTATAACTGTAATGAGGATTCTGGTCTTTGGTATCCCACAGTATGTAATCTTTTCTTATGTGTTAATATAATATCTCATTTCATGCTATTTATCTTCTTGTATCATGTTTTAGAATGCGAGTGGCTCACTGGTCTTAAGTAAGGATTCATCCTAGTTGGTGCCCATACTTGGATTAGTCAAGCACTTTAAATAGGCCTAGTCATGATATACTGTTCCATGTTCATTTCATCCATATTTTCTGCTATATTAGTTACTTTAGGAGGGTGCTTTTAAAACGCCAATGTCATGTATGGATTCTTAGTTGGATAAGCCCATATGTGGTTTTGTTGTGTATTTGGGTATCAGCCTCGTGCTAACTAGTATCTTCTTCATGTTTCTTCACTGCATCCACTTTCTGATATTTTATTTCTGTGGCATATTATTTGAACTAGCCCTCTTTGCAGTAAGTTGTCTCTTAAGTGTCTGATGCTTTAATATTGAAGCCTCGCATGCTGTTCCTACAATTTTCTTATCTCTACATCAGCTTCTGAGAGAGTTTGTTCCCATTCAAGATCACTTTCCTTGTTTTACAAGAGATAGAAGGAGAGCATTTGGATTGACACTCTAGATTTATTATATGCCTTCTTGCTATGATAAGATGTCCTAGGCACTGGTCTATGGCAACTCTAGACTGTCTCTAGGAGTGACAAGAATTGTCGACAACAGATTGAATCTTCTGTTTCAAACATGTTTATTGTATTCCCTTCAGACTCTTCTATGATTCCCTCATCTTCATCAAGAAAATTCTCTTAGAATGGGGGAATGCCTTGTTGATATCGATCTCTTTGTCTGTTGGGAGTGACATTGTTTCTTCTAAATTTTTGGTTTTGGTTTTGGTTTCTATTTTGGTTACTGACTGTGACAACCATTTTTTCCATCATTTGCTGTAACTTTTCCACATTTTTAGACAATTTATCATAATTTTGGTCAGATGGGGAAGCTACATTGTCATCTCTGTATGTTACCCTCTTCTCAGATCTCAGTCTTGCTCTTTTCTCAATCAGATTTGTCTCTAAGTTCACAGCTCCTTTCTGCATGTCCTCCAAAGTGTTGTACTCTTTATCCTGAAGCTCATAGGCCATGTCAGCATCAAAGCCTTCGGGGTATTTTGCTAAGGCCATGCCTTGTGGAGGTTTCATATGTGGAGGGAGGGCATTGTAAATGCTGTTAAATCTTGTTGTGTAATCATGGACACTCTCTCCTACGTTTCTTTTAAGGCTCATGTATTCTGCTAAGAGTTGGCGGGGGTTAGACTTAGTTTCCCATTTGTTTATGAAAGTTTGATATAAGGCTGGAAGATCATTGATGCTACTTGGAGGGAGGACTTTAAACCATTTCTTCACATCACCACCTAAGCTCTGGGAAAAGATTCTCATTTTGAATGTATCATCATCTATTTCTATGTAGTCAAAAGAATCTTCCATCTTATCTACATGTTGCTGGGCTGTGATGGACTCTTTTGCAGTGAAGTGTGGGATCTTTGACTGATAATCATTTGGTAAGGGTACTAGAGGTTGAGGTAAAACCAGAGGTGCATACCAGGCTGCCATGATGATGTTTTGATGAGGTAAAGGATTGACTTGGGTAGCAGGTATATGGATGATAGGGATAATATGACCAGCAGGAGACTGATGAGCAGATCTAGGATGACAGAGCCCCAAGTTTTGTATGAAATGTCTATCAGGAGGTATAGAAGGAGGGGTATGTCTATTTCCAAGGTGTCTACCACTTTGGGGTGGTGAACCAGGAAGCTCAGGGTCTGGCTGGTCTAAGATACTGAATGACCTAGTTCTGGGTAATCTGTTAGGTAGGTCTAGGTCAAGGTGAAAGTGTGATAGAGCTGTAAGATCTTCTGGTGTAGAGTTAGCTCGATGGAGGTGATTGGAAATAGTTGTTTTTTTATGTGTATGAGATCCTTTGAGGATGCTCTCAGGGTTGTCAACTATTTTAGGTGGGTCAGGGTTAGGGTAAGCTCTTGTATGAATGGTTCTATAAGCCAGAATGTTGTCTTTTGACCAAGTGGCTTGACCCTACTTGTTACTTCTACTGTGGTTGATGTTGTTATGGAGGCTAGTCTCCCAGTGGAGTCTTATGTGAAATGAAGATAATCAGTAGGCCTACTGATCACCAGTGGAGTCTTTGAAACGTTTAGGGAATATGGAGTCTCCAGGTGGAAAGGTTTGGGATGTTTTTAGAGGGTACACTGTCCACCACAGTGCTTATGAAATACCCCCTTTCAAGGATAACTTCCAGACACAGCAAACTCTAACCAGAGATTGACTGGGAGGGCATTTAACAGATATGTCACCTCTGAAAGAGTGTGAGATCTGGAGGCTACCTGGCCCTTTCCAGACTCTGTCCAAGAGTATGGGAGAACACAACAAATGGTATAGAGGTTGATGTGAGAATAGGAGTGTTTCACTGCCAACCTAACTATAGATTGTAGGTTTTTGAATCCTAAGAATGTTTAAGGTGTAATGCACTCAAGGTTTTTTCCCCAGCGGAGTCGCCATTATGTTGGGTTTCCCATGTTTTGGCAAGGTTGGAAATACCAAAAGATGAGACAACATCAGAACCACTTTCAGACCTCAGGATCTAGCCCTCCTGGGTCCAGAGAGGGATCTCTCTATTATATATCGAAGGTGTATGTCTTTGAATTTCAAGTGTTAAAGATGTTAGGCTAGTTATAGGCACAAGGTTTGTTTATTTGTTTTGTTTGGTTGCTGGTTATCAGGAAAGAAGGATTCAGTGTAAGACCAGGGTGAGAAAAGATGAATAAGGGTAGAGGTGAAGCATTCTAGGAAATATTCAAAACCATTGGGCAATGGAGTCAGGAAAGGATTTGCTTGCTATCCAACGTGCAAGCTTTCAATTGGGCTAGTCATCTGAGACATAGGATCTTAAAGATGAATGTTTGATATGGAGAGTAGGAGGGGAAGAGATAACAAAAATTCAGAGCACAAAGTTATAGACTAGCTGGTCGCACAAGGATCCTAGTGGACAGGGCTAACTCTAATCCCCAGTGTTCCCAAATCTTCCAACTAAATCTATAACAAGAAGCATCTAAGAACTGAATTCATTTAATTCATACATCAGAGAGCAGGCAATAAAATCCACTACATTGGTTAAACTAACTGAAATCATTTCTTAGATAATACATTCATAAGAGAAACATCAATGGCAAGGAGAGAAGAAACATAGGGTACCTAACAAGGGTAAATCCTATGCCAATATTCTGATGCAAGCCAGTAGAAACGAAATGAAATGAATGTAAACACAAAGATAGGAAAACATCACCGCTGCTTCAGATCAGGATCCAAAGAAATGTGCTTGTCATATTAAATAGCGATACTAATCAAGTACAACATTGCCAATAGCTGAATACTCAGTCTGAAAACATCTCCTTCAACCTATCTTACAACTTTACACAGAGACTGTGTCTCAAAAGAAACTACTTGTAGTTCTCTGATAACTGATAAACAACCTTTACAATGAGTTTCTTCATGAATTTATAGCTCCGGGGGAGCAGAGGAGGTTGGTGAAGAACTGAATGTAGTATTAAAACTTCTGAAAAGAAAGAGGGCCGAAGCCCATTCTGTTTGAACTCAGAGCATTCAATTCCTGGTGTTCTTTGGGGGAATGAATGATCTTCCTCAGGCTTCAAATTACTCTGATATGACTCTGATGTACTCAGACTGAAGTACTGTGTAGTACTATGGTGTATAAACAAAATGACTGAATGGAATTCCATGCTTGTGAAACAAATGCTTCTGATAGCTTTGGACTGTGGCTTAAGGCAACCTTCAGGAACACGGTAAATAATGAAACTGATAAGGGTGCTTCGTCCTTTTGGGACAATCTGCTGATGTGAAACCCTGATATACATGAATTTATGCGTGCTGTACCTTCTGCATGATCCATGGGATAATTGATCTGGTGTTTTTCCTCTAAATCGCTGTATTAAAGCTCAAAAAATTCAATACTGAACGCTGGAATCCATTGATCATTAGCCGGTTTTTCTCCACTGCTCCATAAATACCTCGATCCACAAAATCTGGGCCTTAATGGCGCTGGATAGGTTTCTTCGCGGAGGTTGAACTGTCCCTGGGTAATATTTATGATGCCATTCTATTGTAGTACCAGCTTCCAGATTTAATTCTGTCTGTGCAACACGCCATTGAAGTAGTACATCTGAGCCGTGGCAGTTTTTTTCCTTTCTGAAACCCTGCAAAAACACGAAACCTGTTATGAAATCCATGGATGGGGGCGGATGATGTGGATGATAGTGGGACTATGGAGAAATGGTGGAAAATGCTGTGGAATGGTGGAGAACAGAGATGGCGCAAGGTTGGTGGAATGCAGAATAATTATACGTGAAAACCTTATAAACATTGACCTTTGAATGAATTTATGCAATGGGATGGCAGAGGTACGGTGGATACAGGTAGAGGTGATGTGGTGGGATCGGGCGACGACGGAAGAGTCAACAACGGGGAGACAATCTGGACCGTCGGATTTGAGAGGAGATCGATGGTTGAAAACATAGCAGAGGACGATGAACAGGGTGCCAGGGGTATGGAGATTATGGGTTAAATCCCACGCGACTTCGTTGAGCGATGATCGTTGGATGGGCAAGGGCAGATCTGACGGCTGACATGAATATCGCTTTGCATCTACGGATTGACTTTAACGCGCGATGGGAGGGTGGTTTTGCTGTCATACAGGTGCCACGCATCATTTGTTGTATGGAATCGCTCCCAAAAAATAAATACCGCCCTCCGCCCAAAGGCGGTGCGATATAAACTAGTGGGTTTGTACAACGAGCGGATGCGGGGACCACAAGTGGACATAAGGGTAAGGACCGTCGGATTTGAAGCTTTGGATGGACGGCTGAGATGCGACGAACGAGCGATGCACAGGTTGGACGATGGAGGCCGCGGGGCAGTGATTTTCGTTTATTTTGTGAAGATCAATGGTCGTGGACGCGCCCGATGAACCCAAGGGATAAGCGCCTTTTGTCTAGCACCCGGTTCTAGCATTCGGTCCTGTGGAGAGAAAGGGGCAGAGCTAGGTCAAAAAGGGGCCGAGGCCCGGATATAGGGAAAACATGGTTTTTGGCTCGTTTTTAAAGCATTTCAAGGCCAGCCAAGGGAAACGATAGGGGAATGAGGGGGATTTAGACATTAAAAAAGGGAGTAAGGATGTTTTAGAGGGGATTTCTGGGATGGAAAGGGGAAATTAGGGGGAAGAAAGGGGAATTTGAGGAAAGGAACAAAGGGGTGAAAATGAAGCATTTTGCAAGGGTATAAAGGGTAGAATAAAGCCTTTTGGAGCATAATTATTTATCAGCAAGGCTTATTGACTCAGAACAGCAGAGGGAAACAATCACAAGGCATGGAATCTTAAAAGGCTGCAAGGATGATGTGTTTTCGAAGGAAATGCATTCCTTGCAGGCTTATAAAATAAATTAGCCCCTTGCTTTCTTTGTCAAGGAAATTATAAGGGGCTAACACATTCTCCCAAAGGATGGAATGAGCCTGTATAATCTTGGCAACAACTCCTTGAGATTTCCATTACAACACCCTTGCTGCTAGCCAAGGATGGACCCTTTAGCAGATGGATGTGAAGACTAAATTTTTTCATGGCATACTATAAGAAGAAGTATATGTTGAGAAACCTCAGGGATTTGCAGTGAAGGATAGGAAGAATCATTTTTTTCAGGTTGAAGAAGGAACTTTATGGGTTGAAGTAAACCACCAGAGCCTAGTATGCTTAAATTGATAGTTACTTGGCGAAGTTTGGATTCATGAGAACCAATATCGATCCGAAACTATACTTCGAAGTGGTCCAATATATACCTTTGATTTTGGTCTTATATGTTGATGATTTATTATTTAAAGGTAGTGATCCCATGATGCTCGAGTGTAAGAGGGAGTTGGCCTATGAATTTGACACACTGGAAAATTTGGCCCAATTTCCGACGGCCACTTCGTCGTTATTACGACACATATTCATCGCAAGAGCGACAGTTTGAGGCTGGACAAAATGTGGTTAGCCATTACGTCTCAATTACAATGCTTTGCCGAAGTGTCACAATACCGACACTTTTTCCGACGTTTTTCAAAGTGTCGCTATTTCGATGTTTTATAAGCGTCGGTCTTCTGACGAACCACAACTGTTGGTCTTCCGATGATCACAAATTGTCGGTCTTCTGACGCTTTTCAGGTTTTCAAAAAAACGTCGCAATTCCGACGTTATGGCTTCCAACGTTTAATTCCGACGTTTAAAACGTCACTATTCTGACGAACGATTGAAAATATTTAAAAAATTAATCGTCGCTCTTCTGACGCTTTAGGTGTCGCTCTTCTGATGCTGTGAAGTGTCGCTCTTCTGACGCTGTGAAGTGTCGCTCTTCCAACGCTTTGAAGTGTCACTATTCTGAAGAAACAAAAAAAATATTTAAAAAAAATTAAATGTCGCTCAACTGCAGTAAGAAATTGTAAGAAATGATATTGAAGTTGACAAATATTTTTTTGGGTACAAAAAATTCTCACGTTTTTTGTTTGCAATGCCAAACATTTTAAATTTGGACCGGTGTATTTCAACTGATGGTAAAACTTGGATATATTATGCATATCCAAAATTCACAAAGACTTCCAAAACTAAAAAAATGTCAGTACCAATTGAGTCAGCTGATGGAATCAAAGAGAAGGATAAAAGAGATGAACAGGTGGAGGCTACAGGGAAATCCTCAAGTTAATTTCCTAAATTAAACTCAAATGATTATGTTATTGGTGAAGAATCAACCCATTTTGCACAGGAGAAAGTGACAAATGCAGCTGCCAACGGGGGACAGTCTGATGACATTCAGGACCAAACATCCATATGAGAAACTAATGCACTTGATTTGGGAATTAGGAAGACATGTAGCCTCTTTCCAACATCTAAACTATCACAGAGAAATCAATCGAAGTTATAGATAAATCCAAAGAAAATTTTGAGTCAACTTATATGAATAAAACCATCAAATTGGTTCTATGTTCAGAAAGCGAGCAATTGATCTAACTATGTTGTTGCATTGAAATCAAAACCTATGCAAGAAATACGTATCAGCAAAAAGGAGTAAGAATTTTATTGTATATATATTCAAATAATTTCAATGCATCACTAGGATTCCTCTAATCCTTAAGCTTTGTTATTATGATTACAAAGAATTGAATGCTATATGATGCTATATTTATGATCTAAACTCATGTATACAAATGATGAATGTATAAAGTTTTGAAGTGTATTTGTCATCAAATGAGGAAATCCCTTGAAGCTCTTCAATAATATGGTTGGAAATAATCATATTTATCAATAATACGTTGATCAAACGAATATCCAAAGTCTCATTATGATATCAGTGTAGCATCAATTCATCGTGATCTAATCGTGAGAAAACCCTTGATTTTATAACTTAAATGATAAACCCCTATTTCCCAAATACATTTATTCCCTAGAGTAACGAGTCTAGCTGACTTGGGCCCTGTCACGACTAGGCCACAATGGCATCCAGCCTAACAGATGTTTTAAACCAAAAAACACCTACACTGTCTATTGACACACAGGAATATGCACAGAAGACAATACACAGGAACAGTTGCTTACCCTTAAGCTGCCCTTCTTCTTTGCAGATCTATTGACATCAGCAAGGCAGTATTCATGCATAATCCAATTAGTCTTGTTTCCTTTAGGTTCTTTTCCGACATAGAAAACCAGAGCCCTTTTGATTCCAACATGCCTGTTGCTGCCCTTAGCAGTGATGGGTTTATCTGCACCTATGGCTTTCCAGTATCCTAAGCCAGTAGCCCTGTTGGGGTGAGAACCATTTGGATACTTCCTATCCCTGGGAGTGAAGAAATACCACTCATTTTCTCCAAACAGTGCCTTTTCTGCAAGAATTGGAACCATGTATCAGACCAGAGAAAATACAGTTTATAATAACTAAAAGAAAATAGGAATGAAAAACAAGCATTTCGCATTGCAGGAACATGACATGGGCATAAATATGAAAGAACACTATAAAAATATGACAAAAGAAAACCCCTGTCCATATGACAGTCCATACCCACAAATAAAAATGAGATGATTCATTTTGAGATTGAAGGTTGCCATATCAAGCTAAGAGACATATCCAAGTATTAGTCCTAAGACATGGAAGGGCATTCATTTGCAGATTTGGGACATTAAAGAATTCATTTTTGAGAGGTATAGAAAAATCGCACACATTTATGTAATGCCCATCTTACACTGGAAAAACCCCAAATTTAACAGATTAGCCTTTACAGCAGTGTAACCTAAAAAAGGCATGCTCAGCAAGAACCAAACTCAACCAAAGTTGTATGTTTAAAAAGGAAGAGTATCAAGATCACAAATCAAATAACCTCAATGACAAACTCTAATCCCCATGGAAAGCAGTGAATTTAGAGTGCAAAATCCTATTGCTCTGGAATTAGTAGTGGATTGAAACAGAAGGGTCCTAGCTTGAGCTGAATAGTCACATCCAAACCTCAACGGAACAACAATCGGGCAAAATACATAACCAATATATAGTTAAACAGAAAGAACATCCACCACTCCACTGTCCTATATATAAGGATATAAGCTTGGACTAACGAGCTTCTACCCTCCACTTTTAGTCCCTTGATCTTTCTACCCACTTGGATCCCATTATGGAAGTGTATTTATAGCAAGTGAAAACATGGCTTTAAACAAAGTGGATTGAAGATTTGAATTGGTCATTCCAGATCTTCAAATCTATGGAAAGAAAAAGGATGCCTAATAAGAATATAGAGTTTGCAAGCTCAAATTATAAAAGAAAAAAGCTGCAAGTAACAAGATCAATAGCAACTACTCTCAACTAAAACCATCTACAAATTAGAACCTTCTATAACAGAGGAAACTCCAAATAAACAACAAACCCATTGAGAAACAAAAAAGCCTAGTCAGAAACACATGTCCAATCACAAACAGAAAAGCCCAGTCCCTTATATTATTTTAGCTTGATGGACGTTCTAAATATGTTGCGACATTCTATTCTCCGCATTCTTCTTATATGAGAAACTAATGCACTTGATTTGGGCATTAGGAGCTATCTAGACCCAAAATAAAAATTGTGAAGGGATAAATAGAAGATACCTGAAGCTCTTTTTATTACTGCTCTCTACCAAAGAGAAAAATCAAAAAATGGGTATACTTGTCTATGAGACATTGCCCTTTCATGAAAGCTATAAAAAAATAGATCATTAAGATAGTCCCTAGGCAATCCTTCCAGTCCATCAGGATACTTCTAAATCTGTGAGCCACTGCTCTTTCGGAATACCCTTCAAACAATACACCAAGCACAAGAGAGGCCCAAGGAAAATTGTCATGATAAATACTAGAGTTTCTAATTCATGGTACTCCAAGGTCTTTGGAATATTGTACCAACCAAGAGGCTGACCACAAGACAACCTCGGTAAGCTGTCAAGGAGGATAATTTTTTAAGACATTGAAAAGATGCATCTTTATTCATTAGAAGTTACATGGCTGCCACTCAATATTTCACATGAATAAAAATACTAATAGCTACAACTTTCGCAAAACTATGAAAATTTCGGCAGATAATTTTGGACTTAGTATGAAAATGTGCAACAGGGTCTGTTATAAATTATAATGTGGCTAAGAGGATTAAAAAATTTGCAACACGGTTCGATAGCATATTTTTGTAGACCTTTTAATATTATGCCTCCTAAAGTTGAGTCTATTAAGTGTTAATTATTATTGTACTTGTTAGATAATTAGACATGGGTAAGTCACCTGCAGCTTCCTCGCATTTATATACATGTGTTAATATAGATAGAGGGAAGCTTTTGTAATCATTCAATCTTTAAAAGACTTGGAATGAGTCAATTTGGGGAATTGAAGCTAATATGAACCCCCCTCTTCTCAAACTGGAGAAAAAATCATGGAGGTCAAGGGCGATGGTAAGAAGAGAAAGCTGGGCGAGGAAGCCAATGGCGCCGCTCTGGAACTCTCGAAGGACGATCTGCACTCACTGTTGGAGCCACTAGGTAAAGAGTAGTTGATCTATTTTATGGTCAATGCAGGTTCTTCATACCCTGCAATTGCAGAAGAAATTAAAGATGTTGCAAGCAAGGACCCTGCTCATCGAAAGCTGTTTGTGCGTGGATTGGCTTGGGAGACTTCTTCACAGACCCTATGTGATGCATTTGAACAGTATGGGGAGATTTAAGAAGGTGCTGTTATTATGGATAAGACATCTGGAAAGTCACGATGATTTGGCTTTGTCAAATTTAAGCATATGGGTTCTGCTCAAAGGGAATTGAAAGAGCCTAGCAAGACTATTGATGGGAGGATTACTGTAAGAAATCTGGTAGTGGCAAGCACAAGTCCTGGTCAAAGTACAGATCAGGCTCAAAGGAAACTTTACATTGGTGGTCTTTCATATGACACGACCAATGATAATATTTTAGAAGTTTTTTCCAAATATGGAGAGATAGAAGAAGGTTCGGTTGCAAATGATAAGAATACCAACAAATCCAGGGGATTTGCATTTGTGACTTTCAAGACCGTGGAGGCTACAAAGTGGGCTCTTAAAGAACCAAACAAAACCATTGATGGAAGGACTATTACCTTCAAGTCTGCGATCATTATAAACCCTGTATCCCTGAGCAATCGATAGCTTCAAGCAATAAAGGAAGAAGCCAAACTCCTCTGTTTCATTGAAGAATCCACATCTTTGTGCAATAAGGCCTGACTAATATTGCTAGATAATCCAATTTTCCCAGTGATATATCACTATTAAATAATATTTTTGTAGCGATAAAGGAAGGAGATGATTTCACGTATCACTGAAAATGATCTTCTTGGAGCGATAAAGGAGAGAGCACAAATCCTATGTATTGCTGGAAAATGATCTTTATGGAGCAATAAAGCAAGGGCTCGATTCCTTTTCACTGGAAAATGTGAATCTTGGAGCGATAGGCTCCAAGTCTGCAAAGCTAGAAATTATGAATTACATGGCTATAAGGCCTTTGAAACTAGAGAATTTAGATTCTTGAGTGATAGGATTGAATCCCAGGCCTTGTTTTTGGAGACGTGAAATTTAAAAAATGCTATGCGTTATGGCTAGTTCCCTTCTGCTTAGAAATTGAATTCCTATGTACATATCACCATCAAAGAGACTAATGGGCATCAAAGTAACACATATTTGCGGGCAGAGTCACTGGCCCTGCAGTGAAATTGAACACGCAACCTTCATCGTGCACTTGATCTGAGAATCCTGTTCGTGGGGTTACAGAATATGGTGCCACGGCTATGCATGTGATAGATAGGGTTTTGCGTGATGGGTCGTGGGTTTTTTCTCTCAGGTATAAGGATGATGTGGATAGCTTGGTACCTCTGAAGACCAACATGAGCATAAAGGGTTATTAGTTTTTTATGCAGGGTTATCAGTTTAACAGAAAGGGTTGATGAGTTCAGGATTCAGAAATGGGCCTATCAACAAACTAAAACAAAGAGAAACCAAAAAAATATTGCCACAGATGCAAACAAGAACTTCTTAGAAACCTAAAGGGCATTGCATTATCATTGGATAAACATAGAAACTTAACTTACCGCATCCTTCCACCAAACTTGCGACAGTATGGCCGCATCCTTCCTCCAAACCTGCAATAGTATGGCTGCATCCTTCCTCATAACCGGAAACAGTATGGCCGCATCCTCTCTCCTTCCCTGGACAAACCATGCAACCAGAGGGAAATGAACGAGGGAAATTAAAACTTTTGATATTTGAAAATTTTAGACATTTTGAAGAGGGAAATTAAAACTTTCGATATTTGAAATTTTTTGACATTTTGGAATGAAATACGCGTGTTTTTTAAGTCCACTCAAATTCCATTAAATAAAATGTATGAGAATTTTCTTGGGGTTAATAAGGGATTTGGGTAAATAAGTGGTATTGTTGATTATAAATAATTCTTAATGAGGTTAGATCTAAGACATTTATTTAAATTATTAATTATATAAAATTGTTGAATTTTTATTTCATAAACTAGGGATTTTGGTTGATTTTTTAATCTAATTATGTGATGTTAAAGATGAATTATGGTAACTTAAAAATAATTTTTATGTGGTTAAAAGGGAAGTAGTAATGTTATGGTATGAATGATTATTTTCAATGAAATTTTTGGTTTAGTAAGGATAACTCATCGAACGAAACAACCCGACCCGAATGCGCCCAATCGGGCGACCTCACATGGCGCGACACGATGTGCCCGACCGAACGATGCCACAAGGGAGCAAATGGAAAACGGGCCTCCTGAACATGCACAAGGCACCTGGGTAGTCACAACTTAGCAAAAATGATATGGGCGCCCTCGAATGAAACGACCCGACCCGAATGCACCCGATCGGGCCGCGACCTCACACGGCGCGACACTGCGTGCTCGAACGAACGATGCCAGAAGGGAGAAAATGGAAAATGGGCCGTCCGAACGTGCACAAGGCAACTGGGCGGTCACAACTTAGAAAAAATGATACGCAGCCGCCCTCGAACGAAACAACCTGAATCGAACGCGCCTGATTGGGCGACCTCACACTGTGCGACACAGCGAGCGATGCCATAGGGGAGAAAATGACAAACGAGCCTCTCGAACATGCACAAGGCACTTGGGAAGTCAAAACTTAGCAAAAATAATATGGGCGCCCTTAAATGAAACGGCCCGACCTGAACATGCCCGGTCGGGCGACCTCACACAGCGGGACACAGCGCGCCCGACCGAACCATGCCACAAGGGAGAAAACAACAAACGGGCTGCCCAAATGTGCACAAGGCACCCGGGCGGTCACAAATTATCAAAACTGATACGGGTGCCCTCGAACAAAACGAATCGACCTGAACGCGCTTGGTTGGGTGACCTCGCATGGCGCGACACGACGTGCCCGAACGAACGATACCATAAGGGAGAAAACGACAAACGAGCGACCAAAACGTGCACAAGGCACCCGGGCGGTCAAAACTTAGCAAAACTGATAAGGGGGTCCTCGAACGAAATGACCTGACTCGAACGCGCCCGGTCGGGTGACCTCACACGGCGCGACACGACGCACCCGAACGAATGATGCGACAAGGGAGAAAACGAAAATTGGGCCACCCGAACATGCATAAGGCACCCGGGCGGTCAAAACTTAGCAAAACTGAAACAGGCGTCCTTAAACGAAATGGCCTGACCCGAATGTGCCCGGTCGGGCGACCTCACACGGTGCGACACAGCGCGCCCGACCAAATGATTCCACAAGGGAGAAAACGAAAAACGGGCCGCTTGAATGTGCACAAGGTACCCGGGTGGTCACAACTTAGAAAAAGTATTGATATGGGCGTCCTCGAATGAAACGGCCCAACCTGAACACGCCAATTTGGGTGACCTCACACGGTGCGATAATACGCGCACAAATGAATGATGCCACATGGGAGCAAATTACAAATGGGCCACTCGAACATGCACAAGGCACCTGGGTGGTCACAACTTAGCAAAACTGATACGGGCACCCTCGAACGAAACGGCCCGACTCGACCCAAATGCACGTATTCAGGCGACCTCACACGGCGTGACACAACGAACGATGCCACAGGGGAGCAAACAGAAAACGGGCCGCCCGAACATGCACAAGGCACCCTGGTAGTCACAACTTAGAAAAACTGATACGGGTGCCCTCGAACAAAAAGGCCTGACCCGAACGTGCCTGATCGGGCCGCGACCTCACACGGTGCGACACGACGTGCCTGAATGAACGAAGCCACAAGGGAGAAAATAGAAAATGAGCCACCCAAACATGCACAAGGCACCTGGTTGGTCACAAATTAGCAAAATTGATACACAGGTGCCCTCGAACGAAACAGCTCGGCTCGAATGCACCCGGTCGGGCGACCTCACATGGTGCAACACGATGAATGATGCCACATGGGAGAAAATGACAAACGGACCGCCTGAACGTGCACAAGGCACCTGGGTAGTCACAACTTAGCAAAACTGATACGGGCGCCCTCAAACGAAACGGCCCGACCCGAACGCACCCGGTCGGGCTACCTCACATGTCATGACACAACAAGCCCGAACGAATGATGCCACAAGGGAGAAAATGGAAAACGGGCCACCCGAACATGCACAAGGAAACCGGGTGGTCACAACTTAGCAAAACTGATATGGGCGCCCTCAAACGAAACGGCCCGACCCGAACATGCTCGGTCGGGCGACCTCACACGGCGCGGCACAGCGCACCTGACCGAACGATGCCACAAGGGGGAAAATGGAAAACGGGCCACCCAAACATGCACAAGGCACCCAGGCAGTCACATCTTAGCAAAATTGATATGGGCGCCCTCGAATGAAACGACCCGACCCGAACGCGCCCGGTCGGGCAACCTCACATGGCGCGACACGACGCGCCCGAACGAACGATGCCACAAGGGAGAAAATGGAAAATGGGCTACCTGAACATGCACAAGGAACTTGGGTGGTCAAAACTTAGCAAAACTGATACGGGCGTCCTCGAATGAAACAACCCGACCTGAACGCGCCCGGTTGGGCGACCTCACACGGTACGACACAGCGCGCCCGACCTAACAATGCCACAAGGGAGAAAACGACAAAAAATCTGCCCAAACGTGCACAAGGCACCCGGGTGGTCACAACTTAGCAAAATTGATATAGGCACACTCGAACGAAATGACCCGACCCTAACGCGCTTAGTCGGGTGACCTCGCATGGCGCGCCTGACCGAATGATGCCACAAGTGAGAAAACGGGTTTACTAGGGGTTTAGAGGGTTAAATGGCTTAGGGGTTAAGGGTTTAGGGGTTAGGGGTTAAGGGTTTAGAGGTTTATGGTTTAGGGGTTAAATGGGTTAGGGGTTTAGAGGTTTAGGGAGTTAAATGGGTTAGGGTTTCAGGGGTTTAGGGGGTTAAATGGGTTGGGGGTTGGGAATTAGTGTTTGAGGGGTTAGGGGTTAAGGGTTGAAAGTTGGGGAGTTAGATAGGTTAAGCCACAGGGTTTGAGAGCTTAGAATTGGTTGAGATTTTATTTCAAGGGTTAAGTTAGAGGTTTAGGTGTTAGGGGTTTAAATAGGTTATAGGGTTTAGAGGTTTGGGGGTTGGGGGATTTAGTAGTTAAGCATTTTTGAGGTTAAGGGTTAGGGTAGGGGTTAAATGGGTTAGGGTTTTAGGGAGTTAAATAGGTGAGGGTTAAGGTTTTGCAAGGTCGGGCGACCTCACATAGGTGCCCTGCGAGCGAGCGGCCCCAGCGAATGCACTCGGTCGGGTGACCTCACATGGCACGGCCGCTTTGGATTTAGCCAGTGAGGGGGGTGAAAATGGAAAATGGGTCACTGGGCAACGCCTGAAACAGCAGTGATCAAACCTTAGCAAGGCAATGCCGGGCGCCCTGCGACAGGGCGACCCAAACCGAACGCGCCCTCGAACGAAATGGCCCGACCCGAACACGCCCGATCGGACGACCTCACACGGCGCGACATGATGGCATGCCCGAACGAATGATGACACAAGGGAGCAAACGGAAAATTGGCCACTCGAACGTGCACAAGGCACTTGGGCGGTCACCACTTAGCAAAACTGATACGGGCGCCCTTGAAAGAAACGGCCCGACCCGAACGCACCCGGTCGGGCGACCTCACATAGCGCGACAAGACATGCCGGAACGAACAATTCCAGAAGGGAGAAAATGGAAAACGAGCCACCCAAACGTGCACAAGGCACCCAGAAGGTCACAACTTAGCAAAACTGATACGGGCACCCTCGAATGAAACGACTCGACTCGAACGCGCCTGGTCGGGTGACCTCACATGACGCTACATGACGCGCTCGAACGAACGATGCCACAAGGGAGAAAACTTGAAACATGCCACCCGAACGTGCAGAAGGCAACCGGGCAGTCACAACTTAGCAAAACTGATACGGGCACCCTCGAACGAGATGACCTGACCTGAACATGCCTGGTCGGGCGACCTCACACGGCGCGACACAGTGCGCCCGACCGAACGATGCCACATGGGAGAAAATAGAAAACGAGCCGCCCAAATGTGCACAAGGCACCTGGGCGGTCACAACTTAGCAAAATTGATACGGGCGCCCTCGAACGAATTGGCCCGACCCGAACGCGCCCGGTTGGGGGACCTCACACGGCGTGATACGACGTGCTTGAACGAACGATGCCACAAGGGAGCAAATGAAAAACGAGCCACCCGAACGTGCACAAGGCACCCAGGCAGTCACAACTTAGCAAAACTGATACAGGCGCCCTCGAATGAAACGACCCGACTTGAACGCGCCTGGTCGGGCGACCTCACACGGCGCAACACAATGCGCCCGACCAAATGATGCCACAATGGAGCAAACAAAAAACGAGCCACTCGAATGGGCACAAGGCACCCAGGCGGTCACAATTTAGGAAAATTGATACGAGCGCCCTCGAACGAAACGACCGAACCCGAACACGCCCGGTCGGCCGACCTCACACGAGGCGACACGGTGAACGATGCCATAGGGGAGAAAATGGAAAACAGGCCGCTCGAATGTGCACAAGGCACCCGGGTGATCGCAACTTAGAAAAACTGATACAGGCGCCCTCAAACGAAATGGCTCAACCCAAACGCGCTCGGTCGGGTGACCTCACACGGCATGACATAGCACGCCCGACTGAACAATGCCACAAGGGAGAAAATAGAAAACGGGCCCCCCAAATGTGCACAAGCTGGCACCCGGGAGGTCACAACTTAGAAAAACTGATACAAGCTCCCTCGAACGAAACGGCCCGACCCTAACGCGCCTGGTCGGGCGACCTCACACGGCGCGCCCGAACAAACGATGCCACAAGGGAATAAATGGAAAATGGTCCACCCGAACGTGCACAAGACACCCGAGTGGTCAAAACTTAGAAAAACTGATATGGGCGCCCTCGAACGAAACGTCCCAACCCGAACGTGCCTTATCGGGTGACCTCACATGGCGCGATGCAGTGCGCCCGACCGAACGATGCCACAAGAGAGAAAAAGGAAAATGGGCCACCCGAACATGCACAATCTAGCACCCGGGCGATCACAACTTAGCAAAACTGATACGGACGCCCTCGAACGAAACGACCCGACTTGAATGAGCCCGGTCAGGCGACCTCACATGGTGCGACACGACGTGCCCGAACGAACGATTCCATAAGGGAGCAAATGGAAAACAGGCTGCCCGAATGTGCACAAGGCACCCAGGTGGTCACAACTTAGCAAAACTGATACGGGCGCCCTCGAACGAAACGGCCTGACCCAACCAAAACACGCCTGGTCGGGCGACCTCACACGACACGACACGACGCGCCAGACCGAATAATGCAACAATGGAGCAAATGGAAAACGGGGTGCTCGAACGTGCACAAGGAACCTGAGCAATCACAACTTAGCAAAACTGATATGGGCGCCCTCGAACGAAACGGCCCGACCCGAACGCGCTTGGTCGGGTGACCTCAACAAACAGGTTTCACGAACCTAAACAAATGGGTTGCACGAACGTACACAAGGCACACAAGTAGTGACAACTTAGCATTTTTTATACAACCTCCCTTAGTCGATGATCCAAATCGAACACGTTTCCTATGGCGCCCTCACACGGCATGACCTGACCCGTCCGAACGAAGGGCACACAAGGGAGAAAACGGAAAAAGGTGGTCACAACTTAGCATTTTTGATATGACCACCCTCACATGACCCAACCCAACCCGACCCGACCCGACCCTCCCGAACGTGTTTCCTTGGGCACCCTCACAATATGGCATGACCTGAACTGACCCTAAAGGGCATTGCATTATCATTGGATAAACATAGAAACTTAACTTACCGCATCCTTCCACCAAACTTGCGACAGTATGGCCGCATCCTTCCTCCAAACCTGCAATAGTATGGTTGCATCCTTCCTCATAACCGGAAACAGTATGGCCGCATCCTCTCTCCTTCCCTGGACAAACCATGCAACCAGAGGAAAATGAACGAGGGAAATTAAAACTTTTGATATTTGAAAATTTTAGACATTTTGAAGAGGGAAATTAAAACTTTCGATATTTGAATTTTTTTGACATTTTGGAATGAAATACGTGTGTTTTTTAAGTCCACTCAAATTCCATTAAATAAAATGTATGAGACTTTTCTTGGGGTTAATAAGGGATTTGGGTAAATAAGTGGTATTGTTGATTATAAATAATTATTAATGAGGTTAGATCTAAGACATTTATTTAAATTATTAATTATATAAAATTGTTGAATTTTTATTTCATAAACTAGGGATTTTGGTTGATTTATTAATCTAATTATGTGATGTTAAAGATGAATTATGGTAAGTTAAAAATAATTTTTATGTGGTTAAAAGGGAAGTATTAATGTTATGGTATGAATGATTATTTTCAATGAAATTTTTGGTTTAGTAAGGATAACTCATCGAACGAAACAACCCGACCCGAATGCGCCTGGTCGTGCGACCTCACATGGCACGACACGACGTGCCCGACCGAACGATGCCACAAGGGAGAAAATGGAAAATGGGCTGTCTGAACATGCACAAAGCACCTAGGCAGTCACAACTTAGCAAAAATGATATGGGCGCCCTCGAATGAAACGACCCGACCCGAATGCACCCGATCGGGCTGCGACCTCACACGACGCAACATTGCGTGCTCGAACGAACGATGCCAGAAGGGAGCAAATGGAAAATGGGCCACCCGAACGTGCACAAGGCAATTGGGTGGTCACAACTTAGAAAAACTGATACGCAACCGCCCTCGAACGAAACAACCTGACCCAAACGCGCCTGATCGGGCGACCTCACACTATGCGACACAGCGAGCGATGCCATAGGAGAGAAAATGACAAACGAGCCTCTTGAACATGCACAAGGCACTTGGGAAGTCAAAACTTAGCAAAACTAATGCGGGCGCCCTTAAATGAAACGACCCGACCTGAACATGCTCGGTCGGGCGACCTCACACAGCGGGACACAACGCGCCCGACCGAACCATGCCACAAGGGAGAAAACAACAAACGGGCCGCCCAAATGTGCACAAGGCACTCGAGCGGTCACAAATTATCAAAACTGATACGGGTGCCCTCGAACGAAACGAATCGACCCGAACACGCTTGGTTGGGTGACCTCACATGGTGCGACACGACGTGCCCGAACGAACGATGCCATAAGGGAGAAAACGACAATCGAGCGACCAAAACGTGCACAAGGCACCCGGGCGGTCAAAACTTAGCAAAAATGATAAGGGGGTCCTCGAACGAAATGACCTGACCCGAACGCGCCCGGTCGGGTGACCTCACACGGCGCGACACGAAGCACCTGAACGAATTGTGCGACAAGGGAGAAAACGACAAACGGGCCACCCGAACATGCATAAGGCACCCGGGCGGTCAAAACTTAGCAAAACTGAAACAGGCGTCCTTGAACGAAACGGCCTGACCCGAATGCGCCCAGTCGGGCGACCTCACACGGCGCGACACAGCGCGCCTGACCAAATGATTCCACAAGGGAGCAAACGAAAAACGGGCTGCTCGAATGTGCACAAGGTACCCGGGTGGTCACAACTTAGAAAAAGTATTGATATGGGCGCCCTCGAATGAAACGTCCCAACCTGAACACGCCAATTCGGGTGACCTCACACGACGCAATAATACGCGCCCAAACGAATGATGCCACAAGGGAGAAAATGACAAATGGGCCACTCGAACGTGCACAAGGCACCTGGGTGGTCACAACTTAGCAAAACTGATACGGGCACCCTCGAACGAAATGGCCCGACCCGACCCAAATGCGCCTATTCAGAAGACCTCACACGGCGTGAAACAACGAACGATGCCACAGGGGAGCAAACAGAAAACGGGCCTCCCGAACATGCACAAGGCACCCTGGTGGTCACAACTTAGAAAAACTGATACGGGCGCCCTTGAACAAAAAGGCTTGACTTGAACATGCCCGATCGGGTCGCGACCTCACATGGCGCGACACGACGTGCCTGAATGAATGATGCCACAAGAGAGAAAATAGAAAACGGGCCACCAAAACATGCACAAGGCACCCGGTTGGTCACAAATTAGCAAAATTGATACACAGGTCCCCTCGAACGAAACAACTCGGCTTGAATGCACCCGGTCGGGCGACCTCACACGGCGCAACACGATGAATGATGCCACATGGGAGAAAATGACAAACGGACCACCTGAACGTGCACAAGGCACCTGGGCAGTCACAACTTAGCAAAACTGATACGGGCGCCCTCAAACGAAACGACTCGACCCGAACGCACCCGGTCGGGCCACCTCACACGGCATGACACGGCAAGCCCGAACGAATGATGCCACAAGGGAGAAAACGGAAAATAGGCCACCTGAACATGCACAAGGAAACTGGGTGGTCACAACTTAGCAAAACTGATATGGGCGCCCTCGAACGAAACGGCCCGACCCGAACATGCTCGGTCGGGCGACCTCACACGGCACGGCACAACGCACCTGACCGAACGATGCCACAAGGGGGAAAATGGAAAACGGGCCACCCAAACATGTACAAGGCACCCAGGCAGTCACATCTTAGCAAAACTGATATGGGCGCCCTCGAATGAAACGACCCGACCCGAACGCGCCCGGTCGGGCAACCTCACATGGCGCGACACGACGCGCCCGAACGAACGATGCCACAATGGAGAAAATGGAAAATGGGCTACCTGAACATACACAAGGAACTTGGGCGGTCAAAACTTAGCAAAACTGATATGGGCGTCCTCGAACGAAACAACCCGACCTGAACGCGCCCGGTCGGGCGACCTCACACGATACGACACAGCGCGCCAGACCTAATAATGCCACAAGGGAGAAAACGACAAAAAATCTGCCCAAACATGCACAAGGCACCCGGGTGGTCACAACTTAGCAAAATTGATATAGGCGCACTCGAACGAAACGACCCGACCCTAACGCGCTTAGTCGGGTGACCTCGCATGGCGCGCCTGACCGAATGATGCCACAAGTGAGAAAACGGGTTTACTAGGGGTTTAGAGGGTTAAATGACTTAGGGGTTAAGGGTTTAGGGGTTAGGGGTTAAGGGTTTAGAGGTTTATGGTTTAGGGGTTAAATGGGTTAGGGGTTTAGAGGTTTAGGGGGTTAAATGGGTTAGGGTTTTAGGGGTTTAGGGGGTTAAATGGGTTGGGGGTTGGGAATTAGTGTTTGAGGGGTTAGGGGTTAAGGGTTATAGGTTTAGGGGGTTAAATGGGTTAAGCCTTTAGAGGTTTAGGGGCTTAGGGAATTTAGCAGTTAAGGATTTTAGCTAGGGGTTAAGGAGTTAGAGGTTTAGGGTTTAGGGGTTTAAATGGGTTATAGGGGTTTAGAGGTTTAGGGGGTTAGGGGATTTAGTAGTTAAGCATTTTTGGGGTTAAGGGTTAGGGTAGGGGGTTAAATGGGTTAGGGTTTTAGGGGGTTAAATGGGTGAGGGGTTAAGGGTTTAAGGGTCGAGCGATCTCACATGGGTGCCCTCGAACGAAACGGCCCAAACCGAATGCGCTCGGTCGGGTGACCTCACATGGCATGGCACGGCGCGCCCGACCGAATGATGAGGCAAGGGAGAAAATGGAAAATGGGTCACCCGAACATGCACAAGACAAACGAGTGGTAAAACCTTAGCAAAACTGATACGGGCGCCCTCGAATGAAATGACCCAAACCGAACGCACCCTCGAACGAAATGGCCCGACTCGAACACGCCCGATCGGATGATCTCACACGGCGCGACATGATGGCGTGCCCGAATGAATGATGACACAAGGGAGCAAATGGAAAATGGGCCACCCGAACGTGCACAAGGCACTTGGGTGGTCACCACTTATCAAAACTGATACGGGCACCCTTGAATGAAACGGCCCGACCCGAACGCACCAGGTCGGGCGACCTCACATAGCGCGACAAGACATGCCGGAACGAACAATTACAGAAGGGAGAAAATGGAAAACGAGCCACCCAAATGTGCACAAGGCACCCAGAAGGTCACAACTTAGCAAAACTGATACGGGCACCCTCGAACGAAACGACCCGACTCGAACGTGCCTGGTCGGGGGACCTCACATGACGCTACACGACGCGCTCGAACGAATGATGCCACAAGGGAGAAAACTTAAAACATGCCACCCGAACGTGCACAAGGCAACCGGGCAGTCACAACTTAGCAAAACTGATATGGGTGCCCTCGAACGAGATGACCTGACCTGAACATGCCCGGTCGGGCGACCTCACACGACGCGACACAGTGCACCCGACCGAACGATGCCACAAGGGAGCAAACAAAAAATGGGCCGGCCGAACGTGCACAAGGCACCTGGGCGGTCACAACTTAGCAAAATTGATACGGGCGCCCTCAAACGAATTGGCCCGACCCGAACGCGCCCGGTTGGGGGACCTCACACGGCGTGATACGACGTGCTTGAACGAACGATGCCACAATGGAGCAAATGAAAAATGAGCCACCCGAACGTGCACAAGGCACCCAGGCAGTCACAACTTAGCAAAACTGATACAGGCACCCTCGAATGAAACGACCTGACTTGAATGCGCCTGGTCGGGCGACCTCACACGGCGCGACACAATGTGCCCGACCAAATGATGCCACAATGGAGCAAACAAAAAACAAGCCACTCGAATGGGCATAAGGCACCCAGGCGGTCACAATTTAGGAAAACTGATACGAGCGCCCTCGAACGAAACGACCGGACCCGAACATGCCCGGTCGGGCGACCTCACACAAGGCGACACGGTGAACGATGCCATAGGGGAGAAAATGGAAAACAGGCCGCTCGAATGTGCACAAGGCACCCGGGTGATCGCAACTTAGAAAAACTGATATGGGCGCCCTCAAATGAAATGGCTCAACCCAAACGCGCCCGGTCGGGTGACCTCACACGGCATGAAATAGCACGCCCGACTGAACAATGCCACAAGGGAGAAAACAGAAAACGGGCCCCCCAAATGTGCACAAGCTGGCACCCGGGAGGTCACAACTTAGCAAAACTGATACAAACGCCCTCGAACGAAACGGTTCGACCCGAACGCGCCTGGTTGGGCGACCTCACACGGCGTGCCTAAACAAACGATGCCACAAGGGAATAAATGGAAAATGGTCCACCCGAACGTGCACAAGACACCCGAGCGGTAAAAACTTAGAAAAACTGATATGGGCGCCCTCGAACGAAACGTCCCGACCCGAACGTGCCTTATCGGGCGACCTCACATGGTGCGATGTAGTGCGCCCGACCGAACGATGCCACAAGGGAGAAAAAGGAAAATGGGCCACCCGAACATGCACAATCTGGCACCCGGGCGATCACAACTTAGCAAAACTGATATGGACGCCCTCGAACGAAACGACCCGACTTGAATGCGCCCGGTCAGGCGACCTCACACGGCGCGACACGACGCGCCCGAACGAACGATTCCATAAGGGAGCAAATGGAAAACGGGCTGCCCGAATGTGCACAAGGCACCCAGGTGGTCACAACTTAGCAAAACTGATACGGGCACCCTCGAACGAAACGACCTGACCCAACCAAAACATGCCTGGTCGGGCGACCTCACACGACACAACACGATGCGCCAGACCGAATGATGCCACAAGGGAGCAAACAGAAAATGGGGTGCTCGAACGTGCACAAGGAACCTGAGCAATCACAACTTAGCAAAACTGATATGGGCGCCCTCGAACGAAACGGCCCGACCCGAACGCGCCTGGTCGGGTGACCTCAAAAAATAGGTTTCACGAACCTAAACAAATGGGTTGCACGAACATACACAAGGCACACAAGTAGTGACAACTTAGCATTTTTTATACAACCTCCCTTAGTCGATGATCCAAATCGAACACGTTTCCTGTGGCGCCCTCACACGGCATGACCTGACCCGTCCGAACGAAGGGCACACAAGGGAGAAAACGGAAAAAGGTGGTCACAACTTAGCATTTTTGATATGACCACCCTCACATGACCCAACCCAACCTGACCCGACCCGACCGTCCCGAACGTGTTTCCTTGGGCACCCTCAAAACATGGCATGACCTGAACTGACCCGACCCGAACGTGTTTCCTTGAGCGGCATCACACGACTCGACCCGACCCACCCAAACACGTTTCCCTAGGCTCCCTCATGACACGACCCAACATGACCTGACCCGGTCAGACATGTTCCTTGGGCGCCCTCACATGACCTGACCTGAACCAACCCTCTCGAACATGTTTCCTTGGGCGCCCTCACGGTACAACACGACCCAACCAGACCCGACTCGAATGCATTTCCTTATGCAACATCACACAACCCAACCCGACCCGACTTGCCTGAACGTCGAAGGCACGAGAGAGAAAATGAAAAATGGGCCGCATGAACGTGCACAAGGTACACGGGTGGTCACAACTTAGCATTTTTGATATGGATCAACCTCCCTCACACGATTTGACCCGAACGAGTTTCCTGTGGCGCAATACCGACACTTATCTCCAAACGTCACAATACTGACACTCAAACCTCATCATATTATGTATGACACCCTATAAGGAGTGGTATTGAAAATATGAAGAATATGGCATAGGGGATGACTATCTAGAAGATGACTCTACCACTAGGATAGTTAGTCAAGGTAAATTTGACTAGTTATACTAAAGGATTGTTGGAGTAGAAAATTGTCATGGGTACCACATATTTTCGAGGTGGCTAGGAATCTAATATTTATAAGTCAAATGGGTGATGCAATCATGCATATCATATTTAAGAAGGATTCATGTAAGATGATTCGTGGTGTGATGGTGTTTATAAGAGGTGTTTAGATTGGCATATTATACAAGTTGTAAGGGCATATTGACCAAAGTGGTTGCAATAGTGCAAATGTTCATAAAACTTATGGGTCAAACCTCTTGTTTAGTCAACAAGACCAGGTTGTAGCATTAAAAGATGTGAAAATAATTTGAGTTATGCAAAGCAAAGGTATATTTAAGGTTTTGTATAGTAACTCTCTAAAAGTCACTTTATGTGAACATTGTATTTATGGGAAACAAAATCGTGTTAAATTCCCATTTGGGACTACAAGGGCAAAGATAATTATGGAGTTAATTAATAGTAATGTATTTGGGATAGTACCAATGCAATGACTAGGTCTATCCATATATTATGTTTTCTTCATTGATAATTTCTCCAAGTTGACATGGATATATTTCCTAAGGAAGAGGTCTAAGGTTTTCAATAAATTTCAAGAGTTCAAATCTATTATGGAGAACCAAATAGATAGAAAGGTAAAGGTTATGATAATCGATAACAAAAGTGAATTATATGGTAAAAAATTTAAGACACTTTTTATTTCGGTATTGCGATGCTTTCGAAAACACGTCGGAAAAGAGACGTTTTTCAAATAAACGTCGGTCTTGCGACGTTGGGCTTCAAAACGTTGCAAGACCGACGTTTATTTGAGAACCGTCGCTTTTCTGATGTTTTCTCCAAAGCGTCGTAATACCGATGAATGTGTAATAGACGTCGCAATTCCGACGTTTCGTCCCATAGACGTTGTAAGACCAACGAAAATTTTAAAACGTCGCATTTCCGACAACAAACGTAAACTTCGCAAAAGCGACGATGTCCCTAAATGTCGGTATAGCGACGGTTTGTGGCGGGATTTGAAAAATTGATAGAAATTGAGGAAATTTCCAACAATACGGCAAAAGTGTTGGAATTTCCGCCAAATGTACTAGTGACATGAAGGATCTTGGCTTGATGAATTACTTCCTAGGCTTAGAAATGTGGCAAAGATGCAGATATATTTTCCTTTCTCAAGGAAAATATGTCATGAAAGCGTTGTAAATATTTGGAATGGTATTTTGCAAGTCCCTGACCACATCAATGGAGATGAAATTAAAGAAGTTATTTGGAGATGTTGTTGGACTTGACTTGGCGAACCCCTATGAGTATCGAAATTTTATTGGGGCATTGATGTTTCTCATGAAAAAATGCCCAAACATATGTTTTGTAGTGAAAACAATGAGTCAATTCATGAATGAGCCTTTCCATGCACACTGAGTTTCTGCCAAGCACATACTGCGATATTTGCATGGGACAATTAATCTAGTTCTAAGATATTTTGTCAGAGATGTGAGACTCCATGGGTACATTGATGTTGACTAGGCTGGAAACGTTATTGATAGGAAGAACACTTCAGGGTTTTGCCTTAGTTTGGGTTCTGCCATGATATATTGGATGAGCAGGAAGCATAAGTTTGTAGCTTTGAGCATGAAGGAGGTAGAGTATGTTTCTACTAGCACCACTAGCTGTGAGGTTGTATGGTTGATAAAGCTCTTTGGAGAGTCGTTTAAGTAGGTCCTGGATATGATAGTGATATATTGTGACAACAAGAGTGGGATCTGACTAGCAGAGAATCTCATGTTTCATGACAAGTACAATAATATTGAGATCATGCATCACTATATTCGATATGTGTTGTAGAGAGGACTCGTGAGACTCAATCATATTTCGACTGATGAGAAGATAACATATATACTCACCAAGGATTTTTTGAAAGGGAAGTTCTTTCTCTTCAGAGAGTAGCTTGGATTGATTGATGTGACCCTCCTGGGTAAGGGTCCCAACTGATCTATGACACTGAGTTGTGATTTACCCCCCTGTTGGAGCTCACATGGAGAGGAATTGATTCAGAAAGCTCCTAGGGTTTAGGGAACTTTGTACAATAGGGTAGTTATGATCCTTACCTCATGGTAAGTCATATCCTCTCTATTTTCTAGCAATAAGATAGATGTGGTCCTTACCTCATAGTAATTAGTATCATGCATATTGTCATATTTGGGACTTGATAGAGTATACCCTAGTTGGAATCCTACCCACAAGCTTGGCTTGTTGGGATTGTTTCTCACCATATGGCCAATGGGTGAGCATAATTGGGATAATTGCGATAGTTGCCTATCAGTAAGTAGTAAGTATCCTGCCCAAATGAGAGGATGCAGTTGTTCTACCACTGAAAATTGAGGGTCAAGTAGAGAAGATAAAAAACCAATAAGATAGATATTTTCCTTACCTCATGGTAAGTAGTATCCTTCCTATTGTCCGAAGATAGGATAGCTGTGATCCTTACCTTCCATGGAAAGTCGTATCCTGTCCATTGTACTTGGATAGAGGGTGGTAGCTTGAGCTCCCCTATGATGTCAAATTCTTTTTTTAGATTCGAGAGTGTTCAAAAAATGAGCATAGATGATAAAATACGACATTTGATTTTATGATGACAAGACATTTGAGATGGGACATTTGATGCAGTCGAAAATTTCTCCTAGCTAAGAGGTAGTGTTAATTTGGTAGCTTAGGGACAAATTCCCTCCTTTGGAAAACCATCCTCATCTAAACAAGACCATATTTTCCCTTGGAAGAATTTAATTTGTTCAAGGAAAAATATAGTTTTAATGTGAAAACCCACTTATGCACAAAACTTTTGGTCAGCTTAAAGGACAAATTGGGTCTCCAAAGAAGCATATAAATACAAGACAAGTCATCCCATTTGGACAAACATCATTCACATCTTCTTCTTCTCTTTGGAGGTCTGTGCAAGTTTGAAATTGGAGGTCTTCATCCACATGTGTGAGTAGGAGAGAGAGAGAGAATTTTAGGAGGGCCGAAATTTATCTTTGACTACATTTTGATTAGAGGTGACTTTTTGGTGATTGGGCATACTTTGACTTGGTATTTTGGATATGTTTTGGACACCTAGTTTTTTTGTGGAGAGATAAAATAATATTCTAGGAACTTTGACCATTTTTTATTGCAAATATGAAACTTCCTTTTTACTGCATAAGTTGATTTTGAATTTGACTAGTTTTGGAGGCATTTTTGGGACTATTTTGACTTGACTTTGACCAATAAAAGAGGCCTAATTTTTTGTTGCCAAGATCAAAATTTTGGAGGCTATTTTAATAATAAACATTGACTAGTTAGGGCATATTTTATTGTTGTTTATGGTGTTGAATTTGACCATATTTTAAAGTTTGACCAAATTTGACTTTTGGGCTCCCCTTGGAATTTGGATATTGGTTTGTTGGAAAGTCAAATTTTTTGACCTTTAACTCTTGTTGATGAATTGGATCATTGTAATCTCTCCACTGAAAGTTTTATGAAAATCTAATAAGAAGAAGAATTTGAAAGGGTTTCCCCCTTGTGGGGTTTCCCCTGGTCTTTGACCAAATTTGGTGTCTTTTGTTATTCTTCTCGATTATCTTATATTGTACATTACATTTACTATTTAATCTACAATTTATATTTATCATTGGAAGATTAAATTGATTGATAGTTGAAGGAAATATTGGGCTAAAGTGATCGTAACAACATAGAATAGTGGAAAATTAATAGGTCCCCACCAGATGTCCTCCACTACGCACATGAAAACATGTGTCCTTTACTTATCTCGATGTGGCTCTGCATGGCCTATCAACAAATTCACTATGACCCATTTAATGAAAAAAACTCAATCAGAACTCAACATGAATGTTAAATCAATGTTTTGATATCACTTGTTGGTAGTCAAAGTCTTTTCTAGCATTTAAAACAGAGAAAAATGGCTAAAATAAATAATACACAAATATTTTACATGGTAAAACCTTGATGATTTTTCAACGAAAAATCCATATGTAAGGCGAGGATTTTTTAATTGTTAAAAGAAAATTAGACTTAGGCTTACCAACCTCCTCAATCTCTCGGTATTCATAAATGAAGTAGGATTTGTTACAATAGTTTTGATAACTTTGATTTGGTTCATATACCAACACCATTATAATAACCATAACAAAAATTAGGTAAATTAATTTTTTTACATTTTATTTTAATGGAATTGTTGTCATAATTTAACATTCTTGTGCCTCTTCTAATCAGGTGTGAGGCTTTAAGCCCTTTGGAAAATGCCCCAATGATTTTTCCAAATATTAAGGCATATGTTGTTCAATATGTGCCAAAATGTAGAGAAGAATTGGCACTGAAGGTGAAGGGATTTTTCATGAAAGGATATAGAGATAATTATATCTAAGAGTGCAAGACTAGGGTTATGAGGCTTTTTGAGTAAAATTGGTGTGCATTATAGTTTCAAACAGGAGAGCGAGTGAACTCGCTATGGTTTCACATGAACAAGCAGGGATTAAAATGGATTAGGGAATGTTATACCCAATGGGGCACATATCTGAGGTATTCTAGAGAGCACTCAGGTCTAGGGCCACAAATTTGTGGCTTTTATACCATTGTTAGACAACACTAGCATTAAAGATAAGCATGACCCACATTTCATTAAAATGATACACATACAAGTATGTTATTTATCATTGTTGGATTCATCTTCCAAAATATTTTGTATTTCTAATAATGTTTCATATTCATTATCCTAATTTTGAAAAATTATTGTGAGCATCATTGTTAATGCATCAGGAAACTTAGAATGATAACCTTCATATTATATCTCAACTTGAATTAATGCTAGTTTCAACTTACCATTATTCCATAAAAATTAAATGTTTAAATGATTCTGGTGTATAACTGATACGACATAAAAGATATTTGATAGGTAAGTAACACATTGAGGTTTCATTGCATGTCGTTGCTACAACTTGCCTCTAATGCATATTTTTTTTCTGCAACTTCACCACTTTCCTCTAATGCTCAACTGCTAATGCATTTCTTAATTGATGCTCCACTTTACCCAACACTTCTCATTCTTGGATCTGATTTATTGCAAACTCCCATTGTTCACTATTATAGAGACCAAAACCACCGTACATTGCATCATTAACACAACCACCATACACTAAACCATCAACAACTTGGCATGGTGTAATATTTTTTCAGGGTAATTCTTTATCTGGTACAATTTCCACAACCTTGAGTGATACATAATGAATATGATGATATAATCAACAAATATACCTTTTCCCTCACATGGAAATGCAGTAGATGCCAAGTTATTAACTATTGTTTTTGTTGGACTTGTATAATCAATAATCTCTATGCATAGGTTAGAAGATTTTATGGTTTCCATATTTTTCCGATTCCTTTTTTGTTATAGGTATCTTGCACATTTAATAAAAAATAGCAGTATAAATTCAATTAATTTTGTATACGACGTTCATTTTGAATTGCAATAAACAAACATTTAATCTATTAACATTCATCAAACTACAAATCCATAAATTGTGTACCTTGAAGAGAATGTATGGATTTCCTATTTATATCTAAGCTTCCATAATAGTAGACCAAATCTTAAGTACCTATACAACCTTTTATTCCTTACCATGATTTTGAAAAAAAAATATAATCAATTGTTCAACTATCAAAAGATACAAACAATATAAAAAAAATGCACACCTCTTGCTCATATTTAATGTATATTTTTTAAAATTCTTCACCCTAGCTATCAACAAATGTAGGAGCTTCATTGGGACAAAATAATGTCCATGTAGAATTCTCTTGGACCCTTTTCATAAAGAGGTTTGCCAACCAAAGTGCAAAAGAGAAATCACGTTCTCTGTTCTCTTCCTATAAAGTACACAACTATAAACAATTTTTTTCCAATGTATGTAAAAAGGAGGCAAAAAGTATATTCTATTTAAAACAACACCATATGAAGCAATGAAAAAAAACACCAAATAAACCACAAAGCCAACCTATGTTCATAAAATTTCCCAAAATAAATATGACTACTATAGTTCAGGTCAACCAGCGCAACAATATGAGATAAGGAAAAATGATACCTTCCCACGGTTCTTTCTAAACTCCAAAAACTCAAAAACATCTGCATGACATGGCTCTAAGTACATGGAAAATGCTTCTACATAAGGAAAAATAGCTCCATTAATATTTCTTTCATAGATTGACTTAAATTAGTTTTTGAATACCAGAAGAAGTTGGTAATGAGCACTCACCCTTCCTCTTTCCTCCATCTTGATAAACATAACAAGAAGTATCATTGAATAACCTCAAAATTGGCACAATACCATTTTATTTTCCATTTGTTCCTCATATATAAATATTGGTTATGCACTAAACACCAAGTACTCAAGTTTATTTTATTACATTTATTTATTGTAACACTCCCCTCCACCTCCAACCCTAACCTAGCTCAGTGGAATGTGTTACTTTCACCTAAACCGACCTCCATAGTTCTATCATGGTAGTGGGGTCATAAAAATTCTTCATTCCCTCAAATTCTTCGACTATAGCCAAACATTATTTTCACATCAATCTCGTTAAGACTTTATTGACAAACTAACTTTGAGCCGACCCGACATATGGGTCAACACACATGGTCATTCAGTGTTATTCCCATTAATCTTGCCTCATTAGTGGTGGCCTATACATTTTGGCCATGTAGATTCCTGCATGGAACCTACGTTGCTACTCTACCACCACGGTCGAGCCCATGCAGAAAAAATGTTATTGTGGGTGGTCAGTAGTTAGCCAATTTCATCAAATATTAGGTGTAACATTGGTTGAAGCCATGAAATCATCTTGAAAAACTGCACCTGAGCCTGAATAGGTTGTGACCTAACCTACACCTAGGCCCAACCAACCCAAACATGACTAGAAAAATCTTCCCAACTAGTTGACAAGTCCAACTCAATTTGGCTAGACAACTAGTTGACTCCTAATCAGTCGAATTACTTCGAATTGATAAGACACTATTCTAAGTCAACAAAACTTAATGTTAACAACCCATCAAAAAAATTTTCTAGATCGACAACAAGGAAAGTATCCCATGCTTTTCAAGGATTTCACCTCTACGCATGCAACTTCATTTACATGATGATGATAAAACCACTGCCTCATATGTTAATGACTCTTTGATGGATTGGGTTTCCAACCATCTGGGTCCCCGCGCCAGGGCCCTACACCACCAATGAGCCCTCACTATGGAAATTATACACCTTTCCACCATGCATGAGTCAAAACCTTCGAATTGACTCAAGCCTCAACCAACCATTGAATATCGAGTACCCTTTGGTCAACTCCAGGTGAAGCCACACCAGCTTCGTCCATCATCATCTAAATTATCAATTTCCAATGATGGAATTTACATGTTGTAACTACATAGTAAATGAAATATTGCAGTTGCATGAGACTATATGGTCATTTCTGACATCATGAATGTATTAGCTTAACACTCAAGGCCTCCTCACCTTTCCTAACTATGGGAATTACACACATACATATACAATCTCATCATAGACAAAAAATAACAACATATTCCTACATTAACAATGCTAATACAAGCACAAGTCATCATAACAACAATATTCATCCTTTCAATATGACATTTACACAAGCAAGTAAATTATGTTATTATGTTCAAGTGGTTGGGAACTGAGAGTAGGACTTCAACTCTCCAAATGACCTTAGATTGGCATGCACTATAGTCTTCCTTACATCCAGTCACCCAAATGCCAGATTCTAGAGTTTGATAAGGATTTCTCAATGGATAGACCAAATATGCTAGTTGAAACAGGGGCTCCAGAGGCGCCACACACCTCCACCCACTAGTTATTCAATGTGACTAGATTAATAGGGGTTCCAATGACCTTCTAGTCTCCACCCACCAGACAAACAAGGGAGTCCAAAGGTAGACACATCCACCCTGCAAAAACGATGAAAAAATAAAAGAAGTTTTAGAAATCTCCTTGCCAGGAATCTAAGAGACAGGACTCCACCCCACTTGTTAAGGGAATCTAGAGATCATCCATCTCCACCCTCCATCTCTCCGGGAATCCATAGACTTCTTCCCTCACTTGAGATATTTTCTTCCAACCTTCCAATGCTCAACCAAATGACTTCTTGCTCCTCATTTCTTGTAGCAACACTGATTTTTTCCCCCTTCTTTGTTGCACTCATAACTTTTTCCTTTTTTCTTTTTCGCTGCCTCCCTATGATTTTTTTTTCCTTGTGCTATGTTGTGATGGTATTATTATTTCTCTTTGTAACCGTTTTTGACTCCTCCTCATCCTCCTTGCCTAAATTTCATCATTTTTTTTTTTTTTTTTTTCGGTTGGTCTTGGGGATTCTTTGTCTTAGCTTCCCAATCATGTTCTTGTTGGTTAACTGGGTCTGTCAAACCTACCAATGCAACCCATTCCATTCTTTAATTTTTTTCTTGTTTTTCCTTGCAAACTCATCCAAGGAAGCATGGAATATATTTCCTCTTTCCTACCCCATTAATTGTTATAACCAATCTCATTTAATGGTAGCCTTTCCATCCTTCCCTGGCTGTAATAAAATAACCAAGTTATCCTTAAATCCCAAGCATTATCCTTTCTCAAGCTTTGGAGTATGTGTCCACTACTCAAACCTATTTTTCATTAATATTACATAATTACAAGGTTTACAATGATGGGCTATTACCTAGGGGCTGTCACAAACCCCTCCCCCTTGGAGGAACACCGTCCTCGGTCTTCTATAACCGAACACAAAAGAAAAACATAATGTAAAAAAAACACAACTAATTTGGAGATTTATATACACAACTCTAGACAACATTTACAAGATTTATTTACATTTTCTTGAACCAAAAAACAAAAAAGGATATGCTCTCTTCATATGATTAGCCATTTCCCATGTTGCTTCCTCTGACCCAACGTGCCTCCACTTCACTTTGACTTGCTCGATTTCTTGATTTAGGAGTGTGAGTTGTCTCTATTCTAGATGCAAAGAGGTTATGGTTGTAACTCTCCCTTTGGTTCCTCCATTAACATAGACCAATCAATTACATGATTATCATCCTTTACATATCTCTTAAGTAAAGAAACATGCAAAACATCATGAAATTTACTGATGGTGGAAAATCTAGCCTATAGGACACTAGCTATATTCTTTCAAGCACATTGAATGGCCCACAA